>JANRFK010000961.1:10700702-10718617 GCA_030068395.1 Apalone spinifera | reverse complement strand
GCACAAGAGACCTAACAGGCAGACAGGAGAAAAGGGGGCATGGGAGATTTATTTGAGCTCCCCGCCCCAGGTGCCAAAATGGTGTGGGCCTGCCCTGATCCTCAGGGTGAGAGATGTCCTCCCCATCCCTGGAGGTATGGAAATCTGTGCTGTCTGGGAGGCAGGCAGGCTGGGGAAAATAATTTTCTCCTGAGCTGCAAGCACACAGCCAAAGCAGGGCTGGATATCATGCAAGATTGGAGCCTACAGCAAGCTGCTGGCAGAGTCCAATGGGGCTCTCTGTGGGGATTTGCCCAGGCAGAGTTAATTGCAGGACTGAGTCCTTAGTTCCTAGCATAAAGCTTCAGATGGCATTTTCCAACTCTGAAGAGGCCGATACATGTTGCATTAAACTGGGCACATGCTACTCGGTGCATTTTTGCTCTTAAATTTCCGCTTGTTTTTCTGACTAGAACAAAATCAGGAATCAGGCCAGATATTCGGCATGGATTTTGGCCCAGCTCCTGGAATGTAGGTGCATGTAAAGTAGGGGTGGGCAATAATTTTTGATGGGGGGCAGCACTCCAAGCTTTTGGTAAGTGGTCAAGGGCCGCACTTTTCTATGGAGAGAATACAGGGCCTGGGATGGAGGTTTGGTGCAGAAGGGAGCTCAGGGTAGGGGACTGGCATACAGAAGGTGTGGGGTCCGAGAGGGAGTTTGGGTGAAGGAGAGGGGAGATTGGGAAGGGATATGGATGCAGGAGAGGATTCTAGCCTGGGAGAGGGGCATAGAAGTGGGTGCAGGGTCTAGGAGGGAATTGAAGGTGGGGTACTCGATGCAGGCTCTGGCTGGGAGGTGCTTACTTAAGCAGCTCCCGGCCAGCAGGCCTCTCAAGCGGGTTTCCTTGCCTGCCAGCAGCCCCTGCCTGTTTCCTGTGGCTCTGCACTAAGGTGGGAGGGGGGGCAAGGGAGAGGCTTTGCATATTGCCCTCATGCTCAGAAAAAACTCTCAGCTCCTATTGGCTGCTTTTCAGCCAATAGGAGCTGAGAGATTTTGCTAGGGGCGGAGGGAACATGTGAAGCCTCTCTCTCTGCAGCTCAGAGAGCCACAGGGAGCAGCTGGCTGCTCTGAGTGGTGCTGCTCCCTGCTGCAGGAGTGGGCTGGCCGAATTCAGCCCATGGGCCAGATCTTGCCCACCCCTGGTGTAAAGAGTACAAGGGAAGAAGTAACACAGGAGGACTAAAAGAGTCTTCATGTTGTTGTTGTAGTTTCATTTTTTCCATTTGTTAAAGTTATCGAGAGAACAGATGAAGACAAGTGCAGAGGAAGGAAGATGGTTTTGTTCAGATTCCCTGGGAGGACATGTAAAAGGGCATCTGAGATGCTTTCATTAAACACTGAAATAATGAAAATGGAACATTTAGCTTTGGAAAGAGGGTCAGCAAAAACTAATTATCATGCAAGTTTCCCAGGATGCATCAGTTCAGACTCCAAAGAGACTCCCTTAGACTGCAATATCGGAAGGGATTTCTTCCAAAAGATTATTGGAAATTGCTACAGTGGAACTGTGGAGTATCAGCATGGGAGATAGATTATAGAGACAGATGAAACCTGTTTCTTTTTCTCCAAATGATTCTCTGTAATCTTCAACAAGTGGAAGTCTCGGCAGCTCTGTGATTTGGGGTTATTTCATGTATTTGTTTTCTTTCAAGATAAATTTTTCAAAATGGGCTATAAATATTAAGGAAGCTCACTCTGCATGAAGTTTATCAGAGGGTTAGCATTCCCAAGGAAATTGATTTAACTTTTAAGGTAAAAGTGGCCATTTTGATGCTTTCAAATAACCCCAAGTCCTGTATTTTCACTTTTGCGTTCCTATTTGTGCTGTGATTCTCTTGGCTGATTTTTCAATGTAATAACAAACATTGTTATGTAAGAAAAATAGTACATAAATGATGGCACAAAATCCTACCATGGTAAATGGGAAGAATATGAAACACACAAATGGTAAATTGCAAGTAACAAACTGCCCATCATGTTCTTTTCCTATTATTTCTCCTACCTGAAAACAAGAGCCACAAAGAAGGACCCATACTCTCCCAAGACACAAGTAGTAGCGGTGAGTTGGGGACCTTTGCTCATAAACTTCAGTTGAGAATCAATTGGGCAAGAAATAAGAACAGCCCTGTTTCCCACCTTTGTATGATAGTCTCCATACAAAAGAGCAATCCATGTTCTTTCAGGCTGGGTGATTTCAATTTCAGATTAAGGAAACGTGCAAACAAAAAAAAGAACAAATATAAAGTCCCCAGGAGAAAGATGCCAAGTATCTCCAACCCATATAGCCCTGTCCCATTGCAGACTAGCAGGCAGGTGCCTTTCATTTGGATTTATACTCTGCAGATGCACATACTTAAGTTTTATTTTGAGCTGTGGGCATCCAGAATTCCCTAGTGCAGTGCACACCCTAGTTTGGGAACCCTCAAGCTCTAATATCATTCAGTTGCTTTCTCTTTGTCATACTCTGTTTCCTCTGTCCTTTGCCAGCAAGGTTGAGGGCCTGGAAAGCTTCATAATGACCAAGGAAGTTGTCAGGTGCCAAGAAAATGGCCTCACCCTAATTCATCTTGTGGTGTGTGTCTATACTGCATTGTTATTTCAAAATAACAACATGAGTGTTTACACAGCCATTCTGTTATTTCAAAATAATTTCAAAATAATGGATGGCTTATTCTGAAATCTGTAAACCTCATTCTATGAGGAATAACCCCTATTCCGAAATAGCTATTTCGAAATAAGGCGTGTGTAGACACTCCACTGTTGCTGTTTTGAAATAGCCCCTCACGAGGGCCATTCTAAATTATTCCTCCCCAATGCCTCCTGGGGCTGTAAATTGAGATAGCATGTCTCCATTAGGGAAGCCTGCATCGGACTAATTTTGAGGCTTCCCTGCAGTGTAGACGTGCTATTTTGAAATAACACATTTCAGAATAACTATTCCAGAATAGCTTATTTTGAAATAGCTGTGCCGTGTAGACGTACCTGTGGTGACTCAAGGAAATGTGGAGGAGGTGAAGTTTCTGTTGAGGCAGGACGCCACTGTGGACATCCAGCTGAGATGTGGCCTCACCCCACTTATGGCTGTGCAGAATAGGTCACCAGGGATCTATTCAATTCTAATCAAGCATGATGCAGATGTCAACATGGCCGACAAAGACGGCTGGTCCCCTTTTCACTATGCAGCTCAGAATATGAATGATAGGTTTGTGTGCCTCCTGCTGGACCAGCAGGCATGGGCAGACTCCCAAGAATGTGAAGGACGGACTCCGCTCTGCTTGGCATCTCAGAACCACTTCGAGAACATCGCCTGAGTGCTGCTCTCTCGCTAGGCTGACCCCGACTGCTAGGAGAATGATTGGAGAACTGCCCTCCACATGGCAGCTTACTTCGGGCACCTCAGCCACGTGGTACTCCTGGCCAGCCAAGGAGCTGACCATGAAGGGAAGCAGAAGGACCATCGAACCCCACTGCACCTCACCATGGAGAGGGGTAAGTTTAGAGGGGTGCAATATCTGCTGAAGAGCAGAGAGTCTGTCAGCTGCCTGGACGAGCATCACTCCAGTGCCTTGCACATTGCTGCTGTGAAAGGGAAATATCTGATATGCGAGAAATGGATCAAATACGGGGCCGATGTGGATTTGAGGACAGATAAAGGGTGGGCTCCCCTACACCTCGCTTGTTTCAAAGGTTGCATTGAAATCCTCTGCCTGCTAACACGGCCATGTCAAAGGAGGCATGGGTTGGACACCGCTTCATGTGGCTGCTCACCACAGTGAAGAGTCAGTGAAGAGTGGGGTGAACCCCAACGCTGCTGAGAAATGAGAGTGGACTCCTCTCCGCCTTGCGGTGCGGCAGGGGGCCTTCCTAAGTAGCATCAGCCTCGTGGCGCTCAAGGCAGATGTCAATGTTAAGAACAAAGCGGGCTGGACTCCCCTTCACCTCTCTGTCCTCAGCGGCAATGTGGCTACCGTAAAGGCCTTGAGTCAGGCTGGTGCTACGCTGAATGTGGAGGACCCGACTGGTTGCATTCCCCTCCCACTGGCCATTAGGAATCAGAAGCAAAGCACTGCTACTGTGTTGCAAGGGAAGGACTTGCCAATGCATAACATGGGGAGCAGGGATGGCACTGAGCAGTGAAAAAGCTTTTAAACCATGAGCCCCAATTCACCCCTTGACACTGTTGACAGAAGGGATGGATTTGAAGAGTCACCAGCGTTTGTGATTTTATGCTGAGTTCTTGCAGGATTAGATGTTTCTTCACTAGCTCCTGGAGTCAGGCAATTGTGGGAAGATCTAGACATTTAAAAAACAAATTGAGTTCATGTCTTTGCCAAGAAAAGCTGAAGGATGTGAATCCTAAAGGCTTCAAAGCCTGAGGACGAACACAAAGAACCCAGCACTGGTTATTCTGGAGGCCTGACTCATAAATGTGAAGGTTGGAGGTGGGTGTGTTGGATATGACCCATGTGTTTGTGCTTCCATGCTAGTAATGTCATCAGCAGATGGAAGTGGATGCAAAAGCTACAGCCTCTTTTTGTACGGACCCTGCTGGAATTGCATCTGGCAACAAACATACACCCGTCTCCCACAAAGCTTCCTGCTTCCGTTCTGCCCTTCAATGGGGAGTTTTTTCAGGAATCAGAGTGGCACTCCAGAGCCTTCGGGAAGCAGGAATGAGGCCCCATGAGTCCCACTTGCTGCTGGAAATAGACACAGAGCATATGGTGCAGTTATGTGTCAGTTGTTCCCACATCCCATTTTCGTGCCAGCTCTGAACATGAAACAAAACAAAATTACAAGAAAATAATTCCTGAAATGGCTAAACATTCCCTTCCCCTTCTCCCTACCGAAAGGGAAAGGGGCAAGAGTGTTTCTCTAATCATTTCAACGTACATCCTCAGATTCCTTCACTGTGAAACGCTGAGTAGAGGATTTGCCATGACGGGGATGGTTCTAAGCATGGATGAAGAGAACAGTATAAGTCTGACTCTCATACCTTGTCCCTCCAGGCTACTGATAGAGACAACTGATGGGTTGCAAGTGCCTACAAATACCTGAGCCAGGAGTGGAAGAGTTTTACAGAGGCACTGAATAGCCAAACTTGGGCACACAAAGTTAGTCACCCTGAATGAGCAACTCCTGTTGAAAATATGTCCCTGCATGTGTTTGAGTTGGGGGGGAGGGGATAGTAAATTCTTCCCATTGCTCGGGTGTTTAGTCCTCTCTGTGCTGAGGAGGGAACTGCAGGGTTCTGTCAAGGATTCTTGATCAGCTGTCAGGGAGATCTCCCACCGGTCCGTTTGGTCTCCTCTGCTTGCCCTTCAAAGGGCAGGGATAGTGCAGAGCATTTGCCAGCTTGCAACTTGGAACAGGGTGCCGCAGCGGGATCCAAATATATTTGTGAGCACATAAATAAAAAAGGGGTCTGTTATTCCAGCCTTCTCTTGGCAGAGTGGGACCAGTGTGTTGAGGGGTGGGGCATGAAATCATCTTTCAGCTCTTCTTCTGTTGATGGGGAGAGGAAATAAAGCCAGATGGTTTCTGTGCCCTTTGCTAGACCCGTAACAATGGTGGAGGGCTGTGGTGACCAGTGCATGGCCCCAACCTGGCAGTTTCTTGCAATGTTTCTGTTGTGCTCAGCACTGCAGGTACAACACGAGGCAGAGCGTGAGGTCTAAAAGATGCAGTGGAGGCAGGAAGCCAGAGGACTCTGTGTGTGTGTGTGTGTTTTTCTTTTTGAATTATAAACTCGCTACTTGCAGGCCTCAGAGAAGAAAAGTGATTTTTAAGGAGGAGGATGGGTTGGGAAACTGGGAGATAGCGCTCAACGCACCATCATCACAACAGTTATTGCATTCTTATGAATAGATTGCAATTCATATCGAACAGATTATGACCGTATTCTATAGTGCCTAGTCCATGAGCAGTATGGTGTTAGAATTCCATTGTAGCCAAGCGCTTAGTTCTTCAGTATTTGCTTGGCAGGTGGATTTTTAGGTCTAGTCCAAAGCCCACTGAGGTGAATGGGAGACTTTTTTGATGAGCTTTGGATCAGACCCCAAGCTTCCCGGTGCCACTGGTGCAGGTGAACGCTGAGCTGGAAGCTCAGTCATTCAGTCAAGACCAAAGAAACTCAGCTTTGCCTTCCTCCAGAATGGCTGCATTGGCCAACCTTGTGTCCTCCTCTAGTCTCCTTTGGGCAACTTGGCAGTGCCTTTCCTTGCAAAGGAGTGCCTGGCTGGGCTCTCCATTGTTTGCAGGGATTCCCTGCAGCCTCTCCTAAGATATGGCGTTAACTGGCATCTGGTCCGTGGTGCACACTTTGCTTTTACAATGATGGATGAAAACTTTTGAGTAGCCGTTGATGGCCCTTCCTTTATCCGATGACAAATCTGAAATAAGGATAAATTTGTCCACTTGCACATGCCTGAGATGACTCTCTTTGTCATCTCAGTTGCTGAGAAGCAGCGTTATAAATAAGCAACCCTCTATCCCCAAGTGGGAGGAGACCCATCTTTCCTGATGAATTTGTTTGCAAGGGCCGTATCTCACCCTCGCGGCTTGTAACATATGTTTGCATAGCACAGAGCAGAATACACCCTCTCTGGGCTCAGGAAATCATAAATAATGCCATCTCCCTCAGCTTAAGCTTTCTGTGCTGGCAAACAGGCCCAAGTGACAATGTAAATATTGAGTGTGCTCTCTTTGAAGAGGGAGCTGTACATTCCAAAGAAGCAGTTGCGGACAGACAAATGTTAACGTTACCAAAGCCTTTGCAAGAGGGCAAGGGAGTTTAACTTTGTACTGGCTGCTCCAAGGTAGCTTTGACTCAAAGGGAGTTATTACCCTGCCCCTATTCTGAGGGCTTACGTGGGATGTGAGAGGTGCTGGCTCTCTGCATAGGAGTGAAATTCACCCCATGGACCCAAAGGTGAGCAGCACTGGGATTGGGAGCTATTTTCACTTTCTAGGCAGGGGCCTGGGTTACCCCATTCAGAAAAGGTTCCATTTGAGGGACACAGTGGATTCAGAGGCATGGGAACTAGGAGTTTGGGGGGGTGTTGCAACACCCCCACATTTTACATGGGCTCCTGTCTGCTGGCCCAGGGTCTTAGCTGCTGCCCATGGTCTTTTTGATGCCAGAGGTCAGAGTGGAAATTCTTCCTCTCTACTCTGTGCTGATGAGGCCTCAGCTGGAGTATTGTGTCCAGTTCTGGGCACCACATTCCAGGAAAGATATGGACAAATTGGAAATAGTCCAGAATAAAGCAACAAAAATGATGAACATAAGAACAGCCAGACTGGGTCAGATCAAAGGTCCATCTAGCCCAGTGTCCTGTCTGCCGACAGTGGCCAATGCCAGATGCCCCAGAGGGAGTGAACAGAACAGGGAATCATCATGTGATCCCTCTCCTGTCATCCATCCCCAGCCTCTGACAAACAGTGGCTAGGGACACCATTCCTACCCATCCTGGCTGATAACCATTGATGGACCTAACCTCCATGAATGTATCTAGTTCTTTCTTGAATCCTGTTAAAGTCCTGGTCTTCACAACATCCTCTGGCAAGGAGTTCCACAGGTTGACTGTTCCACAGGTTCTGCCATAGACATGGCATCAATCACTCCTGCCATTTACTGTGGGCGTACCATGGTTTTATACAAGTCTAGAAAACATGACCTTTAAGGGAAGAATGAAAGAACTGGGTTTGTTTTGTCTGGAAAAGAGAAGACTGAAAGAGGACATGATAACAGTTTTTAAGTATCTAAAAGGTTGTTACAAAGAGGAGGGAGAAAAATTATTCTTAACCTCTGATGATAGGACACGAAGCAGTGGGCTTACATTGCAGGAAGGGAGATTTAGGTTGGAAATTAGGAAAAACTTCCTAACTGTCAGGGTTCTTAAACACTAGAATAAGTTGCCTAGGGAGGTTGTGGAATCTCCATCACTGGAGATATTTAAATGCAGGTTAGACAAACACCTGTCAGGGATGGTTTAGATGGTGGTTGGTCTTGCCACGAGTGCAGGGGAGTAGACTTGATGACCTCTTGAGGTTCCTTCCAATTCTAGTGTTCTGTGATCACAGTGGTCCCTTCTGGTCTTAATATCTTATGCACGTATTTCCCTTCATTTTTGCACAGCTGCCTGGGAGTTTGCAATGAGGACATTGCTGAAAACAGGCCTGCAACAGGGTACAGCCTGTGCCCCATTGTAGCTGCCAAACACCTGGCTTTATGAGGAACAATTAACATGCACAATACACAGGAGGATCCTGTTCCCCAGTAAGTTCTTGCCACTGCTTAGCTGCATGGGGGCAAGTTTCTCCTCCCTTTGGACTATGTCTGCCCACGAAGAGAGCTGAAGGGCAGAACACCACCCTCTAGCTGCCAGAGGATGCTGACATTGTGCCAGCTGGGAAGTGAAGTGTTTTGATGTAGCGCTTTTTGTTTGTTTGTTTGTTTGTTCTTGTGGGACATGGATGCAGAAAACTGCCTGTTCCATTTCCCATCTTCTGCTGCACAGGGCAGGTGGCCCTTTGCTTTCAGATTGGCCTGTTGCTGTGGCTAGAAAAGAGGCCTAGTATTCTGCTTGGACTAACCAGCCTCTGTCGCTCTGCCTCTAAGTCCCTCCAGTCCCCTGCCTTCTGGCCCCTCTGGGGACCTGTCCCACTTTTGGGTAGGCCGATGAGGAGCTAATCTTGTTCTGCTAGGGACCGTGTTTATTATAACACAGTAGTAGAGCTGGTCCAAAAAGTCTTCAGTGGAACCATTTTCTGTTGGAATACGTCATATTGTGCAAAACTCAATGTTTTGTGGGAAATAGATCGATCTTGATAAAATTTTCCATTGGAAAAAGTTGAACATTTTTTTGGATGGCGAGGTTGGGAAGGGATTTTCCTTTGGTCAGATTGGCAACGAGCTTGGATTTATTTGAATTTTTTTTTTTTTTTGGTCCTTCTTCTGCAGCATGAGGTGCAGGTCACTTGCCAGAATCATCTGGGTGTTTCTCACTTCATCAGATCCTTGCCATTTTAAAGCTCTCTGGCTCAGTTGCCCCTCTGTTCTTCCTATTCTCTTCCTGCAATACGAATACCTTAGTCTCCTGAAGCCTGAGAGACATTGGTCTAATTTCGGTGGGGGGTTTAGTGTGTGCAGGCCCACTGATGGGAGCCCAGTGATTCAAGGGGGCCCCGGGCTTCTGGCCACCGCCGCTCCTTTAGCAAGCCCTGCTTGACTCGGGGACCTCAACTTTAGCTTTGTGCTGCCCCTGTTGGCTGGTAGTGCTGTCCGCGCTCCAGCTTAGAGCATGGCTGCTGGGTGTGTTCTGGATGCGTTCAGCTACATCAGTGCTATTTTTGCTTCTTACTTGTCAATGAAGCAAACTAAAGGAAGGATAATTGTCTATTTCACATGGAGTCAGGGCCTCAGGAACCGAATGAACTCAGCTAACTGAAGGCTAAATGCCAAGGTCCCCATCGTTCCTCCGAGTGCCATTCTCGTCCAACAGGCCTTTCGCTCATGGAGATGACTTGGTGGTGTCAGTCATTTCTCATTCGCTGCCTGGGGAAAGCACTGAAATTACTCAGAACTGTTCATTGCAGGGACACGATGGGATTCTTGCTTTGCCGTACTTCATCCCTCCACACGGGTTCCACGGTCAATATACCGAGCAAGGAAAATTCCAGCTGTTGCAGCCATGTTTTAGACACACACGCTCACACTCGGAGACATTTGCACCAAGACAGAGGGTGCTCCTGGCACTGAATGCATTACCGGAAGGGATGCTGATGTGATGGAGGGCAGAATGAAAACCAGTGCTGAATAGAAAGATAAACACCCAGGAACTCAGATCCATATCTGCTACAGTAGGCAATAACCTGCTTCACATCCCAGTCAGCCTGCAAATGGAACATTTAAAAAGGTCACCCACAATTGGATTCACTGAAGATGGAATACTGCTGTTAAAAAGCAAGAGCCAAAGTAACAGGGAAGACTGAAATTTAGTGATGTTAGAAGTCATTTTTCAAAGACATTGCAACTCCCATTTCAAGGGGAATAAGGGAAACAGAGAAAGGGGGATGAGGAGGAAAAGGAATCTGTCTCTAAAACCTCTTAGTGACCCACAAGATTTTGAATCCCTGAACAGAAACTTGTTCAGGGGAGATTTCTTGGCTTCTCTTTGCATTAACATTTCCCACTGTGATACAAACAGCCTATATGTGATCAGTCACACGCTGGCAGACAGTGTGAAATACTTTCCGTATCTCTGGAAAATAATTAAACTTTGTTGCAATCATAGTTTATATAAAGAATCATCCAACTGAGCCAATTGCTTTGCGAACAGTTCGGCATTTTAAAGGCCAGGCACTTTGCAATGCAACAATGAATTAAACACCGTGGTCCAAATTCATTGTGATATCATGCATTTGCACCCTGGGGGAGATGTGACCCAAACATTTTCCCTGTTAAAGTTGGTCTCACAAGTTTTCCTATAGAATGTCTTTAGCAGTTTACACATTTCACCTGCTGTCGGCACCTCAGACACTACCTTTGTCTTGTGATCAGCCAGTATTATCATTTCACAAGTCAATTTCAGTGCAAGTCCTAACAACTTATATCCTGTCTCTGCTCACTGAAGAGAGGCAGCTGGACCAGTGTAGCATGAGCTACATTCCAACTGCCCTGTGAATCTAGGCTATGTCTACACTGGTGGCTTCTTGCGCAAGAACAGCTGTTCTTGCGCAAAAACTTGCCGGGTGTCTACACTGCACGCGCATTCTTGCACAAGTAAATTTTCAGTACAGCGTGGGAAAACAAGGCTTCTTCCGGAAGAGTTATTTCTCTCCCCACAAGGAATAAGCCCTCTTGCCAAGAGGCCAGTGTAGACAAGCAACATGAATTTCTTGCACAAGAAACCCCTATGGCTAAAATGGCCATCAGAGCTTTCTTGTGCAAGAGAGCGTCCACACTGCCATAGACGCTCTTGCGCAAAACCACATCTCTTGCGCAAAAGCACATGCCAGTGTAGACGCGCTCTTGTAGAAAACTTTTTGCGCAAGAACTCTTCCTCAAAACAGTTCTTGCACAAGAAGCTGCCAGTGTAGACATAGCTTAGAGATCAGAGAGTAAAGAGTCCCATTTGATGATTGTCCTTTCTGCTGAGCGTTCCAGGAAGGAAGGCAATTAATGCCAGTATGATGACAGCATTTTTGTGGCTTTGGTCTGAGGCCCAACAAGACTCATTTCAGACAGACCCTGGTTTCTGGTTAATGCACCTTGGAACTGAAAAGTGCAAGTTACAGATGGAGTCTACATTCTAGATCGAACAGAGGGGTGCACGCAGCAAGCAGAAAGCCTCTCCTCTAATTAAAATGTCATACTTTTCATACTTAAACAGCTCAGAAATCGCTTGCTGGGACTTAAGCTGTTCAGCTGTTGCTAAACTGCCAGCAGCACAACATTAAATGAGTATTAGGCATAGATGGATAGCCCTCCCTCGGTGAGACATTTGGGCTCCACTATAGGTTTGAAGACGCTTTTCTTGGTGGCAATGCTTGAGGTTCTGCAATAAAATGGATGGAACTGGATCCAGAGCTATTTGTTTCCAGTATTTTAAAAGCCCAGAGCTCCTCCTGTCCCAATCGGTAGTGAATTCTCCAGGGTCTGCATTCGTTACACAAGCCTCTGAGGTTATTCTTGCCCCCTTTAATCTCCTAAGCACAGATAGTGCCACCAAAAAAAGGGGGAGGGTTGATTTATGCTACTCTTGCAGTTTGTTTCTGTAGTGCCTATGCATTAATCATGAGCGTTCCTTAACACTGAGTTGTGGGGCTGGAGGAGCTACTGCTGTGTTTTAGTGACAGATCAGATGGATTGGGCCCGGGGGAGGGGAGAATGTGACACCAACATTTAAGCCTCTATATAAAGAGCAGAGTTTTTGTCTTTTTCGCCTGTAAGCTGTTTGAGAAAGGGATCCCCCCTCATTTATATGTGTGGCGCCTGGCACAACGGGACTTTGAATGTGAGTGGAGCCTTTGGCTGCTACAGTAACAATTGGAGTGACGTTGTCTGTATGGCCATCGGCACTGCGTGCCTGATGATCTGCTGCTGGCATTTATCTGAAAACTGTATCATCTGATGCTTGATTGGAAGCAAGAAAGTGAGCCCAGCATCAGAGCCATCCCGTCCATAGGGTGGTTGGGGGCACCCACCCCAGGCTCTGTGCTTTTTGGGGCTCCACGGTGGCCACCCCAATGGATGGAACCTGTGGGATGACCTGCGGCTGGGGGCCTGGTGTGGCGGCAGCAGGAGTTACCTCCTCTGTGTACTCACCTCGGTGGCTGGAGCTGGAGTGGCGGGGCAGTCCTCCCTGCCGCCCTCTCCCAATCCAAGAGGTGGCGGAGGGAGGGGATTGCCCCATGGGAGGGGATACCCACCTTGGGACGGCCCTGCCTGGCATCAGACATTTATGTGTCATTTAGGGCTGAAACTCCAAGTAACACTTCACACTGTGGGCCTGGCTGTCCACGGTGAATCAAGTAAGTGCTGCTTAGTAACAAAGCATAAGTAAAACAAAGAGGACAGTTGGCCGAGCCCTCCTTGGAATAGCAAGAGCTAGCAGTTAGGGACATGGCCAGATGAAACGGCTGTCATGATTGAGTTGAACCTGTTCATGTTCTAATCGGAGGAGAATCCAGAAATCATGCTAACACTCCTCCCTTCCCCTGCCCCCCCTACATTGATTTAAATGCTGCTTTGCTGATTCCCACCATCTCAAGAACTGGTCCTAATGCTGCATTCAGTTGTCATATTTGCTGAGGGATAATCTACTTCCCAGCTGTTCTGCAAAATGGCGGCTTTGAGCGTAACCCTAAGGAAGGAGGGCAGACTGGCTAGATCACTGCTTGAGGAAAATCAAAATCTTTCTAATTCACTTGGAGCTTTGGATGTCTCTTTCGCTTACCATTAGCCATACTGATTCAGCTGGGAGAAGCTAATGTATCTAGTATTTAATATCAGACAAAGTATTTAAACAGAGAAAAAAAATAATCTAATTGCCACGTAATTTCAGCCGTTCGTTTCCAACCCCGCGCTGACAACAAAACAAACCTCAGTGCGTCTGCCGCAGAGCACTCTCCAGAAGGGCTTAATTAAATTTATAACCAAAATAACGGGGGTTTAAGAAGACACAAGGGAAATATACTCCTTTCATGGAGCATTACTGAGAACCAATATAGCAGAACCAATATTCAGGAGAAAATTGCCTATTTGTGGCTCAATTTCTATAGAAATTAAAACGAGTTTTCACAATACCCCTGGAAAAGTGGATTCCAGCCCCCTTGTTGTGGCTGTATAACTTAGCAATTTGCTGTTCATAACTTGCATCCAAATTGCAAAATGTCTAGTGTCCCCAAATGACCCTCCAACCCCTACCTCTCCATGCTCCAATGACTTTGTGTTGGTATCTAGCCTATCAGGTTCTTCACTCTGCCCTGCCAAAGCATAGGTCCCAAGAACCAAGTCCGCCCAGGCTAGAGACATCTCAAGAGAGAAGCAGGAAAGACCAATTCCCAATGGCCTGTGGGGTGAATCCTCATTCTGAGGTCTCAGTTTGAGACCTCTAAAATGGATCTGATTTTCAGGAAGTGTTGAGCTCATGCCGTCTGAACGTCAGGCCCCTTTAAGGTGTGTCACGTTGGGTGCCCAAAATTAGGAGTCCCTTTGAAAAATGTGGGCTAGCGTTAATTCCTCTGCATTCCTGCCTGTGTGACTGGCATTTGAACCGAGACTTTCATCCTTAATAGCATGAGGCTCATATCAATGGGACTCCCAACTGGACCCCGTGACTTGAGCGGAGTTTGGCTTGACCCTTACGTAGCAGTTGCATTTGAAGTCAGTTTGCTTGAAGTTGGGCATATGCTAAACCAGGGCTTAATTGTGCAGGTGAAAGACTAGGTCGACTCCATTGTGTCTCTCTTTCCCGGGGGAGGGGGAGTAAATGTTGCTCCAGTACGAGGTGTTTTGCTCTCACTAGAACAGGGTGAAGCTCAGTGATGGTGCTTGGGTGGGAGTTGGCTGGACACTTTCCTCTTCCTAGGTTTGACCTTTATAGGTTGAGGCCTGTGGGTTGCTCTGAGTCTCATGGGAAAACAGGTTCCAAACAAGGTGAAAGGGAATAATGGCTGCTGAGATTGCTCTGGTTCAGTCCTTTTATACGGCGTCTAATACGCTGGGCTCCTGCTCAGAAACTACAGCTCCTAGGTGCAACCGCAATACAAATAACTAGAAGATTGACCTGGCATTGCTCAGGTCCTTCACTCAAATAAGTTTTATTTTTCTTCATTGCTCTGGGGTGGGGCCGGGGAATGAGGGGTTCAGTAGACAGGCTGCGTCAGGGAGAGAGAACAACCCCAGACCTCTCACCACAGCAGCTAGAAACCAGGTGAGAAGTGCCTGTCCATGGCCGATGACTTGGGACCATGGAAGTGCCTGCCCAGGGTTGTAGCAGGCACAGCTGGGGGAGGGGTGCATGACAGACAAATAGACACACCACACAGACAGACTCTCTGAAATAGATAGTAGATAACTGTCCCTTGCTCAACACCTGTCCCCTGCTGGCCCAATGGGGTTATAGCTGTCCCAGTCCCCATCTCTGGCCCCCTGCTGCCCCCTGTGGTCATTCTACAGTATAACTCCCTCCTATCAGACCCCTTCCTTTCCATTTTATGAAATGCTATTGAATTCCAGGCACATCCCATTGTCCTGGCACAACTGAACCCAGACCTTGCTTTAAGTTAGGATAAGAGGAAGCTGCATAGGAAATCTGGTGGCCCTAGCACTTGCCCTTTAGGGCAAGCTCTCTCAAATCTGGTGGCCCTAGCACTTGCCCTTTAGGGCAAACTCTCTCAAATATAGAGTAGATAATAGTTATTATTAATCTGTGCTCGTGGTGGGGAATCAGCCAATGGCGTGGCCACATCAGGAGGTCAAACTTTTATTTACAGCTTAATCAGATAACTCCAGCTAATTTGAGGTGGCGATTAATGTACCCACCCTTTCAGAATTAAACACAGCTCTTCCCTTCCAGGCCTTTTAATTCTTTTTGCATTTAGTGTATTCAGATAATGAAATCCACATCAAACCCTGGAGATATCAGTAGCCATGGATGAAACTTTTGCATTAATCCTTTTATTACATTTCTAATTCTCTGCTGCATTGGATTTACCAGGGCTAGGAGCTGTAAGGCTAAGTCTAGACTGCAGTGCTTTTCCAGGATACTAGAGGTATCCCGGAAAAGCAATGCCGCATCCAAGGAACATGTCCACTTTTTCGGAAAAAAATTCAAAAAAGCGGACGCGCTCTTTTGCCATCCCTGTAAACCTTGTTTTACGAGAAAAATGGATGTGTCAAAAGAGCACTTTTTTCTGAAATTTGGCACCGTGTAGATGCACCAAATTTCAGAAAAGCTTCGTTCGACAGTAAAGCGGACAAAGATACGCAATTTGAGCACCACAAATTGCATTTCTTTTTCTGATTTATCTTTGCAGTGTAGACCTAGCCTCAGATTGCAGCCGGGACACTGCCAAGGCGAGGGCTGCACTAGAGAGTTCTCTGCTCTTCGTGAAAGACCCGATTCCTGTTTCTTTGAGCCTGCGATTCTGGGCTCACATGTCGGCGTATTGGCTTTGCTGTTTGTACCTGGACTAAGGGGTGGGGCTGGATGAAACTATCAGCATCTGTTTGATAAGATTAGAGTAGAAGTTGGGAGATTTCAGGTTTGGACTATAATGGGAAACGGGCTATTTGCAATGTTCTGATTCCAAACTTCCCCTCAATTCAGGTTCTGTGCTTTATGTTCCACCCCACCCCAACTTTACTGAAGCTGGTGTCTCTCCCCAGTAGCCCGGCCCTCGCTTGGGAGGAGTGTTCTGCTCCTCACGCACTGTAGGGTTTTTTTCATAGCGGTGAGATGACTCGAGTCAAGGCCATTTGTGTGCCGCCTGCTGGCTTGGATGCCAACAAGTGGCTTTGCTTTTCAGGTAGTTATTCAGATTGCTGCTTGTGAGGGTTAGTTTTACTAGCAGGAAGATGCAGGGGGCAGAGGGCAGGGAGGAAGGGGGTTGTGCTGGCTACCAGCTGTCATCTGTATAACTCACTCCGGATGTGGAAGGAGAACATTTTCAGTCGTCGGGCTCTCCCATCCATCTGCCATGGTGCGGGACGGTCTGCAATCCACTCCTCCCCTTGGCCTTCACATCGTTAGTGCGGAACCTGACAATCAGCTCAGACAAGGCCTATCCTTTCATTCCCCCCCCCCCCCCCCCCCCCCCCCCCCGCTGAGAAATCTGCAAGGCAGCCCTAGTCTGGGGCTGCATTGCAGAGCGTGTCTGGCTGTGCCTGGCAGGATGCAAATTGCCAGGCAGGTGGCACTGGCTTCAAACAACAGCGATCCCGTCTGCTCCGAACTCCGGCAAATTGTGCCAATGAGACAAATAACTGCGGAAGGGAGGTACTAAACAGGAGAATCCTGGGCTTCCCTCTGGGGAGTTTTCTGCGCGCGCTGCCCCTTGGGCAGGAGAATAGTGCAAACCAACCGGACACATAACTCCTCCCATTAAACCGAGAGCTTGAGCTTCACTGGGGCTCCTCCAGGCCCCGTTTCTGTTTGTCAGACTGTTGGCTTGTTTTATGTACTCCACCTGATACCTGAGCAGAGGCCACTTGAAACGCCCATTGAAAGTGGTGGGAGCCCAATCCACTCCAATGAGCCTGGATCAGGCCCCTGGATCCCTTTACTGATAACAGTCCCTGGAACAAGCTACAATCTTTAGCAGCGTTAATGGTTTTTCAGGGGCTTGAGATTCAAACCCATGCCAAATACACACGGACAGAAGAACGGCCTTCCTTGGTCAGACCAAACGTCCATCTATCCCAGCAGCCAGTCTTTCAGCAGGGGCCAGTGCCAGATATTTAGGAGTGAACAGAACAGGTACTTATCAAGTGATCCAACCCCTGCCGTCCACGTCCCCAGCCTTTGGGAGTCAACACTACAAAGATAGATCGGAAAAAGGCCCAGAATATAGGGTTGCATCCCTGACCATCCTGGCTACTAGGCATTGGTGCATCTGTCGAACTTACCTCACTCCTGTTTGACCCCAGTTATACTTTTGACCTTTATAACATCCCCTGGCAGTGAGTTCCACAGATTAACAGTGCATTGTGGGAAGAAATTCTTCCGTCTCTTTGTTTTAAACCAACAGCTATTAATTTCACTGAGTGGCCGCTGAGCCTTGTGTTGTGTCAAGGGGTAAATAAAACATATTCAATTTCTTCACACCATTCATATGAACCAGATGGCAAGGGTGGTGAGTTATATGGGTCTATGGTGCCCGGGACACTAGGGAATGTTCCTGTCCCAAAGCCTGGCTCCAACAAAGTTCAGGGCTGGGGCAGAGACCCAGCCCTGCCTGCCACCCCTGCACGTTCCTCCCCGGTGCATCTCCCAGCTCGCTTGCCACCTCTGGGTGAACCCATCCCGCACCTGCAGCACAGTGGGGCGAGGGCAGCTTCTGGCCGCTTCTCCATGTGGCTGCCAGCTTGTCCCAAGAGAGGTGTGTCCATGTGCTGCCCCCACCTGAGCACCGCTGCAGCCAATAGGAAGCTGCATGAACGGAGGCTATGGGCAGCAGTGCATGGAGACCCCCTGTCTCCCCCGCCTAGGAGCTGCTGCCGGGGGGTGCCTCAGGTAAGTGCTGCATCCCCACCCCTCCCACACCCCACCCTCTCCCAGAGACTGCACCTCCACCCCCTCCATTCCCCTCACCCCCACACCTCCTCCAGCTCCCAAATTCCCTCCCGGAGCCAGCACCCCTCACC
>JANRFK010000961.1:10668111-10683740 GCA_030068395.1 Apalone spinifera | reverse complement strand
TACAGACTCACAGACACTGGGCTACTATATATATGATTCTATAAGCCCCAGTGCAGACAGGGCAATGTATACTTAACAATCAGCTGGAGAAGTGATCCCCAGCACTACTTTCGGCTTCCACTTGACCAGCCAGCTCACGCTGAAGGATCGCTTGCTCTGCCTCTACTAGGAATTTAGAATGTGCTAACTCACATGTTCCACCAAAATACCTTTTATTCTAGTCTAGACATGCCCATAGACTCTGCCTCAGCACTCACACTCATGGCTGCACCCCTACAATGACTAGCATTTAACACCTTTTTGCATGATTACATAGTCTACCTGTCAAATCTGCCTGGAACTCAGCTCCAGAACGAAATCCCGGCTGAGTCTGCGATCTAAGGTTCAGTAATATGCCATTTCTTTCTCTCCCCTCCCCCTTGTTGCTAAGGATTACTTTGATCTCCCAAAGTGCAGGTGCTGTGGGTTTATGGTGTGTTCAGCGTGGTAAAAACAAGAGGATTAACACAACTCACGCAGGATTTTTATGATCTGCACAGATTTAGGAAAGTTATAGGTGTAGAAATAAGATGAAGGATCCAGCTTTCTCTTGCTGCTTGCATTTGAATCAGGAAACAAGCAAACAAAAGCTCAATCCCACAACAAAACTAGAGGATTTATTTGGGAATAATTTATGTCTCCCTGCACTAGCTTTAGCAGCAGCATGTCTGGCTTTAACATCTCTGCTGCTCTCCTAACCACAGAGCGGGGCTGTCTGCAGATGCCACTTAATGGCCAAGCTGTGACTGAGAGAGAGCATTAAAGAGATTTCTGACTCAGACCTGCTGAGAGTTGTGGGTTAATTTTTCTTGCTGATCAAAAGCATCTTTAGGCAGCAGGCATGGCAGCTCCCAGCTAAAGCTGATGGACATTTTTTGGCTAAAACTGTTTTGGAGATAAATATGCAGACTTAGCAAGACCCAAATGGTTTTTACATTCATTTGGAATTTGATTGTTTCATAAATGTTGAAACCAAATATTTAGGTTTTTCAGAATTTTTTAATTGAAAAAACCAAACTGTTTCTGATTTGTTTTTTGTTTTGAAACAAGCTATTTATTTTGAAAAGTCCTTCAAATTTATTTTAAATTTTTAAAAAATGTTTACAAAGGCACAGAACTGAAACAAAGCTTTTTACATCAAATAAAACATTTAGTTTCCAGCTGAACAAAATGTTTCGTTCAACCTGAAACTTTTTTTCAACTTTTTTTATTTGTTGTAAATATTGAGGTCCACCCATAACATTGTTTTGTGGTCCACCCTTAACAATACCCCACTCTCATTTTTTAGATATGATTAGTGAATTGAAAAATCTATTTGTACAGTCCCAGCTATAAAAGCTCTGGTGCTGTCCATCACTCGCTGACCAAAGAGGTTTGGGGTCTGTTCCTACCCCTTCACTTGTTAATGGTCAGATTGTGTCGTGGCTTTAGAAATGCAGAAATGATCTGCCTTTTCTACTGACCGTTGTTCTGATGCCAGCTTACCGTTTCATTGTACATGACAAAAGCAAAACCAAATGATTGGGACCTCATTCTGTGGGCAGATCCTAGGCTGGTTTTCAATAGCTGCTATCTACTGCTGAGTCTCATTTTCCCCCATCTGTAAAATGGGCATAGTGATGCTGATGGTTTCACTGTGGCAGGGTGTGAAGATGAAGTTGTTAATGTTTGCTGTATGTTTGGAAAATATGCAGTGCTAGCTATATGTGGAGTATGGGAGTATTATTCTTATTTTGGGAGCAAAGCTTGCCGTTCTAATCCTTTCTTGGCTTTTATTTGGCTTTTACTCTAAGCCCCAAATGACATCTGTGGGCCAGATGTTAGCCCATTGGTAGGCAACCTATGGCCCAAGGATTGCATGAGGACCATTGTGGTGCTGTGTGTGGTCCATGAGACATTTTGTTTGGTGTTGGCCATGTGCAGGATGGCCAGATTCTGCTGGCTTTCATCCACATGGTGTTTTTCCTCCCAATATTACTGAAAGCCAGGGCACATGTAAAGCCAGGGCACGTGGAGTGAGATGCATGCTGGTTGCACACAGCATTGACTGAGCCCCGTGGGCTCCCTCTGCATCCTGTCAAAGCGCTGCTACGGTTCAGTCGGCTCAACCTGCAAATTCCAGAGATACAGGCTCAGTGAGCAAACCTGCCCTATCCCGGGAGATCGTCTTGGTTAGGGCAATCCTGCAGCCCACTAAGAAGGGAGGACCACTAGGTCACTGCTTTAGCCTATTATGGAGAAAAAGGATGTCCCCAAGGCCAGAGGAAAGTAGCCTAGAACTGCATTGGTGCTGGTACAAAAAGGAAAGCAACCCGCATGAATGGGGAAGGTTAGCAAAGCTGCTAAAAGCCAAGCTCCCCAGGGTTTCAAATCCCAACCCTAATAGGACTGCCCCAGCCCGGAGATATGACATGAAGATGGAAAAAGAGCTCTCGGACCAGAGCATCTCTGGGTGGGAAGCAACTTCCCCACCAGCCAAGCTGCTAAGTACGGCCTGCCAAGGGGGTGTGCTGAGAGCACTGCAAGGGAAGTGCAAAAAGCAGCCGGAGAGTGCAAAGCAAGGCAAGAAAATTGCTTCGTTAATGGTTCTACGTTCAATTTCTTTTGCCCTGGAAGTGACTGTTCCACGGAGATGGAATCAAGGCGCGAGCCAGACCACCATTTTAATGATGAAGGCTTAAAGGCTTGAGACGCAGAGGAAGAGCAACAGAGGGCTCCAGGAGGCTCGGGGGAGGGGTGCCAAGAGATGCATTGGTCTGTTGGGTTTGCCTTTCAACTCTTGAGCTGTTTGGTTGTGGGAAACGACTTCAATGCACGTTACTCCTGTATTGTGATGGGAGACCCACACCTCAGACCTGGAGCAGCTGGAGGTGTTGCATCATGAAGAGATGCCTGAAGATGCAGAGAAGCAAGACAACCTGGAGATGCTTGTGCTTCAGTGCAAGAGAAGATGCAAACCCACTGTATTGGGATTAACTGAGCCACGCAATCTGTGCTAAAACCAATTATGTTTACTCATTTCACGAGGCATAAGGGAGCGGTCGACAAAGGCGTTCCCTGTCGACTGATCCGTGTCTTGACTCATGCGCTGTGCCAACGATCAGCTGAGCCGGCACAGTGCGGTGGCCATTTTTATTTTAATGAAGCCGGGAATATTTAAATCCCTGTTTCATTGACTATGTCAGGTAGCCTATTTTACATGCCTCTGCTGGCAGAGGCATGTAATCTAGACGTACCCTGAATCTCTGAAGTGGTATGCAATAGAATTTCCTCCCTCCTCAATCCCTTTGATTGTCGCTGTTGTTCACTGTAACCCAGTCAGCAGCTCACT
Source organism: Apalone spinifera (assembly GCA_030068395.1). NCBI lineage: Eukaryota > Metazoa > Chordata > Testudines > Trionychidae > Apalone > Apalone spinifera. Next base: position 10,680,370 of record JANRFK010000961.1, on the reverse strand, counting down.
AGAGCTTTTGCTTTTGCAGTCTCTTCCTTCCAGTATTGTACTTTCCTAACGTCATCAATGGCATAACAATCCAACTGGGTAACAGCCGCACTCTGTATCTGTGTTCCAGTTGGGTCAGAAGCAGGACTAGATTTGTACATCAGCAAACTTGAAAGGGCAACACTCACAAAAAAAGATTTGGTGTGTTTGAAAACAGACCTTACTTTTACCTGAGTCCAACCCAGTGCCCTTACTCTAGCGTGTTAATCCCACAGCACAGTTTGCCAAAGGCCATGTCTACGCTACAAAATTAAGTTGACCTGTTTTATACAGCTGCCACAGTACTCCCATCTCTTGTGAGTGTCTACGCTTTACTCCTTGTGTCGGTGGTACATGTCCCAACTAGGAGCACATGTATCGATTGTGCTGCGAGCATGGGTCATTGTGGGATGCTCCCGAAAGCCAGAAAATGTTGACATATACAATGCAGTGTCTAGGCGGACACAGCATTCTGCTGACCACCTCAACCTTGAATCTCCACTGTCCATGGAGATGGAATTATCAGGCAGCAGGGCTGTTAGATTGGCAGAGAAATGGACGTGTAGAGGCTTCCTCAGTTAGGCTGATGTTGGAACAGAATCTGGACACCGTGTATGAAGCAAGCAGAAGGGTTTATTAACACACAGCTCTGGTGGAGTGTCACTTCGCTTATGAGGCTTGGTGAACACTGCCAGACAATAGGTTACAACTGATTACATAGGATGCTAATGGGCGGATGAAGTGATGGGAGGGGGGAAGATCCCGGACCCCCTGGATAGGTACTAACCATGAGGCAACATGAGAGCAATAATCTAAAGGTTACATAGTGTTTTCCGCCCATAGCTTACAGGATACCTTATATCTAGTTAAACAAGCACTTAAACAAAGCAGACATCAGTTGTCAGTTATGTGTTAAGTGGTGATGTGTCTGTTACCTTCAGGAAGGTATCTCTGCATGGATGTGCTCCATTGGTGTTGCACCTGGAGATTAAAGCAGAGGCAATAAGCATTTGTTCCTAGCACCATTGAATGTATTATGTCCTGTCTCACCCGTTGTCTGGATTGTTAGCTCTATGATGACCTTCTTCCGATGGGCTAAGTGGGGGGGGGGGGAGGTAATCTTCATGTACTGTGTCTGTGTGCCAGTTCCAGACTTGAAATTTAGAACAGGGGTTCTTAACAGAATATCATAGCCTGCCTCAGAAATTTTTACCCTACAGTTGACATAAGCTGTCTTGTGTTGACCTAACTGCAGTGTAGACCAGGCCTGATTAAGGACTAGTGATCTAGAATAAGAGTGAGTGCTACAGCCCTGATCCTACAAATAAGGAGGCATTTAAATGTGAACAGGTGCATGTTTGTAGGACTGTGGTTTAGATTGTTTTCTAAAGCTAATCAGAGAAGAAGGGCTGAGTCCAGTTCCATTCCATGAATTATGGGATCAATATCTTGGACTTTTTTGCTCCACTGCTTAGAGGTGCTTTATGCTGATGCAGTAGGTTGTGAGAGCTATTTAGTTACAGAGGCAATTTGTGACTCATGTAATTAGCATGCAGCTATAATGAACTACCGTGTACTTAATGAGTAATTGGTTCACTTCGCTGCTAAAAAAAATAACTGTTTCAAAAATACAGAGTCAAGACTACAAAAGATCAAACTTCTCCCAGGGCAGAATGCTGTGCCAGCCCCCACAAGCACATGACTTAGCTCTTCATATTTGAGATATTGTGATAATTGATTTTCTAAATTAATAAAAACCTTACTAACAAAACCCTCTTGTATTAGGCATTCCATCTCCCCATGGAGCAATTATGAGGCGGAAGAGCAGACCATGGTCAGTAATAAAGAGGTAGAATAATTAGCTACAATAAAAGATAAAATGAATCTTTGTTCCCTGTAGCAAATCTTCATGGCCTCTAATACCATGTCTTTATAAAACAAAGAAACATCATTTGATACTGACTGAATTTCTCTCCATGTGGAGGCTTCCTTTAATTGTAGCTTTGTTGTTTTCCCTCAGAAGCCAAACCCAGATCTTTTCTTCCTGGTAAACATGCAGCGTGCTTCTTTTACTACTACATAGATTTTATTGATATTCTTTGGACTCGTAAACTGAACTACTGACTGAAGCAGAAAAAAACCCATTCCCTGCATAAATCCCATGTCTTGATTTCTCCAGTAAACAAACAACTACATTTGCTGTTCTCAGCGTTGGATGAGTCATTTTTGTAGAGACCTACTTCATAAAATCATTTAATGTGTGCCTAAGTAAGCATGAGTAGTCCCATTGAAATGATGGCTCATTTGCCTTCCTGTCTTGTGTATCTTGGGGTTTTATACTATTTCTCATCACTGCTGTGTAACTAGTAACTAGACCTGAATTCCCTTTCTTCTCACCTTGAAACCAGGGAGAGTGGCCCATAGAGACTGTACTTTCCATGTAAACTTGATAACAACAACAACAAAGTTCCTAGTCGATTTCCTATGGTCTCTAATACTGCCTTTGCTTAAAGGTAGACTTGTCCTTTAGCATCTTCCTGACTCAGAACCAAAATACCGAGCATTAAAAATGTATTAAATCCATGGAGGGGAAACTCCAGGAAAATGAGTCAAAATGGACTTTTTTATGAGTTTGTAAAAGGCTTTTTTTGGGGGGGGAGGGAGTCTCTTTCCTCCCCATTAATTTATAACACTGAGAGAAACCGATTTTGCTTGTGAACACCTGCAAATCAAAATCCTTTCATTTTAGTGCAATCCTTTAGTGTGCACAGATCTCGTGCTGGAGGTTCACCTGGGTCAGCCTTCTAGTTCCTGAGTTCCTTTGGGACTAATTTCATGGGGAAGTCACTGGACGGCAGAGGTGCAGGTATGGTTTACAGGTTCAGGTGATTATTGTAGTGAGGTGACTGCCTCATTCCAGAAGGAGTTAAAACAGGATGGATAAAGCCTATGCAGAGCCCCAGCCAATCAGGGAGCAGCTTGTAGGCGGCCAACCAGAGGCAGCTTCTTGGGGCAGCCCTGTTATAAGCAGCTGCTCCTCAGGGCAGAGGGCAGTTGGATCCTGACCAGCCAGGGAGAAGCACCTGGAAAGAGTGGTGCTGGGCAGGCTATGGGGAGCAGGAGAGAGGATCCAGCCTGATACCTGCCAGGGTGCGGCTCTGATAAGGACCAGGAGGGTGCAAGTAGCTCTGGGAAAAGTGAGAGCAGTTAAGGGAAAGTAAAGGAGGCCAGGATGAGGATGCTGCCAGAGGGTCCCTGGGTCAGGATCCAGAGTAGTAATTAGACCTGAATTCCCTTTCTTCTCACCTTGCAACCAGAGAGAGTGGCCCATAGAGACTGCAGCTTGCCCCAGAGGTGAGCAGCTAGATTTTTGGGGCTGCAGTTGGCCACACTGGCAGGTGAGACTGAGGACTCTCAACAGGACCAGGAAACACTTTCCATTCAGGTCACAGTGAATGACACGCAGCAGCCTAAGGCTGGGGAAAGCCACCAATGCCCACATAGCACCAGTTAGAAGCAAGCGCCAGTCGAATGCACAAGATGAAAACGCTGGCCATTTGCTAAGGGGAACAACACAGAGCTAAATTTGTCCCTGCCCCCCTTCAGAGCCCAAGGGCTCCCTCCCTCAATGTACAACCTCCATCCTGGCCTTGCATTAGAGTACCCAGCTCCCAAAGAGCCCTTACCTCAATTTCAAAGCACTTTACGAAGGAGGTCAGTATTGTTATCCCTGATGGAAAGAAGGGGAAACCAAGGCACAGAGTGGTGTAGTGACTTGCCGAAGGTCACTTGGCAGAGCCAGAAATAGTTTACCAGAGCAGTACTCTGATGGGGTACCCACTAGGTCACACTCCGCATGCTCTCTTTGGTGGCTCTGCACCAGGGTGATTCCATGCTGGGTGCTGGAGAGGGGGTTCACGGTTGCTTTATACCAAAATGGATTCCCCAAAGCTACGTTTGAAAGTATGTACAGAGTCTCAATCTGCAGAGCTGCCAAGTACCTATGCCTTCACTCATTATTGATAAATTCTGCTCCTCCCACCCCACAGATCCAGGGCCAAAGAGGGCCTGTCTGCACAGCAGGGCAAAACTCGAAATAAGCTACACAACTTGAGCTATGCTAATTGTGTAGCTTAAGTTGAAATAGCTTATTTTGACTTTTGGCGCTGTCTCCACCGCAGTTATTTTGAAGTAGAGTGCTTTTCCCCCGCTTCCCTTACTCCTTGTACAATGAGGGTTACGGAGTAAGAAGCCTGTTATTTTTAATTTATTTATAACGTAGTTGTGCACTACACTATTTCGGAAGAACTTACTTTATTCCAAAATAACGCTGCTGTGTAGACCTAGCCAAAGAGAATCCTACAGGCCTCGTCAAGCTGCTTTTGATGAACCTCCGAATTCCTTTTATAGACAGACCCTTCAAACTAGATAGCAGTGATGAAACCAGGGCTGTCTCTGATCAAGATTAATGTCGTCATTGCAGTTCCAACTGCGACATCATTTGTGCTACTTACACTCTGATGTCAGTGTCTTGCCACTGAGCACTGAAGGTGACAGAGTGGCTCTAGTTTGGGGAGATTCATTGGGGCAGGGTGTTCAGTGTCTGCAGTTCTCAGCCTGGGTCCATCACCTGGGTCAATGCATGTTCCGAGTGTTGATTCACAAGACCGGCACCAACTCTTAAAGAAATTACAATAATTCTTCCAGTTCCAGTAAGAGTCCATGGTAACTGAGGCTTTTTCTACACTACACAGCTTTTAGGAACATGTCCTTTGACTCCACCTACTCTTCTCATCCTTTAGAACTATTGAGCTATGTCTACACTCACGGCTTCTTGCGAGAGAAATATGCAAATGAGGCTAAGCGTGGAATATCGCGAGCCTCATTTGCATACCTAGTGAGCCGCCATTTTTGCAGAAGAGGCTCTTGCGCCAGAAGGAGCTGTCTACAGTGTAGACAGTGTAGACAGCTCCTTCTGGCACAAGAGCCTCTTCTGCAAAAATGGCGGCTCATTAGGTATGCAAATGAGGCTGGGAGATACTCCACGTATAGCTCATTTGCATATTTCTCCCGCAAGAAGCCACGAGTGTAGACATAGCCCTGGAGTCCACGGGAGAGCACTCAGAGGTCGATCTATCATGTCTAAGCAGATAAATTCATCACTGGTGGATCAATTGCTGCAGTGTTGATCCACCATGTAGTGAAAACAATCCCTAATTCACTTTTGTTTCCCCCGTATTCTAGGTTTATGCAGGTGACTGCCTAGGCCCTTGTATAAATTCTACATTCTTTCTATTTTTTCTGCTCTTATTGCGTTTTTTAATTATAATACTAACCCCACCTCTTTCACAATCCTTCCACCTCCCCTTTTCCATACTACTATTATTATCAATTGTATTATGGTAACACTTAGTTGGCTCAATTGAATTCTCAGTCTTATTGTGCTAGATATAAACACATAACTGTGACCGTCCCAAATAGCTTAAAGTCAAAATAAACTAGACAGAATTATGACTCCCAAATTTACAGACTGGGAACTTGGGCACTGAAATATTCAAGGGCTTTCTTTCAGGTAAGAAAGGTCTGTGAAAAGGCCATGAACTGGACCTAGATTGAGTTCCAGCCCAATGTCTTAAACCCAGGGTCAGTCTGTCCAATGGACAACTGGTCTGTCTTTCTGTCTCCTCTCCTTCCTACACCCATCCCTCTGCCCACCCCCAAGACAGAGTGAAGTTTGTGCCAGAAGAGTGTCTCTTTTCTTAGGGAAGAACGTTATTTGCACAACTATGCAAAGCGTCTTTGGTGTCAAAGAGATAATTGTCCAACAACTGGATTGACAAGGCATGCAAATGCTAGACAAGGACATAATTAAACATAATGGTGCGAGACAGTAACAAGATGCATCCGGCAGTGCTGTCACAAGGCTGTGTTTTACATATTCTGCGCTCTCCAGAAGTTTTTCAGCTGTTCGTTTTTCCTTTGTGACCTTTTCTTCTGGAGGATAAGAGCAGGAGTGATACTCTGGTTTCAGCTAAGAATTCACACGTGCCTAATGTGAAAAGAATTTTAAACAGTAGCTCACATTCTCATTTCACAGCGGGGCGGCTTCACTGAGTTCCCCTTAATTTATTATGGTGGAGGTGAAAGGAATTAACCATAATGTTTCCAGCTTGCAGTGTTCCATCTATTGTCTGCACAGCCCTATTATATATGTGCAGATTCATGCATCCAATGCATAATTTTCAATGGATTTTATCCATGGGTTTCAAATAAGGGCAGGTAGCTGGATGGGAAATGGTACAGAGGATAGATCTATTTCTTAGATAAAACATATTCTCTGGGGATAAATTAATCTTTTTAACACAAACCTGAAACCTGCATCCATAAACACACATTCTTCCCATTTTCTGACTTGACCAAATGTTCCACATTCCAAGGAAATCCCAATCTTCAAAACGTTGAATTTAAACCAAAAGAGTGTAAAAATTGCATTTTTGAGGTGTGGGTGAAAAAAAAATATTAAATTTGATCGTCTATATTGAAAATAATTTGCTTCTGCCACCATTTCTGTGCTTATAAGTATGATGCTATCAGCATTCCTGATTCCTCCCTATGTTGGATATTACTTTCAGTGGGGGATGGGGGAGAAGCATTAAACAAACGCATTTCTGGTTAATATCACAGTGACCTACAGGTGCAAACTCAGTGCCATTTGTTTAGTGCAATGGAGGGAAAATATGTTCACTGTAGGAGAAAGGAGAGAACAATGAAATGTGATTTTTCATTCTTGACTCAGATTGTATTTTGGGTAAAATATGACTGTGGAGGCCCTATGCTCTGTTAGGAGCCCAAAGGACAAATGATGATGATGATGATGATGATGATTGATGATGATGAAAGGCAGTTTATAAGATTGGAGGAGTCTCATTTCACTCCAGCCTTTCGTAACCTACCTCAGCCAATGAGTTATGAAACCGGGGGCCTACTACTGAAGATAAAGGAGCTGAATTCGGCTCTTGTGAGGCCACATTTAGAGTATTGTGTCCAGTTCTGGGCCCCACACACTGGAGAGGGTCCAGCGGAGGGCAACCAAAATGATTAGGGGGCTGGAGCATATGACCTACGAGGAGAGGCTGAGGGAGTTGGGTCTGTTTCGTCTGCAGTGAGGGGGAAGTTGATAGCAGCCTTCAACTTCCTGAAGGGAGGTTCCAAAGAGGCTGGAGAAAGGCTGTTCTCAGTAGTGACAGATGGCAGAACAAGGAGCAATGGTCTCAAGTTGTGGTGGGAGAGGTCCAGGTTGGATATTAGGAAAAACTATTTCACTAGGAGAGTGGTTAAGCACTGGAATGGGTTCCCTAGGGAGGTGGTGGAGTCTCCATCCCTAGAGGTGTTTAAGTCCCGGCTTGACCAAGCCCTGGCTGGGTTGATTTAGTTGGGATTGGTCCTGCCTTGGGCAGGGGGCTGGATTTGATGGCCTCCTGAGGTCCCTTCCAGCTCTATGGTTCTATGATTCTATGAATGGGGGTTGGGGGTAGGATTTTGCTGTGGAAAGTTGTTGTGGTGGATTGCTTGTCCACTACTCTCAACACTGTGCTGTCATCACACTGTGGCAAAGCGAAAGCCAAGTGCCATCAGATCAGTGCTATTCACTTTACACTGGGGCTAAGCAGTGTGCCTAAGGTAACACCCGGAACAGGACACTGAGGAATCAGGCCCAGCAGATCCCTCTAGATGCTCCTCCTAACAGAGACAAAGTAAATCCCTTGGCTCATTATCAGAACCTACCACAGCATCACTGCGACGGAAGGGTGGGGAGTTGACTTTTTGATAGTAGCCACCCTAAGTGCAAAAATCAATGAAAGACAAGAGCCCTCATAAAGTTACTTGATAAATCACATTCGTACCCAAACTGTATTCATCTCTGCATAGGCCACCATATAAAATATTTACCACTTTTCACTTATTTGCAGACTAAACTTTAAATCACATAACCCCCCCCCCCCTTGTTGGAAGAAAAATCAATGCATAGGCCGAGACTGGACGAATAAAATAAACGCTTCGTAGTAGCGATGGTTGATGCATGTTCAATAATGGAACTATAAAGCTGTACTGACTTCCACTTACTAGTCTCCAGACTAAGTGAGAAACCTCAGAATTAAAGTTTTATTGAGCAACTAATCTTGGCCCCGCACGTACACACACAAAAGAGGAGACCCAAGAAAACCAAGAAAAACCATACCGACAATATCTGTGCAATTCTCACTAGCATGTCAAACCATATCCGGACAAATTTGCCAAGTGTCACAAGAATGCACAAGAGTTGAAAGGTTACATATGGGTTAGGGATGGTTAATGTGGAGAAACTGACAGGTATAGCTATTGCCAGGGTGGCTGACGGGTGGGGGAGGCAGCTGCCCCAGGGCTAGGCAATTTAAAAGGGCCCACCACTATGCTGCCACCACTATGTTGATAGTGGCAGAAGCCTTAGGCTTTTTTAATTGCTGCTGGAGCCCCAGAGGCACACACCCAGCTGTGCTGAAGAGTTGGCTGGGGTAGGCTAGTCCTCAACCCTGCCCCTTCCACCCAAGGCCTCACCCCTTCTAGGGGCCTAGAGCCACCCCCTCCTCTGGATCCAGCAAAGCGCGTTCTTAGCACTGACTATTCCAGAATAAATCATGCTATGGCTAATATAGAATAATCCCGTTTCTCCTCCTCCCAAATCTGGACACTTTATTGTGAAATAAAAGTGACTTCATTTTGGAATAATTACTTCTACTTTGCAAGATAAAGACAAGTTTACAAAGTAGGGGGAAGGGATCAGCTGCTGAGCCCTGGAGCATGAGGAAGTGGAAGTTACATCACTACACTAGAGCCCAGGGAAGCGGGCAGTGGTGCCATTTACTGGACTGAACTGAAAGGGGTGAACTGTGGAAATCAAACTCACTCCTTTATCGGAGAGCCACAGAACAGTAGGATTTTGTGGTTGGTGAACTCTGATCACAGTCAGGCACGTGTGGTGGTGACAACACAGTTGAGAGGTTTTGAGCAGACAGGTGAATCTGCAAAGAAGGGCAAATAACCTAACCTCATCCATACGATAAGTGTAGGCAGGTCAAAAGCAGAGGTGTTTGGAATTGTATTTCTGACTGGGTATCTTCTAGACCCACTGTGCACTCTGCCCCGGCGTAACTATCGACACAAAGTAGAGAGCAGCAAAGAAGCAGGCCTTCTGGTGTTTATACTGGCACGGTTTATACTGGCACAGTTTTGTATGGACAAAGTCTTTAATTTTGAGCTAAAGAGAGAGACTGAAACAAAAGCAGGTTTTCTAACAGTTCAGTTCAATCAGTTTGCGAATCAAGTCAAATCAAATGGGGCATCTCCCCCAGGGAGCCAAAGCCTGAAGGAATCACCGAGCTTTTTTTTCCAGGTTTCCAGGGCATCACTTGTGATTGTCTTTTGAAAATAGCATCTGCAAATTACAGCGACTGCAGCAGAGAAAAGCCCAGACCCAGCGGAGAAGGAGCGCAAGCGCTCTACAGCTGGAGCCTGCTATGGACGCTTTCATAAAAGGAAAAAGGCTGGACAATTTTATTTCCTATTCTAAATGAAATGGAAGTTTCCTGTGAAGCAGGGCTGATTTCCATCACTTCACACTCTCTGTCTCCTCTGCCAGCCCCACGCTGCAAAGCTCTCCGAACAGACTGGCGTAGCAGGAAGATCTCTGACTGAAGTGTAAATAAATCAAACACAAAGCCCCAATGCACCAGAGCAGGGGTGTTAAAATGGGTAACTGGTTAAATGATAGCGCTTAACCGGTTCACCAGCTTTAGCCTAGGGCCCACTGTGGCTGTGGGGTCCTGCTGCAGTCATGAGGTCCTGCTGCTTGGCTTACTCACTCCACAGCAGCCAAGGCAGTTCTGGCCTGGCATGGGTGATACGCTTACCAGTTAACCGTTTAACATCCCTGCCTAATATATCCCCAGAGCCATCATGAAGGGTGGCTTGGGGGCAGCAGGGTTGATCTTGTTGGGAGATTCTCAATTAAACTACCGCCCTTAGCATCCACCTAGGCTGTTGAGAGCAGAAGCATCAGCAGGGGCTGCAGAGAAGGCAGGACATCTGGGACAATCGTGGCAGGCATGTTACAAGCCTGGCACACAGCATCAGGAGCTGCCGTCACATGGCTTAGCTCTTATGCTGTGTTTCTCAGCTGCGCTTTACACACAGGAAGAGTTTTGTAACAAAACGAAAACGTCCACACTGCTTGGTTTTGCACAAAAACCGCTAGCGCAAAACCGGATCAGCAGAAAAATATGCAAATGAGATCGTGACTCCTGCAAATGAGTCCCTCATTAGCCATATTTTTTGCCAAGAAAACTCATAGTGGAGACGTAGCCTTAGATCTCAATGCCACAATGAGGGATGGTCCATTAACTCAGAGCTGAACTCTCTCTGTCTGTGTCTTTCCTGGTCTTATTCTGACTCTATGGCTCAGTGGAATCTCATCCTCTCCAGGTACTCTCTGGGCCCAAGCGAGGACATTTTGTTGGGCCTTGAGTCCTGAAATGGAAGGAAACTCAGCCATTGGCAGGGTATGGCTGAGGTGGAGCAAATCCCTGGCAACGGTATGAGGGGGGCTGTGAAACCATAGAACTGGTTATTATCCTAACGCCTGGTACGGGTTCCTCTGAAATAACTAGAATGGCAGCCATCTTCCCTGTCAGCTCAGGGGTTGAACCAGGGTGCTCTGTGGCAGAATGTGTCTGCAGCTTGAGCTAAAGAGCCAAATCTTTGTAGTCAGAGTCTGCCACAGCTGCCTGCCCCAGTAGATTGGATACAGAGGCAGGGATTCGGTCACACAAGGGAACTGCAGAGTTTCATGCCTGGCCAAGAAAAGACCATTTATCACCTTTGCTGGTGGGTTTGTTCTCAATAAATCCGCTGGCTCTTTGACTCCTGCTGACTTTTATTGTTGAAAGCTGGCTGCTTCTCCCTGGCCCGCTCACCCTTCCTTCGCACGTTCCCAGCTCTCTTAGAGGTGCGTGGATATGTTTGTATTGGCTTGCTTCACAATAGCCGCGCTTGCTACTGAGTTGCAGCAGCTCTGAAGTCTCTCTGCCCTTGCCCTGCTTGTGTTTTACAGCTCTGCCGCGAGCCCCGCCCCTGAGATTTAGGTGACATCATTTTAACCATCTAATCAAAGCCTTGGATGCAGTTCATCGCACTCTGTAGCGAAGCAATGACAAGATGGGTAGGCGCGCTCGTTGGCTCTCGTGGGGTGGGCCCAACATGGCCGGACGCGTCTATAAAATGATGACCGGTGGGCGCCCTGTTTGCAAAGTGTGTTGCTTGGCTTCTGCAGAAGCCACTCGTGGTTCAGTGACTTGTCCTGTTAATGGAAAAATTAATGATATTTATTCATTCCCTCTTTCCCTCCCCACTCCTGCTCCATCTCGGTGGACAATATTATTATTTATAGCCTCTTCATCACTTTTGTCACTGGTCCCTTTTTGTCCTACCCTTTGGCTGTCCTTTTCAGATCAATGGTTCTCAACTCTCAGGCCTCTTGTGGTCCAATCGGCATATAGCTATTGCTCATCTGACTTTTTCAGGGCCAGACAGTTAGGCTACGTCTACACTACGAGTTTTTTCCCGCAGAAAATATGCTAATAAGGAACTCATTAGCATGAGTCATGACATCATTTGCATATTTTCTGCCATTGCTTTTTGCGCAAGGGGTTTTTGTTCACCTATCACAGGCTTTTCCATAAGCACAGCTGCAGCAGTGCTTTAAACTTTGTCCCGGACAGGCATAAGGATCTTGCACAAAATGGGTTTTTTTGTGTGCAAAAAACCCAAGTCCACACTGCTTCTTCTTGCACAAAAAACCCCGTGTGCAAAAAGACATGGCAGAAAATATGCTAATGATGTTGTGACTCATGCTAATGAGTTTCTTATTAGCATATTTTCTGCCGAAAAAACTCGTAGTGTAGACGTAGCCATAGTCTATAGATTGTATGGATGTGGCCTTCCTAACACCGAGAGAGTTGCATATGCAGCCCACAATGATAAAAAGGTTGACAGCCACTGATTTTGACTGTAAGCCCTGCAAGGCAGGGACCGTCTCTAATTATTTCTACGTACAGCACCTGCAACAATGGGGCTTGATCTCAGCTCAGGCCTAATAATCATTTAGGCTGCGTCTAGACTGGCCAGTTTTTGCGGAAAATCATCTGCT
>JANRFK010000961.1:10643528-10662108 GCA_030068395.1 Apalone spinifera | reverse complement strand
AGCCATGGATTAAATCTCTAGATGTTGTAGGAACACAAAACAAGAGGTTCCCTACTCTGTGCTTGAATATATCCTCTCTCCGTTGGGGACAATATTTGCCTATCTTCCATGATGTGGGTGTGACGATTAAGTCACGATTGTAAAGTGCTATCGTGTTCCCCACCTCCATCCCCTGACCTATGGGGAGTTGCTGTGAAAATTAACCATGGTGTTTGGTGACAGAAAAACTGCCCCTAACCAGTTGGAATGCATGCACCAACCTGACATCTGCACCCGAACAAATCACAGCACAGCCGCCCAGCTGTGGCCCACTACAAATTGACTTTATTGCAGGGCGTCTAGGTTGCAGGTGGCTCTGTGAGACCAACTTAGAATTGAAGATTTTTGAAGAGAGTGGGGTGAAGGAGCACAGGAGTGAATGGAAAGCTGGTCTCTTGCTGACCTGTGCCTCTTCCCACAGAAAGAGAAGCTTGTATTCTGGGATATGTAAAGGTACACAGGTTGGAGCATGGTCTCTGCTTCCTGCAGTCAGGGAGGCTTCTCCCCTTTATTATCATTAATAATAAAATAAATAATAATTAATAATTAATTATTCCAAGTAGCTTGAGCCACAAAGTTTGAATCTGGATTCGGAACTGGTTCAGGTCCACCTTGAGATACATCTCACATGGGGGTGGGTGGGGGGTGTGAAATTGACTCGTTGAATGGAACAAGGCTTTGACACTTCCGTTGGGGCACGTCTAGATTTGCTTTCACTTTCAAAAGATGATATGCAAATTTGGCACATATTTGCATATCTTCTTCCGATCACTTTTTCGAAAGAGGTTCTTTCAAAAAAGAAAGTAATCCAGACGTGGTTCTTTCGAGAAAAAAGCCCTTTTTCGAAAGAGCTGTTCTTCCTAAAACAATGAGGTTTACACAGTTCTTTCGAAAAAGGGGTTTTTCTTGAAAGAACTGCGTCCAGACTACTTTCTTTTTGGAAAGAACCTCTTTCGAAAAAGTGATCAGAAGAAGATATGCAAATTCGCACCGAATTTGCATATCTTCTTTCGAAAGTGAAAGCGAGTCTAGACATGCCCTTGAAGATTTATTAGCCTCATTTAGCATGGACATTTTAATTGACAAGGGGTTTGTGTGGGGAGGTTCTTTTCTCCTCCTTCTCTCCCCTCTTTTTCTAATTTGAATTTGGGGGGCTCTGTACCTGTCTGTGCCTCTTGCTCCACTCATCTGAAGAAGTGGGTTGTGTCCACGAAAGCTCATGATATTATCGATATTATTTTGTTAATTTCTAAGGTGCTACAGGACCACTCGCTTTTTAAGGTTTTTTGTTTTTTTTACATGAAGCATAGTCCTTGCTCTATCCGTTTGCACAGAGAGGAACGTCACCCAGGGGGATGACCAACAAGGATGGTATATTTGTTACATTAAGAAGGAGCTTTTCACACATTTCTTTCTGCTTTGATTTGTCTGTATGGCCAGTATTTTTCATTCGCTTGCTTGGCAATTTCCTGCTTTGAAATTGCTAATATTGTTGGAAAATCAAACAATGGGCTTTTTTACACACAATGCGTTGTCCTTATTGTTGCAGTCTTTTCATTAAGACCAGGCGGGGTTGATTCCCACCACTGGGTTAACTCCCATGGTTAAAATTGGAAGGACTGGAGCAGAGAAGAACGGATAATGTTCTTCTTTCTCTGCACCCTGCTCCTGAGATTTTTTTTTTTAAGGTAACGTTTCCAATTTCCTGATGAGAAGAGGATTTCACGGCTTCCTGTCCTTTTGTCAGAACAGCCTTTTTTTTCTCTGGCACATAATCCAGTTATGTGCCAGAGAAATGTAATGCTATAAAAGCTCTCCTGATTGCCGTACATTATTGCACCAGGATTGTGGTGCAATTGGCCATGTTCTATTTGGTTGCAACGTTTTGCTCAGGCAGCATGAAGTAACACCAGTCATTAAAGCTGGTTGCTATCAACAGGGACCTGTAACCATCTACAGGAGTGGTTGGTAGCTATTGACTGACCTCTGTAACCATCTATAAGAGGGGTTTCACTGCTGGACTCACCCCCTTTTAGTTAGCTATATAGGAAACACACACAGTACAACTCCCTGATATTTATTTGCATAGGAAATGTATATGTTGGTTAACTGGGGGAATAGAACTAGAACAGACCTGGCAAGATGTGTCCCAGGGGCTGCATCCGGCCCACCTCACACTTTGATCCAGCCCATCTGGCCACTTTCTATTTATATCCTGCTGCCTGTACCACTGAATTTCCAAGTGGTGGCTCAGGCAGCAGGATCCTATTTAAATGGCTCCCGGCTCCCAGCTGCGGCAATACCTTGGCAGGGGCTGGAGCTGCGAGCCCTTTAAATAGCCACAGCAACCCTGGGCAGCTGACAGGCAACGAGATAGCAGCAGGGCCGGGAGCCGCGAGCCCTTTGCTGTGTTTTTAATTCAAAGCATCCGGCCCCGGACAACTCTGGGGAGAGGCTATTCCTCAGCCCCGCCCCTTCCACTGCAGACTCCACCCCTTCCAGGCAGGGTGGGTGGAGCCAGCCCCTGACCACATATCCAAATTCATTAAGTGGCCTTCCTGCAAAAAAATATTGCCCACCCCGGCCTAGAACCATCAGCAAGAAATAGTCTTGACCGTCACAATTTGAGAACTATCCTGTACTTAAAGAATGAATGAGTCAAATAACATAGTGTATTGAACTGTAGTTAAGAGGCCCTGGACACACTGATCACATTGAAGCTAATGGAATTACAGCAGAGATGGTAGATTTGGTCATCTTTTCTCTTTCTTTATATAAAATGAGAAATGATATTACATTTGGTCTCCACACCTACAGGAGACTCCCTCCATGTCTGCAGCAAAGCGTGAGGACCCTGAAGCCTGGCCTGGAGAGACAAGAGCTTGTATCTCTTTTGACAGGGCATTTAATTGCTTTAAAACTGGCAGATGACTCTAATGTGTGTGTGTGGGGGGGGTGTATGTGTGTGCAGACTATTGCAATAATCCAGGCTATCCCCATCCTGAATTAAACTCCAGCCAGACCCGTTTCTGTGGAACTTTATTCATTTGACTGTATATTATTTACAGCGTTATTACAAAATATATTGTGAGCTGGGTACAATTAATAAATGACACTGTGGATTTGGCTTCTCAGTTGGTTAAACCAACCATGAAGCACAGAGACCAGAGGGTGGTGGTGGTGCTGGAAACAAACAGGGGAAAAAAATCTCTCATTTTCCAGACCAGAGTCCACACTGAACCCAGGAGCACATCCAGCTAGACACTCTTTCCGAACCTTTCCCTTTTCCCTCCCAGAACCACAAAGCGCAGATTGCAGACACCCCTATCTCACAGTGGCAAATGGTTACTCTGAGGAGTAGTTCCTCTGAAGACAAGGGGACTGTTCGTGACAGTGACTACAGCACATCAGTGTGAGTCAGTGGCTTATGATCTTGCTTATACTGAAGTTATTGTCCTTAAGAGTGGTGCCTGAGACTTTGAAGCTAATATACACATACAGCTAACAACTCCGCTTTCTCTCCTTGCAAACCTGTGGAGCCATAAGGGAAGGGGGGAGCCAGGCCGGACTATGAGGAGTAGCTTCCCTCCCTATTGATTTAAACCTACATGACAAGGGGCAGATTCCGCTTGGCGGCCTAGCCCGGATGACTTTACTGGAGTTACATCAGGGATGGATATGGTGCCAGAAGCCTTGTCTTTCCCTGTGTCCTTGTGCTGCTATATGAACAACACTGTCACTCTGCCGCTAACTTTGTACAACAACTTGTAACTTGGAGGTGAAAATCCTAGCAGGAGAACAAGTCGGTTGTACTAGGAAATGCATGGTGACGATGGGTACCCTTTGAATCATTGCACGTACCATGCAAGGCAAGGTGTTGTTTATTTAGTTTATTTATGGGGGTTTTTTTTTTGGCTTGGGCTTCTGTTCAATTCATCCTATTTATTCATATTTACATTGGTGTTATAACCCTGCATGTGCCACATGTTTCCCTGCTCCTCTTGTGTCCACTTCCCCTGGACCCGTATGTCTGTAGATAAAAGATCTTGTAGGATGGCAGAACCTTCTTAGTCTTGTTGGCACCTCTCTAAGTTTTTGCCTAAAAGCTTCCGCAGTTTGATACTGGACTGGTCAGCTGGAGGTGATGGCAAAGCCATTGCATGGAGATCCTGTGAGCGCTGGCTGTCGGGCTCCTATTGCAAAGCAGGAAAGATGTCGGCGTCTTTGGTGAGAATTGTATCGATGACGTTCACACGCGAGCAACCAGCACAGTGACCAATCACTGTCCACCGCTGGCTCTGCTAATGTCCACAATTAATGCACTGGAGGTCAGCTGGCCACAGGCAAGTATGAAATGAGCAAGTCTGTTTTTGCTTCATTGTTTTTTTTTTCAAACACACAGTGTGAGAGTAGCTCTTAAAACTGCCCTTTGGGTAGGTCTCTGAGTCCAAAGGTCACCTTAAGAATAAGAGAGGGCCTCCCACCTGAAGCCACCCATTACATTCCAGTTATAAGGCTGGGTGGGCATGGCACTGTCTTAACACCATGGGCCCATGGGCCCTATATAAGAACACTAGGCCTTCTCATGTCTCCCTACTTGCCTGTGTGTGTGTGTATGCGGCATGTGCATGGCATTATCTTGCTCTCAGACTTTATTCAGCAATGGAGTATCTTCATGAAGGCCTTGCGGAACTCAATATTGAAGGTGGTGTAGATAATTGGGTTGACAGCGCTGTTGACATACCCAAGCCAAGTGAAGGCACTGTACATGGCCGGTGGGATGTTACAGTCACAATGCATGTTCAGGATGTGGGTGATGAAAAATGGGAGCCAGCAGATGATGAAAACACCTGGGGGGAAAAAAGGAAAGAATGGGGGTTTGATTGCTATGAGCTATCACTTTAACCCTGGAATATTTGCACTGGTGCTCAGTATCATCTAGGGGTGTGTCTAGACTACAGGGTTTTGTCGACAAAAGTGGACTTTTGTAGACAAAACTATACCTGCGTCTACACTGCCGCTGAGTTCTGTCGACATAACATCGACAGAACTCAGCAGTTTTGTTGACAGCTGTAAACCTCATTCTACGAGGAATAACGCCTTCTGTCATGTTGACAAAGTGACTTGCTTTGTCGACAGAACTGGATGTAGTCTAAACGCTCTTTGTCGACAGAACTTTTGTCAACAAAAACCTGTAGTCTAGACGTACTCTAAGGGTATGTCAACACTTGCACCCTCATTCGAACTAGGGATGCAAATGCAGGCATTTGAAATTGCTAATGAAGCGGGGTTTTAAATATCTCACGCTTCATTAGCATGATCTCGCCGGTGCGCTAGTTTGAATCACAGCTGATTCGAACCAGGAAGTGTGTGCTGGGACACGGTAGTTTGAACCAAAGCTTTTGGTTCGAACTAACGTTACTCCTCATTTTCGAACCAAGGGCTTTGGTTTGAACTACCGCGTCCCAGTGTGCACTTCCAGGTTGGAATCAGCTGTGATTCAAACTAGCGCGCCGGCGAGATCATGCTAATGAAGCACGGAATATTTAAATCCCCGCTTCATTAGCAATTTCGAATGCCTGCATTTACATCCCTAGTTTGAACTAGGGTGCAAGTGTAGACATACCCTAAGAGCCAACAAATAATCCTCTTATGGTGGCAAAAGAAAGTTGCTTCTTGCAGAGGGGTAGGTCTTGTCTTTTACTAACCTATTTTTAAAGCCATGGCCCTTAAGCATCTAAGCACTATGAGTTCTCAGCTGTTATAAGTTGATTGACTTCCAAGCAGTTACGCCACGAGAGACTCTGGCCCTCCGATGTCGATCCTGTTTCAGACTTCACTGCCATTCGGGATGTGATTGGGATGCATTATAAATCACACGAGCCCCATGCCAGCCATTGCCACTCAGCGCCCAGGGTTCCCCAGAATTGGGCAACTCTCTGTGTTAGATGAGGTTGCCCTCTTATGCCTTGTCTTGCTACTGATGGCATATTGCCTTGTTACACAGGTGCTTCTCCTAACTTAGTCAGGGACACCTACAAGGACCTCACAGTCGATATGTGACACCCTGTCTCCAGAGACCACTTTAAAGTATCCTTACCTCCCTCTTTCACTCGTCATCTTTCTCCTTATTTGACACTTCCCTTCATGCATTACCCACTGAGCTCCTCCCCGTGTTTTCTCATGTTTTCCACCAACACATGCACATCTGCATGCCTATCTGACTAACAAAATAGTCCTCAGTGGACATTCCCATTAAAAGACCAGTCCTGGGCAGCCGATGGACCATAAAGGAAGCCAAACTGAGCTCTTACCAAGCACAATAGCTAGCATCTGGGTGGCTTTTTTCTCCTTCTGCTGCGAGAGTTTCCTCCTGCTAATGGCCTTGAGGGAAGTCCTTGTCTTGCCATTGGGCATGGACTGGATCTCAAAGACCTTGGCCGTCTTTGGGTTGTCTTTGGCATGCCCATTCTTCTCTGTTTTTGTGGGGCTGTCCAAGGGCAACTCCAGGGTAGAATTCACGCACTGGTTGGAAGTGGCTGGCATGACCAGTTGGTGGTTACTCAGCAGGGCAGATTTGTGTTTGGTTTTCTCGGGGGGGCTGGTACTGGAGACCATCTCCATCTCCATCTCCTCCATGTGATTCACTGCCTCCTGGACAAAGATCAACCCCCCCCAACATAAAGGTAGATGAATATGTAACTGGGGCAAATACTGTCTTCTATGAAGGGGGCAGGGGTGCTAATTGGGCCTTGATGAGAAAGGGATTAACCTCAGCTGAACTGCTCATCTCCTCCTTTTGCAAAAATAGTCTGGGGAAGGGAGCATGCCTTTGGGACAGTTGGGGTGAGGGACGGAGGCTCATTTCTTTGCTTATGTTCCCTTATTTTATATATCTTTTCTGTGAACATTATTTTGCAAGGAGTTGGCCTTTGTGACTCTGACAGTGGTTCTTTGCTTCTGCTAAATCATTCCCTTATTTGATAAGGCTTACCCAAGGGGAGAACCTCAGATCTAGAACTGGCTTTTCTATCAGAAGGATACTGAAATGGTAGATGGCTTCCCACCCCCACCAAAAAAAAAAAACAAAAACAAAACAAAACAGACATTTCCCTGGGAAAGATCAGTTTCCAATCATTTGTTTCAGGTTTTCATGAAAAGACCAAAAGAAATTCATGTCTTAAAATAAAAAATCACCTAAAAGGCAAATAAAAAAATTCCAAATTGATACTTTAAAAATGTGGACAATCTTATGATGCTGGGGGGAAGTGGAGGAACTGAGACCTGATATTTTAACCCTGGAGTTGGTGACACTGCAATTCAAATGCAAGGGAAAGGGACGAGAACCTTTTCAGTTTTGATGCTACATAGCAACTCCCTTCTTTTACACAACCCTTTTCTTTTTTAGGGTGGGGGGAAAACCTACCCTAATTTCATTTTGCACCAGGCAGAGGCAAAGGGAGATCATGCTTGTGCTGGAGAGCTGACAGTCCATTGTGACACTTACCACTTTCCGCTTATTAATTGGGAAACTCCCATTGGACTTGACAATGACAGTGCAGAGCTTCACATCTTCTGGATGAGTGCATTTGTCCTAAGGGGGCAAGTGTCAGCACACAAGTTACACAAGCTGATGGGAGTTAGGAGGGGAGCTGGCAAAAGGAATGTGGCAATTTAAACGCGGCACTGAGCAGAAAGAGTGTCTAGGACAGTAAGGAGTCTGGAAAATTTTGCCAAGAAGTGAATGATGGTAGTTCCCAGGGACTCCGCTTTTTTCTCCCCATGAGAAAGGCACTTTAAGGAACTTTGTAGCTCCTCATTCCACCCCCATCTCCCTGTCTCCAGACCACCCTGCTTGATTAGAACCTGGCTTTTGAGGAAAATGCTGAGAGTTTGGAGATAGAATCATAGGATCCCAGGGCTGGAAGAGACCTCAGGAGGTCATCAAGTTCAGCCCCCTGCCTAAAGGAGGACCAACCCCAACTAAATTATCCCAGCCAGGGCTTTGTCAAGCTGAGACTTAAAAACCTCTAGGGATGAAGATTCCACCCCCTCCCTAGGGAACCCATTCCACTGCTTCACCACCCTCCTAGTGAAATAATTTTTTCTAATATCCAAACTAGACCTCCCCTGGGACTCCCTGAAGTCATAAGATGCAATATCCATCCGCACAGTCCACCTTTCCATCCAGACCAAACAGCATCATTTGGGAGGGAATGGGGACAACTTTAGGGAGAGCATAGGAGCAGGAGGGAAAGAAGATGGTGGTTGGGAGAAGCCAGACAGGGCCTGGTTACCTTCAGCG
Organism: Apalone spinifera; assembly: GCA_030068395.1. Taxonomy (NCBI): domain Eukaryota; kingdom Metazoa; phylum Chordata; order Testudines; family Trionychidae; genus Apalone; species Apalone spinifera. Next base: position 10,653,764 of record JANRFK010000961.1, on the reverse strand, counting down.
GGGCCTGTGTGTCTGAGTCCAGGCCGTGGGTGTTGCGCTTGGTGTTGACCCGCTTCCGGCGTTTCCGGAGCACTATGTAAATCTGTACGTATACCAGCAGGGTGACAATGAAGGGGACGTAGAAGGAGACGATAGAGGAATACACAACAAAGGCGGGATTGGCAATGATACACTCATTCTTGTCTGGAAGACACAAGAGATGGCAGGAGCATTGTCCCAACGGTTAGGCGCTAGAACCAGCATTTCTCTGTCTCTCTCTCTCTCTTTCACGACAGTAACCCCACTGGAGGATGGGAACTGCTGCTCTCCCATCTTCCTCCAGAAATAATTTCCAAACCCAGAGAGGGATTGTCACAATGAGTCATAGCCCCAACTCTCCATGAGAGCTGGGAATCTCAGTCCCCTGGGCCCATCTGAAAATCTCAGGGCAGTGGTCACCAATCAGTAGATCAGGATCTAGTGGCAGCTCTTGGAGCCCGTGACAGGTGATCCTGACTGGTTTGGCTTAGAGCTAGAGCATGTCAGCTGCTCTCTCCCCCCCCCCCCCCCCCCCCCACTACTGGGCTGCTCCTGGCCAATTCTTGGAGCTGCCCCCCAGGGGGCTTCAGTTTGCTGTTCAGGGTGGGGGAGACAGGAGAGGGAAGGCATTGATGCTAGGGTGTTCCCTGCCCCCCGCCTCTGTACCCCCATCTGCACAGAATGAGCAGGGCAGGGCTTTGGAGAAGGGGTATGGAAGGAGGTGGCACAAGGATATTTGGGTTTGAGGTAGATCCTGGATTGACCTAAATTGGAAAAGTGATCTTACACTTTACCTCCGCCTCAGGCCAAGCCTTAATCCAAGGGAAAAAAGGTTTATTTCTCAGGCAGTTAGTACGGGCGTAAGGGCTGGATTGGGAGAGTGAAATTCTCTAGCTAACCACCCAACTGCAGCAGTAAGCTCTCATGACCCCCTGGAGGAGTGGTGCGGAGACACGCTCCCTTCGAGCGGATCACCAAGAGGTGAGTCTAGCAGTGGCGAGTGACCCTCTGCGACCAACCCAAACGCAGAGCAGGGACCTGTACGTGCAAGGCTCTGTCGTTCTCATACCAACACCCATTCAGTTTCCTTAAATAGAGGCTACTGAATAGAAGTGTCTCTTCTGCTGCTGTGCGAATGGATCGATCTGGTTATTTGTAAGGTGCCCATCACCGGGCAGATTTTAAGACATAAGGTTCTCTCTTCCTTTTGGGTGCTGAGAGAGCGCTTTGCACATTTCTTCTACAGAAGCCTGAGAACAAACATCAACCCTGATTTGTTGGAGGATATAGAGGGAGGTGTAACAGCTTGAGGGCTGTTGGATTGGCAAGGTGTGCACGAACCTAACTCTTATCTCTTAGTATTCACCCATGTTAATCCCTTCCCCAGTAACACAATCATCTCTGGGACCCAGTAGGATAGAAGAGCGCATAAAAACCCATATAATAGCCAGCTGCAAGATGACACTATGCTTACCTGTGTTGTTGAGACCGAACAGAAGTGGGCAGGAGATGGCAAACGACAAGACCCAGACCACGGAGATCATGACAGTGACTCTGCGCCTGGAGCTGTAGCGGGTGTTATAAAGCATTGGCATTGCTACAGCTGTGTACCTGCATGCAGCACGGAGACAAAAACCAGGCATGTTATTTCCCTGCGGGTGCCGAAAGGCCACCTGCGCATTTGCAGTTAGTAAACCTGGAAAACCTGGAAAACAGAGATCACAGGGGCAGGTTCAGCACGAAGACACCTCAAGGAACTCAGATGTCCAATCCAGGGTGAACCCACTGTCTCACCTTTGCAGCAACTTGCATGGGAAAGTTTGAGGGTGGAGCCCATTGGATGTGCTTTTCAGTGCCCGTCCTCTGACAAGAGGGCAGCAATGCTGCCTAATGCACCTTCTCACTGTTATCATGACCCACGTGAGCAGAAGCATGTACACGAAGAGATTGTGTGTAAATCACCTTCCTGCCAGCCACACCGAGCTGAACAGGACCTTCCTCCTGCCCAGGGAGATCTCACCTGTCAATGCTGATGGCACACAAGTTGAGGATGCTGGCGGTACACATCATCACGTCCAGGGTGACAAAGATGTCACAGTGGATCCGGCTAAATCTCCACTCGCCGACCACCTTGGAGAAGAGAGAAGGAATTGGGGGGAAAAGGCATTCATGCACGCAGCCAGGACAAGAGAGAGTCTATGGGCCAGTTCTGCTCTTAGCACTGAGAGTAATTTTGTTGACTTCAGTGAAGTTACTCTGGTGTTCTGGTTTAAATGAGAGTAGGCTTTGGCTTGTGGAAATTAGAGGGGGATTCAGGTCACATCCAGGCAAAACCCTGCTGAGCCAGTGTCAGAATTTTTTGTTAATTCAGTCTTTCAATGCTTTGTCCTGTCTAATTTGAAAAGTGATGGAGTTTGACTAGGAGACTGAGATGTTACTAATGGGACCTCATCCTTAGGACATTCCCCCTGAAATTAAGCCTGATTTTACCTTTCTTAATTGCATTCTATTGCTCTCCATTCCCATTAGGCAACCCATATGACAGACGCAAACCTAAGACCAAACTCAGTCAAGACATAAGAAATTGCTACTGCCATTGATGTAAGGGTCTAAGGGTGTGTCTACACAGCGAAGTTATTTCAAAATAACAGCCGTTATTCCAAAATAATTATGCGGGCATCTACACAGCAATAGCGTTATTTCAAAGTCATTTCAAAATAACGGGAGACTTATTCCGACTTCTGTAAACCTCATTTTATGAAGAATAACACCTACTCCAGAATACTTATTTCAGTGTAGGGGCTGTGTAGATGCTCCACTTCTGCTATTTCAAAATAGCCCCTCACCAGGGCCATTCTAATTTATTCCTCCCCAATGCCTCCTGGGGCTCTAAATCAAGATAGCGCATCTACATTAGGGAAGCCTGCCGCGGACTCATTTTGAGGCTTCCCTGCTGTGTAGACGTGCTATTTTGAAATAAGCTATTTCAGAATAACTATTCCAGAGAAGCTTATTCTGAAATAACTGTACAGTGTAGACATAGCCTAAGTGAGTTGACTCAGTTATGCGGTGAAGGCCAAAACAATACCAGGCTTAAAAAAGAATTCGATAAGTTAATGGAGGATAGGCCCATCTGTAGATCTTAGCCAAGATGATCAGGGATGTTACACCATGCTCTGAGTGTCTCTAGCTTCTGATTGCCAGAACGTGGGAGTGGATGACAGAGGACAGGCAACTCAATTTTCTATTCTCGTCATTCCCCCTGAAGCCCCTGGCATTGGCCACTGTCCGAGACAGGATACTAGGCTAGATGAACCATTGGTCTGACCCAGTGTTTCTCAACCTTTTTTTATAAAGTACCCCTTTTAAAAAACAATTATAAGTATCCCCAGTACCTATAGTTTTCAGACACACAAAAAATTTTTCTACCATTGCAACACATTTGTTTAAACAACTTAATCGTAGCCAGGCAGGCGATGAATTTTTTGGGTGTAAAAAGTACAAAAATAATAAAGCACTGTAAAACTTAAAACAAAAATTCAGTTTTTCTCCAAATTTCAATTGTGCTGATGTACCTCCCCCTTCCCCCCCCCCCCCCCCCCCCCCCCCCCCGACTTCTCTCAAGTACCTTTAAGCGTACTCATACCACTGGTTGAGAAACACTGGTCTGGTTCACTGTAGACGTTCTTATGCAAGGTCTTAACTGGTGCATTAAAATGTTACAAGAAACCTCCATCATAATGAATGCATAGGAAAATGTGAATATTTTCAAAGGATTTTTTTCAAATTATACTCAACAAAGCACAGTAATAGAAGTAGCATGAGAGAAGCCTATTGTTTCTGCATATATAAAAATAGAAGCAATAATTCATGTTACACATTCTTATGAATGAAGATGGATTAAATTCATAACCCAAAAAAAATCTTTGACACATTGTGTAACATACCAAAGATAGAGGACTAATTATAATATTCCCATTACTAGTAGCTCTGCTCTCATCTTTTCTCTTGTTACTAAAACCAAATTTAGCAATTAAATTTAATGACGAGTAGTGCAACTATTGTATCGAGCATGCAAATAGAAAAGCACATTTCCCTCTATTATAAATAAATAAGTCTTACTGCATTTGGAATGGGAATGAATAAGATAGCTATTCTTCAGTGTGATTTCTCCTTTCTAAGCCATAACTGTAGGCAACATGAAGTGGAGGAGGGAGAGAGGCTGCAGTAAAGGCTGAATGATAGACCATACATAAACATTCATTTTTAAAAAAGCATTTAAAGGGCACAGCCATATAAATAATTTGGCTTGATTAGAATTTGCCCAAAGGCAAAAATTTGCCATTTGTATAGAACCCAGAGCTGCAATCAGCTTCTCGCAATCAAAACTAAACTAATTGGAGATGTTTGAGGATGCTGTAAGATTAGTGTCGTGAAGAGTGTGGCTGTGTATGGGTTGGAGAACCTCTACAGTATGGGGGGTTGGGGTAATGCTTCTGTAAGAGCTGAATGGAAAATGGAACGTCCCGTATTTTGGCATTTTGTTCCTGTCCCGATTCAATATGAAAAGTTGAGATGTAACTTTTTGGAGATGCCAGAGGGCTGCAGGGAGGCGAGAGCCCTCTCCGAAAAGTCTGATTTTCCTCCATGAAAATAATCATCTCTAGTCAGAGCTTCACCTACCTGAGCTTACACTTCATGCAGCTGGAGTCAGGAGGGTCACGCTAAGTCTCTGTTCTCTGCACCCTGAGCCACTTGAAGGCTGTTCTAAGTTATCCTGGCTACAATGGTCCAATAGGGCAGCAGCTGAGGATGGTTATTTGCACTGAATGAAGACAGTTTGGAGAGGAATCTCTGTTCTTGTATCATTGATCCAGTCGCCATCCATCCCACACATGCTGGTACATTCTCTAACCAAGGCTGAGATACTGCATTATTTTTAATGGGAATTAGGCATTGGACCCCCTTGGTGGCCCTGAAAATCATAGTCTCTGAGTGTCGGAAACCACACCTACTGCAGAGACGGTCTCATCTGCTCAGGTGCCTCTGCTCATTCTTTGGCTCTGGGCTCTTGGGTCTCACATCCTCTCTTTGAGCTCCACAGCCTGAGCTCCAGGATTTTGCCTAATGTCTCCCCAGACTCTCTGAGATGGGATGGGGCTGCGAGTCCCATTTGAGAGAGCTGCATCGGTGTAAATGTGGACATTAGGATCTGCTTCTTTGACAGCCTTAAACCTTAAGCCATCGGCCCCTTTTTTTCCATTGGACATAAGCGCCTCTGAGGATTCCCAGCAGTTGTGTGTGTGTGTGTCCCTGTTCCGCTATCAGAGAAATATTCAGTCCCTGTGTATACAGGAAAAGCAGTGGAAGATCCCAGTGCATCAGGGTTAGTCACGTGGCTTAGAAGGCGGCAGAGGGGCCTTTGTGTCAGCAACAAATCTCAGCTGCAGTCATACACAAAGGCCTGATTTCACTCTCCTCTCTAGATTTATTAAACACGGGTTCCCAGAAGGAGCCTTGTATCCATGAGCTCATAGAAGGAAGAAGTTATAGCCCGTCTTATATCAGCTCTGCTTGGTGCTTCCAGTTGAAAAGGGTGGGAAAGAAATTCCTAGCCCCAAGCTGGCAATGATGAGATCTCACAGACAGGGGAGGCAGGTTTGCAGAAATTTTGATAGTGCCCAGAACCTGCACCCTTCTCCCTCCAAATACCCTCCCCCCACCTGCCTAAGGTTCTTGGAGGAGTTTGGGGGCTGGGGTAGGTGATGGGGGTGCAGGGTGCAGGCTCCTGGAAGGAGTTTGGATGCAGAAAGTGTCAGGGGTTGGGCTCTGGGAGGGAATGTGGATGTGAGAGCAGGTCTGGGGTGCAGGCTCTGAGCTAGGTCAGGGTGTGAGAGTGTAAGAGGGGGTGAAGGGTACAGGCTTTGGAAGGGAGTTTGGGGGCTGAATTGGGCGTGGGGGGAGTTTGTGGGTGGGAGAAGGTGGGGGACAGGATCCAGGCTCTGGGAGAGCACGAGGGGATGTGGGAGAGAGGGGGGGGTAGTGAGGTGCTTACTTGGGGTACCTAGGCTGCGGGGCTAGGTGGTCTCCATGCACTGCTGCCCATGGGCACCACCCCTGCAGCTTCCCATTGGCCGCAGGGGCACTCAGAGAGTGGTTAGCGTGTGGAGACACACAGGTACCCTGGGGCTGCGGGAATGAGCCAGTAGCAGCATGAATTTAGCAGCAAGAAGCTGCTCTAGCCCTGATTCATTGCTGGAGGTGGTGGTGGCAGGGCCCCTGGGGCCATTTTAAATCATGGCGGGGCAGTTGGTGGGCCAGGGGGCGCGATTTCACGAGGACCGGCAGGCGGGGCCAGGAAACGCACCGGGAGCATCGCGTGGGGGCAGCAGATGGGGCTGGGGGTGAGAACTGGCCCCCAAATATGGTGGAACCAGGCCCCCAAGCCAGAAATATTCCTGGTTCCTGGGCACCATGGGCCCATGTAACTCACCACCTATGCTCACAGAATGAGCTTCCATTTAAAAGAGGAGTGTTGTGGACCTGGTGTAGAGCAGCGCAAATTAATCCCAAGGGCTCTAACTACAATCACAGCTTGCCCGTGGTCACGTTAATGAGGCTTAGCACATGCACAATGCTTTACATTCCACAGTGCTGTGCAAACATTAATTAACAAGGGTGATAATAATATGGGGCTCCTTGACCCTCAATGAGTTTTTTCTGCTCAGTACTGTTCCCAAGTGAATTATGACTTCTCTTGTCTGGCTTTTTTCCCCCTCTCCATTTTATCTTTTTTCTCCCTTAAACAACCAGCTGCTCAGTGCTCAAATGCAGCCGAAACAGCCACTCCCACCTCAAATCCTAATTTATTCATGTATTTATTTTTGAGGCTACTCTGGAGTTTAGCAGCTGCAAGGACTATTCTCTTGTTCTTTAAAGTTTTCTTGTCAGGTCTAAGTAAACATGATACACAGCAGTGAGTGAGACTGTCTCATTGCAGGGGATCGATACAAATAGGGATTGGGAGGGAAAATACAATCTTGAAATTTTCCCAACAGACTCAGTTATTATTAAACTGCTCTGTAATGAAATACAGGGCACACAGCAGCTGAATCCTCTGTAGGATCTGAAAGCTCTGCAGAAAGTGCAATTCTGCTTGTCTTGAATGTCAAGTGATACAGGACAAGATTTTCCATTTTGTATAAGTTCAGCAAATCCAAATTCTTCCATTTAAAAATGGAACAAAACCTTTAAAAAAAATTCCAGAGGAAAAAAATGCCTTAAAAATAGTTTCATGTAAATGGAAATATTTCATGTTGATAAAATGTCATTTCATTCCAATTTCAATCTTTCAAAACTTTTACACAATTTAAAAAATATAAAACATAATGAATTTTGATATACAAAAGGTCATTTTATCCTTTTTTTTCTCTTTTAAAAACATTTTTTCCAAAAAAAAAGTCAAAATGGGATTTTTGGACATTATCAGAACAATTTGGCTCTAAGTGAAATTTTATTAAAATTGACACTTTTTTGCACATTTCAGCTGAGATGAAAATAACATTTTCCTTGGGAAAAAAAAGTTTCAATTAAGACCTTACAATCAGCTGTTATTGAATGCATGAACCTGAGACTATCTTGTTATTTTTTTGACACCCTATGGCAGGAAGAGATCCTGGGACCGATATACTTTTATCTTCTTGATGCACAGGTAGTTGTGTTTAATGTGCTTCAAATCACTACACAGTTCAGAACAAATTTGTACCATCCAGTGAACTCCAAGTTTGAGTTTTATCTCCTATGTTTCAGATGACCAAGAAAACACCCCGCATACTCCCACAACACAGACCAGAGTGCTGATTAGTAGCCTTGTGTGGGAAAAAAGGTTTCTACTTCAGCCCTGGTTTGTATGGATAACTCAGTGCAATGCCAGTGAAAAGCATTTTTTCCCTTCACATACATTAAAAATGCCATTTTCCCCTTTTTTACGTGAGAATTTTTTTTGTACAACTCTTGTTATTCTAAGCCTTCATTTGGCCCTTGATCATTGTAATATCTGAGGGCCTCTCAGTTCTCAGTAGATTTTATCTCATTTCCTTTGTGAGGTAGGGAACTCTCGTTCTGGCTGTATCTTTTCACCTATCTTTTCTTGCCATAAGAATACCAACTCGGATTTAAGGTTCCAGATGCTCATGCATTGAAGCTCCCTGCAGCAACCTGATCTGTTAGGATGCAAACCTTAGATCTGTCCCGCAACATCAGCACTGATCCTATCAACTGAGGAGAATTAGGAATTAGATAGCACTTTTTTTGAAAACTATCCAGATTCAGCAAAGCTGTCAGCAACCTTTCTCCACCAAGCATTGCACTTCTTAGAATCCACCTATCCCATGAAGCCAGGAATGCTGGGAAACAGAAAGGACTTGTAGCTTCAGGGAGGAGTCACCAAAGAACCCTGCATATCCACCTGCAAACAACCTGCAAGGCAGATAGACAATGCATTGTGTGTCTTTGGACTGACAGTATATAGGGTCAGAATACCAGAACAAACTGCAGAATATCTGAATGTGGGAAAGACTCGGAGTCTGATTAACTACTGCCATCCACTTTGAATTGTCAATTAATCCTGTGCAAAGAAAGTGCAAAGTGCTGGATTTTCCATTCACGCCGAGAGGGAGCATAACACCCACATTGCACAAGGATCACTGGGCAGTCAACCCTAAAGCCAATTTTCCAGATTTGCCTTTTGCATCACACAAGGAAGCAGATGGAAACTCTGTACCTGCTGCAGCTTGGAACACCGGTCCTATGAGGGGTGGAAGTTACACCACTGAGTAATTCAAATACTTATAACAATGATGGGTCTGGACCAAATACCCCCAAATTGGCATTTCTAAATGGAAAAGTTTGACTCCGGATTAGGGATGTTAAAATGCACGTAATTAAGTAACCAGGTAATTGCTGAAAATTTCAGCAGTTACACTTGGGTGGCTGTCGGCTCCCCAGAAGCCGCTGCAAGTGCAGAACCAGCTCCCCATGCGTACCAGCTCCTGCCTGCCGCCTGCGCTATTGCCTCTGTATCAGAAGCATATGGCTCCCCGGGAGCGGTGCATACTGGGAGCCAACTGTTAAGACAGCTCCCTGTACGTGTACCAGGAGCCTGCATGTAACCATGAATGTTAAGCAATGAGCCCCGGGTCATCGGTTAATCATTTACATGGTTACACTTTCACATCCCTACTCACTTTCACATCCCCTACTTTGAGGCTATGGCCAACCGTCAGTTAATACTACAAAGGAAAGGAAATTAGTGTTCTGGAAAACCCCTTCTTGTGCAGTTTCCCCCTTCCTTGACTCGGGGCCAGAAGAATTGATTCAGAACTTCCATGAAGTAAAAAGCACTGGGCATTCTCAGAGACTTCGCTAGTTCCGGGGGAAACCCTGCTTAATCTTAGCCACCAGTGCGAAAGCCAGCTGGGCTTTTCACCTACTCTGTGGATGCTCACCTTCATTTTTCCCAACTTAACTTGCATCCCCCTCTCTGCTTCCTCACGGAGCCCTAGAATCCTAGAGCTTGAGGCCGGCAGGTGCCACCAGAAAATCGAACCCGATCGCCTGGATAGCACCTACCACCAGCACCTCCCTGAATCAAAATTAGACCAGAGTCTCACAGACACAAGGGAATAGACTGTCCTGTGCCACAGGAGGGTCTGAAGTGGGCTACTTCCAGAGGCCGCCTGCAATGGCAGGGAAATGAAGTGAGATTTACCTTGGTAATTATGGCATGTAACTTGTTCCCACATGCTGCAGAGGGAGGTGAACCAAGGACACTGCCAATCTTACCTGTGGGGCGGCGGGTGGATTCCCTCCCGGCCCCACTCATGGTGATCAATAGACCCAGAGCAGGTGAGCAAGAACTGACCAGCCAAATCCCTGAGAGAGAGTGCTCCATGCCACTGCAGAATCCTGGCCTTCCCCATCCAACTTCCCACCTCTCGCCGTGGCCACTCTTGTTGCTTCAGAGGAAGGAGATTAAAAGATCCTCCCAGAATGCATTTTGGATGGGGGGGATCCCTTCCTGAACTCTGCAGGAGGCTGGCTGAAACCTTGAATGAGTGTCCAGTTAGGCTAGAAAAACTAGTAGTCCTGTGGCACCTTAGGGTCTGTCTACACTAGCCCCTTAGTTCGAACTAGGGAGGCTAATGTAGGCATTCGAAG
>JANRFK010000961.1:10613134-10630907 GCA_030068395.1 Apalone spinifera | reverse complement strand
GGGGAGGAGGCGGAAGAAGGGGGCAGGCTGTGTACTCCCAGAAGAGGTGAGGCCTTAGGTGGCAGGGCTGGGGCTGGGGGCAGCCCTGCCTGGACCATGCAGCGCTGTGTCCCCCTGACTCCTTGCCAGCTCTCAGCTGCCCAGAATGCACCATGCGCGGTAGCGATAGCAGCAGAGAGCTCTGGGCCCTTTTGAATTGACAGGCCCCAGGGCAACTACTCCTCCCTCCCCGTGGGTGGGCCTGCATGAAGCTCTCTGGAAATCCTTGATTCTGTGACTTCCATAACCTGACCTACACATAGCCTGAGGGATGCTGTGTGAGATAGGGAGGAGAGTCTTGGGTCCCTCACAGGGCTGGCAGCTAGCAAAATGAGCACATTTCATTCTTGAAATGACTGTGAGGCCGTTATTCCGAGCAGAGCCACACTTTCAATAGCCAATGCCTAAGCCTCTGCTCTGCCCTCTCTGGATAGAGGCACCAGGTATATTTGGCTAGCAGAGAATGCACTACAACACAATGCCACCTACCTCCAGGTAGACTACCCAGGGCATCACCAGCGTCGCCACCAAGAGATCTGCCACTGCCAGGCTCACGATCAGGTAGTTCGTGGTGGTCTGAAGGGCTTTTTCCCTGGACACCGCCATGCACACCAAGACGTTGCCGAAGACGATGACAAAAATCAGGAGGGTGAGAAGTATGGCATAGTAGTTGTAGTGTGGCTTCTGGTCTCCGTCGGACCCATTGAGAGGCTTGCTCCAGTTCCTGTTGCCAATGTCATCATTGTACCAGGACAGGTTCAGGGGATCCATGAAGGTAAAAATGCCAGAGGCCAACTCCACCCTGCCAGAAAAAAGAAGCCAAATGTTACTCTCGGGTCACGTGGTGACATGAGCTGCACACACCAGCTCATGGAGTTCAGCTTCATATTTGTGCGTTGTAAGTAAGTAAACCTTGCAGAGGCTATGACTTACTGCTCAGGCACTGGAGTAGGCTGCAGAAGCTCTTGGTTATGATTGAGTCACTCAGACAAGCCACTGATGCCAACATCCTCAAAGGGAGTTAGGTGCTTCATAACAGTGAGGATCTGAGAAGGTTGATGTAAGATATGCAACTCCAGCTACGTAAATTCCATAGCTGGAGTCGACGTATCTTAAATCACGTTTCTGTGCCATCCACACAGCGGGAGGCCGATGGGAGCAAATGCTCCTATCAGCTTCCTTTACTCTTCATGAGGAGCAGGCGTACCGATGCCGACGGGAGCGCCCTTTGAGTTTGATCTAGCGGGTCTACACTACACCCACTAAATCGAACCCCGGAAGATTGACCAGGGCAACGTCGATCTTCTGTGTAGTGTAGATGTGCCCCCAGAGCCTGAGTTACACAGGTACTTAGTAGAGACAATACTTTGCTGGGAGGATAAATCCTTGCAGGCCTCAGAGATGCTCACATCTTACAGTGATGGTGCCTTGAAAATATGCTGCAAGGCAGAGAGAACCCGAATAAGTAAATCGTTTTTACTGACTGCTGGGTTCCAATGGAATCGGTTGTTATGGCCACTTCCGTAATAGGGGAAGGGCAAACCTCTCTCTGGTGAGAGCTTCCCTTGACAGATGCATATGTGTTTTGGAGGCAGACCCCAGCCTTGTATAAACTAATTTAAAATGGGAAACTCAGATCTTAAATACCCTTAGAACACCCTTTCTGCCTTGCAGTAATTTATCCACCAGTCTTACCCTGCCAGGAAACACAACTAACTCAGACTGTTTTTCCAAAGCAAACAAAAGTAGCTGAACTTTCTGAACCAAGCATCTAACCTGCAGGGACCACAGTCCTTGGCCCTCTACACGCAAGCCTGCCAATGCACTCCGTCCCAAAGCCCCTAACTCCTGACCTGCAGCATTCCCTGTTGTTTCATTGACCGGCCTCCTCAAAGCAGATGTATTAGAAAACGGTGATTTTACGAGGAGGCCAAATCTCTCTCAGGAGAGTAGGATGAGATCATTTCGGCTCATGTTTTCCAACGCGCACACCCAGGTCAAGTGCCTCCACTGTTGTGTGCCCAGATTCAGAGAGGCACTCGCTTCTTTGAAGAGAGAAGCCAGAAGTGCTCTGTCCCTTAAGCTGAACTCCCTGAGCTAGGGGACACTTTTGAAAACTAAGTGCTTCCTCTTGACTTCTGGGTCGATTCCTCTGATAGTGTAAATTGGCAGCGCTCCATTGGCTTCTGCCTCTTTACAGCTGCTGAGAATTTGCCACTGCCCCCCCTCCCTCCAGCAGCCTTCTGCTCTCTTATTGCCAGACTAACCAGATCCAATGTGTAAAACCCTTCTCCCATCAATAGCACTGGCTAGTCCATCTTCCCTTAGTAGTGCTGACCCTGACGGCCTCCATCCACTCCTTTCTATGCTCCCCAAGCCTCTGGCTACATCACTGTATTGAAAAGAGACCCACATGAACTATGACAGCTGCATTTAAGGGCCTGAGAACATTCATTCGGATGGACTCAAGGCTGCAAAGAAATCAAACGAGAAATATCCGGTTACAAGACTGACATTTGAAAAGCTGACTAGCAGCTGGCACCGGAACTAGGAGGAGGCATCTCACCCAGTCAAAGAGCCAGCCTAGCGTGCAATCAGAGCAACTCCTAGCGTGGCTAATGCATTAAGCTCCTATTATCTTTCCTGAGTCGTTTTTCCTTTCATGCTTTTTAATGAGATTTCCTCCGCTTCACATTGGTTTCTTGCTGCTCTTTAAAACAAACAAGATAATAGAGAAAATATAAATAGGGCATCACTTTCCCAGTCCTTCCAAAGGTGCCAGCTCTAGCCAACCTGCTGGCAACAGCCATAACGGCCACAAAATCCCAGGCCCAGACAGTCTCTGCTCACTCTTGAGACAAACAGCTACTGGTCCAGCATGCACTGGCACCTAATTAGGAGTCACTTTGCCTTGCTGTAAGACTTCTGGGTTGGACCTATGTGCTTGGTTGTAGCTAGATCGCTCGGATCTCAGCAGGGGTCACTGTTTGAACGGGAGCCCTTCAAGGATAAACCTTTCAGGGAGAGGAATTGATGCTACTCGGGATGATACCTGAATTGTTATTGGACAGATTTGGTTCAGCACTGAGTCAGAGTGTGTCTACACAGCACTCTAAACTCGAAATAAGATATGCAATTTGCGCTATGCAAATTGCGCATCTTATTTTGAAATTTGGCACATCTACACAGCGCCAAATGTCAAAATAACATTTCGAGCCATCCCTTATCCCTCATGCAACGAGGTTTACTGGGATGACAAAATCTTTCAAAATAACGGGTGGCTTGTGTAGACACAGGGTAGCTATTTTGATATACCAGAGGTATCCCAAAATAGCCATGCAGTATAGACATATCCTTAATATTCACTGAGGTGACATAAGCCTGAGGTAGGAGCCCATATAGTTCCCATCAACATACTATCCAAGTGACCCCACGCTGCTAAAATCAATGGCAAAATCCAGTTGACTTCAACAGTAGCATGGCTGGACTTGTGGGTTATTCATATCCCATGACAGGTGTGGTTTTTTAATATAAAAATAGGTATAAAATCCCCCAGAGCCTTAAATTCTAATATTATTACTCCATTTGCACCCTAACCTCCCCCTGCCGTTTCAACTGGAGGTGGGAGTCTCTATCACATTTGTGTTCTAAAATGTTAGGTAACACCTCAAAAAACAACAAATAGTCCTGTAGCACCTTCAAGACTAACAAAACATGTAGCTGGTGTCATGAGCTTTCGTGGGCACAGCCCACTTCTTCAGATGATTCCAGCTGAGGCAGTACCTCAATTTGCCAGCTCACTATTAAGTGTGGAATCTAGTGTGAAAAGTGTGACAAGAAAATTTAGATTTGGGGAGCTTGGAATTGCAAACGCAAGAGGGGTTCACTGGTCCCTTTTAATTCCACATTTTGCCATGGGTAGTGTCCTACATCCAGGGCTCCAGAACCTACATTTCAACTTTGGTAATGTGTCAAAGTTTAACATTACCTAATACACATTACCTGACTAAACAGTCAGGTAATGTGTATTCATGAAGTAAGGGGACCGTCTCATGGAATCTCACGGTTGTCATCGTACATTCTGGAAGAGAAGGTTGTTACCGTTTGGGATACTCTTTTGACCTAAGCTCCCACGCCTGAGACGTTACCTAGGCTGTACTCCCATCACCTTTGCAAGCCTGCCCCTTGACAGTGGACTTAACAAAACAAGCTCCAGACTTCGTGTGTCTTTAAAATCTTGATATACCATGTGTCCCGGAGTCCAACTCCTATTGTGTAAAATACCTCTTGCCTATGTCCTGCCTTCCCCAAAGCTAGGGTTCATAATAATGCTTCCCTGCTAGGAACAGTTGGGTATATTCCTGCTCATGGTGCACATGCCAGATGGCCTATTAATACTGATGCAGGAATCTTATGCACACACATTGGCAAAAAGAACCCCTATTGGGGGGCACTTCCATTACTGCTTGCACCTGATTTTCAGAGATGCTGAGCTCTTTAAAATGTCTCCCTGTATCTAGTGGCCAAAGCTCTCTCAGATCCAGAGAGTTTTCTTCAGTAGCTGGCCTCCTCTCAGACCACATTGTTTCAGAACCAAGAGAAGATAAGCAAGTAGGTCAATCTTTGAGCTAAACTGTTCTTCATATCACAGATAAATGTCCAAGGTATCAGCTGATCTTTGACAAACTCCTTATTTCCAGGGGAAAGTCTATAATCCATCAAATATCACTTGCAAAGGGATCAAAAGGAGCCTCAGTTAGCTCTCGGACTAATGCTTTTAGTACAGCCCCTGGCTGCTGAGTTCCCCACTACACCTTCCATGCTGGTGTTCTCAAATTAATATCCAGATTTCAGTGGCATTTTCTTCCAGCTGGAGCCTTGGTGAGCACTTCATAGAATCATAGAACACTAGAACTGGAAGGGACCTTTAGAGGTAATCGAGTCCAGTCCCCTACCCTCATAGCTGGACCAAGCACCGTCTAGACCATCCCTGATAGATGTCTATCCAACGTGCTCTTAAATATCTCCAGAGAGGGAGATTCTACAGCCTCCCTCAGCAATTTATTACAGTGTTTATGGACCCTGACAGTTACAAAGATTTTCCTAATGTCCAACCTAAATCTCTTTGCTGCAGTTTAAGCCCATTGCTTCTTGTCCTATCATCAGAGGCCATGGAGTGTAGAAATCTACCAAAAGGCTTTCATGGGGACAAGGCCCCTTACCAAGGGCAGCATGAAAATGAGAAGCTCACTTGCAAGGATTCTGCTGCTTAATCATCAGTGAATGTGATGTTCTCCTCTTGGCAATGCTCTCCAGGCTAGGGATTGTTCCGACTGTCCAGGGAAGAGCCGAGATCTTTCCAGTAGAAGGGATTTTGAGCTTTGCAAGGAAAATTCTGCTCTAGTTTCATTGTTATTAACTTTCCTGTGCTAGTGAACTTGAAGTACTGGGCCTGATCCAGGAGTGTGTTGCATCTAAATCAGTGGAGCCCAGGAGTAAAACAGAGGTGAGCCAGGCAATTGTTGTTAAAATGTGTCTCTAGTAAAGGCCATAATAACCGTTCTTGGAACCCAACCTTTGCCAGTCGGGTCATGCCTGTCTCTTACCAGTTGGAAAGCTCTGCAGTTGTGTGTTTGTTTTTTAAAAGAAAACAAAAGTTTTAGTATAGTGGTTAGTGGCGCACATAGCTAAATGTTAAAGACCGAGCAGTTATTCATGAGTGTTCAGGCCAGTACTGGGAATCCATGAAAAATTCTGTGTGTGTGTCCTGAAAGCAGCAAGAATTTTAGCATGAATGATTATCAGGCCACAAATCTGTACTGGAGAGAGCATTATTTCTTATTAACACTTGTCCTGAATGGAATATTTCAGTCATCCAATAAGAAAGCAGAAACAGTATCATATGACCTAGATAAACAACCAAATCATATGAGTAGTGAATAGCAAACAGAGGGTGTGACAGATGCGAGTCCTGGGAAGTGCAAGGAATTAAAAAATCTGTAGTAGGATATGCCAGACACACATGGATTTTTTGGACAATAATCAAGCAGGGGAATCTCCAGGGTGTGGTTAATGCAAATTTCTTGCATCTGGTTATAGACTCATAGAACTGGAAGGAACTTCAAGAGATCATCTAGTCCAGTCCCCTGCACTCATGGCAGGACCACGGTTTGTCTAACCTGCTCTTAAAAATCTCCAATGATGGAGATTCCACAACCTCCCTAGGCAACTTATTCCAGTGCTTAACCTAGTCTTTTGGTGCTACGTCATGAGCAGAAGACCTTTAACTGGCGATTGCCTATTCTGGAAACTGGAAATCAAAGGCCTGAGATGTACAAAGAAGCCACAGGGTTTTTCTTCCTGACCTAAAAAGTTGACAGGGATGTGTAACCAAGTTGGCAAACCCAGCTGTGGGGACTGAAAAACTGACACCTATTAGAGCCGTAGGTTGGAGTCGGGATGACTTCTGGTGAGCTTTTAGCATGTGTATGGGAACTTTCATTGCCTTTCTCTGTCTGCTTCATGAAGGCTGGTTGGTCACTGGTGTATGCTGTTATAGACCCTGGAGACAAGTTAACTACACGTGCTGGCCCTGGATAGACCTGCTGGGGAAACAACAGTGAGATGCAGAAGTACTGTAAGACTCAACTCCTGATCAGGAGGGAGACAAATGTGGGTCTCTGCAGGATTGAGTGGACAGCTGGGAGCTGGAAAGCTTAGGAAAGTGTCCTTAAGGAAGACCACAAGGTGTGTTTGTCAAAGGTGCAGTTAAGCCTGAAACTGTGACAGTGGAAATGAAAAGTTTGTAAAAAATATCCTTGAAAAAAATCAGTCAGCCGTTCTCCTGAGGCTCATATATTTTGTCTGTTGTAGTGGAAGACAGAATTATTCATATAAAATAATTAGCCGATACTTAGCAATCATGGTACATTGTTAAAACACTCACATCACTGCACTCACAATTTGTGAACCAAAAAAAGAGGCTGAATTCTTAATTAATTTTAATCCTACCAAATAGTTTGACTACCACTAGTTGTCATTATGGATGGGCAAGTCTCTGATGCTTTAGAGGTTTGGCTCAGATGCTTTTCTGAAATGCCAGAGTATAGCAATCAGTTTGGAAATACCATGAGAAGAGCCTTTCTTGTTGGATATCAATATCTGCCTTTGAGGAGCGAACTACAAAATAAAGAGAAATATGAAAATTATAATACACATCTGAATGTCTTTGAAACATTTTGGGTTGGGGGACTGACGGTTAGGATGGGCATGACCAGCTACTATGTAACCAATCAACCCATTGCAAGATAATCTTATGTGACTCATCCTACATAGTAGCAGCAAGCTGACATTATAACCTTTGTCTTGAAGTTGATTTATGGGACCTTTAATGAGCATTGCCTGATGTATGAAATATACACTGAGAAGCATTCAGGTGTTCTGCTTGGTTATTCAGTGCTCTGCCTGACTATTCCACTTTGTTCCCAGAGGTTGGTTAAACTGCAAACAGGCCACAAAGTGGAAAGAACCAGAGCATCAAATTGCAGCATGTGTGGCCAAAGCAAGGCAGTGCACGTAATTCATAAGTATGATCATGAACTTTCACCTACCACATTGTTGGGACAAAACTCCAAGGGCAGTAAGGAATGAATCCATTCTTGAAGTGTCTGTTAAGTAGGAGGGAATAGCATGAGCTTGACACATATTGAATACAGTCATTACTTGCTTAGCTGTAATGCCCCTCGGATTTCCTAGAGGATCAACCCTGTTGTGCTGTGGCAAGTACCAGATATGCACAGGCAAAATGTATCTGCTCTCCTTCTTGATGCACCAGGAATCCATGTAGAAAGCATGTGCTGGGCTGTAGAATAGTTATGTATTGCTAGCTAGTGAAAGATGGGCTTATAATTAAGATGCTGGATTGGAACACAAGCTTTGAGTCTATTTCCCAATTCTGTCACAGACTGCCTCTGTCACAATGGGCAAGTCACTTAATCAGGCTGTGCCTCAGTTCCCTAGCTGTGGAATGGGGGTGATAATAGTTCCTATCTCGCACCCAACAGCTTTTCCATGTAGATTGTAAGCTTGTTGAGGACAGGTGGTGTGTACAGCACCTAGCACAATGGAGTATGTTTCTCAGTTGGGGCCTCTAAGTGCTGCCATAAGCGAAACCTCCTGCTGCTGAATTCGAGTAAAATGCACCTGGTTTGTTGCTGAATGTACCTAAGTTAACATTCTGTTGTTTTCAGTGGAATTTAAATGAAGAGCAAGTACTGCCGGGGAATCAGCAAGCAAAATGTTACGCTCTAATTACCATTTCCCATACATCTTTTTGTCTGAATGGAGTTTTATCACCAGTGCAAGTGTTGTTCTCCGATGCAGATACGCATAGAAAGTTAAGACTTCCTGTGACAAGCAGAGAATCTCAATGGGTAAAGGAGTTCAGATAAAGATCCCAAATTCTGGGTGCTTTTCCATGTCTATTAGAATGGAGCAGGTCCTGTATGACCTTGAAATCAAGAGTGGAAGTTTGCTAGTCTCAGAACACATTGGTTCCTTTGAGCCAGAACATTCTGCCAGAATACATTTTCTCATTGCACTTAGGCTACGTCTATACTGCAAGGTTTTTGTGCAAAAGCAGCTGTTTCTGCGCAAAAACCCATGGAGCATCCACACCTCAAATGCACTTTTGCGCATGTAAATCAACAGTTAAACGGCAGAAGAGAGGGCTTTTGCCAGTGTAGGTAAACCTCCTTTTACAAGGCATAGCTCCTTTTTGCACTACAGCTATTGCGCAAAAAGGCAAGTGTGGACGCTCCAGAGCAGTTTCTTGCACCAGAAACCCCTATAGGAAAAAGCACAGGTGTTCTTTTGCGATGTGCTTTGAGGTGTGGATTTGCTCTTGCGCAAGAAGTTTTTGCGCAGAAACTCTTGCTCAAAAGGCTTCTTGTGCAAGAAGCATGTAGTGCAGACGTAGCCTTAATGAAAAGATATAAACCCCCCCATGAATTTAGCAGCACTTTTCCAAGGTGTGAACCTGGTTCAAGCGTTGGGGAAAGTGGAGGGTCATTTCCCATTACACTCAAATGGGTTGTCCAGTTCTGCTTTTGACACGGACTCCTTAAAAGCAGGCATCATGGAGGACAAATTGCTCCAAAATATTTCACCACAGGAGCAACCTCACTGATTCAAACCAGGTTCCATCTAGCCCAGTTCCTTGCCTCTGACAGTGGCCAGCACCAGCTGTTTCAGAAAAGATGCAAGGAGCCGGGACGCCATGGGATAACTAGCCCCCAGGAAAAGTTTCCTCCTGGCCCCTATTAGTTAGAAGTTGGCTCATGCTCAGGAGAGTTCACAGTGTCTCCCAAACACTCTTCATTGTTATAGCACTGGATGTTCTTGCTGCCCACAGAAACCTCCAGTTCTCTTTCAAAGCCTGCTAAACTCTAGCCCTCAATGATGTGTGATGCAGGAGCTAGAAACGTGAGATTCCTTTCATAAATTGGTTTTCATGGCCAAGGTCTTCAATGATTGTATCTTTCCTTTGTATCCATCAAGAACCACAGTGCTATCAGACAAGGACACCCCAGCTTCTGTTTTAGTTGCATTCACACCTGGACCTTCAGAGACAGATGTTGAGAAAGAGGTATTCAGCGAAGACAAGCTCTATCATTCGTCTAATGAATGGAAAGGGCGGCTTTCAAAATCACACATCAGAAATGCTGGTCCTAACCCCCAGAAGGCCCAGGTGAGTTGCTTACATGTGGCTTTCATCTAGCAGAGCGAGGACTGCTGGACTGGGAGGATGGCACAAGCCAGCTTCCAGAGTGATTTGTAAATAACTCAAAGGCTGTAAATTCTGCTTTACAAATGGTATAATTGTGCCAGGGTTAGAGCTAACCAAATGCACAAAGATTTTCCTCTTCTTAAGAGTAGCAACAGGAACTCTGGTCTAGTGCTACAGAGAATTGGCCAGACCCTGAGCTGCAGTAACTCAGTGGAGTTTCATTGAAACTCGGGAGCTGCACTGGTTTACACTGGTTGAGAATCTTCTCTGGTGCCAACTGGTCTTGACAGAAGTGACATACAAGAGAAGCGGTTTGTCTAATTAAAGCCTAAAACAACCAATCAACAGCCAAAAATACCTCGTCGGCCTTCTTCAGCCTTTTAGTTGCCTTTCAGCTCCTTTACATATTTCATATGTAAACACTGAATTTGCATTTCAAAAGGTAAGCAGTTAGGCCTAGAGATGTGTTTCCAAACATGAAGGGACCCAGTACTTGACAAATACTTTTCTACTCGCAATGTCTATCAAGAAAAAGGAAGCTGGTTGGTGGCATGAGGAATCCATGGACATCCTGCATAAACTTCCCACAAAAGAAGTTTTTTGGAAAAACTTCTAATTTCCAAAAGATGGGAGTCCACCTTCTGTCAGGGCCTTCGCAAAAGTTAATGACTTGAGAAGAGGGCGATTTTTCAACGTCACCCATATCCCCAGCAGTGTTCCTTGTAAACTGTGTACTTGAGCAGCCAAAAAGGGGAGATTCAAATGCCATCCAGCTGATTAGCCAGCACCTACAGCTGGAAGCATGGTAGTGCACATCCACACATGCCTCGGTGCACATAACAAAATGTATTCTGCACCTGGATGGAAAAAATTAGAGGGAACATTGACTCCAGTACCAACAGATTCAGGGCATTTTGGATTAGTAACCTTGGGCATATTGGAAAACACTTCATCTGACTAGCTTATAAAATCTACACCCATTACAATGGGTGAGCAGATTTAAGATGATGTAAAGTGGGTGTAACAGCTGCCATCTTGGCTGACACCGGAGACTGAATAGAGAACTTCCAGTGCTAAGAGCAGGAATCGCTACAGCTTGAACTAAAGAAGCAGGCTCTCCATCTGAGAGCCATACCAGCAGTGAGCAATGCAAGAGAATTTGAAGGCTGCAATCTCTCATCTTTCCTGGTTGTGGAGAGCTGAATTTATTGAGACTATCTTCCTATGTACAGAACAATACCCTTCCTCCCTTGTTAGCTTACACAACACTCCTGTCATTCCACTGGGGGTTTGGTGAGACAGAGTGGTGAAGCTCAGATCTCTGGAACCACAACTCCGAGTTATAGTCCCTTTGTTGAGGTATATATAGGATGCATTGCTTGACTGGAAAGCATGATTTAAATAAATCTTCTACCTCAGCCTCCATTTCTTCCCACCACCCCTCTGCCTTTTCCATCTCTGGTCCTTTCTTTTGTCTCTTCTTTTCAGCCCTGCCTCTTTCTCCAGTGATGGTTTCTGTGAATGCTCCAAACCAAACTCCTCCAACTGGCCTCTCATATTATGCTTTCCTTGAGCTCCTGAGTGTTCCTGTTCTATAAGGGATTCATATGTGGGATTTGTTTTCCTGACCTACTGTATCTAAGCCCCGTTTCTGTCTCCTTCCCCCTGTAACTCTCACATGGGTTTATTAATAGTAGTAATAATCATTACTCATCCATCATATAATAATCATTACATGTAAATAATAAACTTTACATTATGGTCATGTCCAGAGGCCCCAGCCAGGACCAAGGCCTCATTGCTAGGGGC
Source organism: Apalone spinifera (assembly GCA_030068395.1). Taxonomy (NCBI): domain Eukaryota; kingdom Metazoa; phylum Chordata; order Testudines; family Trionychidae; genus Apalone; species Apalone spinifera. Next base: position 10,619,272 of record JANRFK010000961.1, on the reverse strand, counting down.
TGTAAAAACAGACTGTTCTGGAGTCAGACAGCTTACATACTCAAAGATGCCCGGGTATTTTTTTTACCCACAGCAAACACCTTACACAACAGACGCGATACTGACATAGTGCCACAACAACGCAGCCATGTTGTGTCACAGAAGCATGTTGCAAAGAGACTGTGTCGTGTTCTAATTCCTCCTGTGCCCGTACACATCGAGGGCTCTTGTGAAGTCAGTAAGACAGCCTTGTAGGTTGAGGGACAGACCTGGAGAATCAGGACAGGTGGAACCAAGTCGGAAGGGTAGCACCAAATTTGTAGCTCCTCACTGCCTTGCAAGTAAGTGAAGCTATAGGAAGACCAAAAAGAAAAGGAAAAAAAAAAACCCCACCAAATCTCAACCCATTGAATTATCCAATCAGTGTATTTTGACACAAATAATGTTAATTTATGTAGTGCCTGTCAATGTGTCTGTTAAAAATGACTCAGAGCCTCCGACTGAGAATTCAGGAAACCAAATTAGATATCACTTAATGCCTAACTCCCCAGTAGCTGAAGTCTCTTTTCCCAGTGCAGCTTGTTTTAAAACTAATGTGGTGTTGTTTTTCCTGGTGACTGGGGACCTGAATACCTAGCAGTTAACTGTGAAAAATACTGGTATCATTTAAATGAAAATATCAAAACCAAAACTCCAGAGACTGTTTTGTTGTTTCTTAGCGGTGCAAGTGAGCAGAAAGCGTCGGGAAGCATCTTTTGTAGGTTCATCTCTCTTGTAAATTGAATTCTATAGTTTTACCTTTCAGAAACAAGTGTGAACATGTAAACTGGAATCAGAGCAACCTGGAAGCTTCTGGGACGGGTGAGGGGGGAACTAATGTTTCATATGCTGATGGATTTAGATTGGAGGATGTCGGGGGACTTTCAAAAAACTTAAAAACCAACAATGGTCCTGCAGCACCTTAGAGATGAAGTTTTTTTTAATTACAGACTAACATGGCTAGCCCCCTCAGGGACTTTCAAGTTTGTTTGGAAAAAGCTAGCCTGTACCACTCTGCAGAATTGTAAGTCATCTCATCATACACTTTCTGGACCTCAAGAAAGGTTTATCATGTGACTTTTTTATTTTTATGCAACTCTGTCCTCTGTTTGCTGTGTGGTCGCTCCCAGGGTGGGCAGAGTGGAACTCAAACCCAACACCTTATGGTCCCCAGGTGAGAATGCCCTATCCCCTAAGCCCCTCCCGCCCCCCCAAACCCCCATGTTAGCACCATGATGGAGGATCCAAATATTTTAAGCACAAACCATATAAAATTTTATCAAACCCTGCTAATCTTGGGAAACTCATGAGAGAATCTTTCCCAGACAGAGTTTCACCTAAAATATTTGGATAACCGAGTAAGACACAGATCCCAAGAGGAGGCTGATCTTGTGGTTAAATGACCAGTTTAGGTGTCAGGAGATCTAGGTTCAGTATCTGATTCCAGACCGACGTCTTGTAGATGTATGTGGTGTAAGTCATTTAATTTCTCTGTGTCTGAGTTTCCCCTCAGTAAAAATTGTGATAACAGTATTTCCTTTTGCTCTCCCTTTATCTGACTTGTCTGTTTAGGAGAGGGTTCATACCAAGAGGCACTGCCCCCAGAAAGGATGAGGAGTTAGGGGTGCCTAATGGACCTGGGGAGGTCACAAGCCACAGAGGTGCCGGTGGACCTGTTCAAGAACCATTGCCTCAGAAGGTGTCTGAGAGGTCCCAGCAGGATAGAGGGGCAAACATTACAGTGGTGAAGAGGGCTTGCGTGGACTCGGACCCTGAAGACAGAGGGTCTAGGGGTGTCTAGTCTGTGTGTGCAGCTGGAGGCAGTGGAGAAAGCCTGTTGCAAGGGGGCTTTGAGGGGGGAGAGCTTTCTCTTACTGTGTGTGTGTGTGTTGGGCAAATCACTTCATCTCTCTCTGCTTCTCTTTCCTCTGACTGTCTTGCTTATTAAAAGTGTAAGTGAAGGCAGGCACTGTCTCATAGGAGCTTTTGGTTCAGGATTTGACACAACGGGGTCCCAGTCTTGGCTGAGGTCTCTCAGTACTATTGTAATAAATTAATGATAATTAATAATAAATATCACTTACCCTAACCAGACCTTTTCATCTCACCCCTACCAAGTAACAATTTTGTGCTGAGGAATATACAATTTTTCCTAGGAATAGAAAACCTAACTCTTCCACCTCAAGTGCCAATGCAATTTGGGACAGCTCTTTGATTCACAGAAATGGTACAAACAGCCCGTCACATTGTGAAAGAAAACATCTTCATCGGTATTTTCATGAATAAAAGTGCTAAGTTCAGTGGTCTGGCTTGTGCAGTCACATTATTCATTATGAGTACTCAGACAAATGCTGGGTATTCATGGAAATGTTCCTGAGGGCTTGTCTGTGCATGAAAGATATTCTGGAATAGGCAGGATGTGAATTTAAATCAGAACAGTTAGTCTGAAATAACTCCATATGTTCATACTCTCTTATCCTGGAACAACTCTTAGTCGGAAAATTTTGTCTCTGCTCTTCAACAGCTACTCAGGAAAGACAAAGGCATTTAGGGTACGTCTAGAGGGGGGGCTATTTCGGGATACCAGAGGTAATCCCGAAATAGCTACCCTGCGTCTTTTAAATGTGCCCATTTTTTCAAAATAACGGGTATGCTATTTTGGCATCCCTGTAACTTTATTCCACGACAGTTAAGGGATGTGTCAAAATAGCGCATTATTTCAAAATTTGGTGCTGAGGAGACGCAAAGTAAGATATGCAATTTGTAGAGTGCAAATTGCATATCTTATTTCAAACTTAGGGTGCTGTGTAGATACACCCTTAGAGAAAATCAGGATTTGTGTATGTAGCCACCAAGAAAGGGAATGAATACTGCACAGTAATAATAGCATCCCTGAATTAACTTGCTTACTCACATGCTTAAAGGTCTGTAAGTGTTTGGGGTCTTTGTGGGTTACAGCCAACGATGAAATGGCTGGATCATTTTTCAACTAGCTGTAACCGTAAACGCCTGGTGTGAAAAGGGTTAATTTAAAGCAAAGAAGCTGATTCCGAATCTGCATCCCAGTGTCAGAGCCTAGGCTGTGTATTACAGCCAACTTAGGCTCAGTCCATGGGATTTTTGCTTCACCCAGGGCTGTCCTTAGGCATACACAGCTGTCCTACTAAAGTTGGAGTCCAGTGTAATCTAGTGAGGAAGACCTTGGAAAATGTGGAGAAGATGTACTGAGATTGGAGGACAACAACTGGAGTACTCCTTGAGTCAGCTAGAAGTTTTGTCTCAAGGCAGAGTGAAGTGGAGGAGACTTGTAGATGACCTATGCTCCACTCGGAATACAAGGGTTTAAGAAGGAGAAGTAATCTAGTGGTGCCCTATGCTGCGTATGGCTAGGAAAGGCCACTTGATCCCCGTGGGCTCTGCACTGAGGCTTCGGCAGCACCCAGCCCTATCCCCGGTCACCCCCTGATGCAGGCTCCGCTCACCAGGCAGTAGCAAGGCACAAGCACAGGCCAGAGGACTCAGGAGGAGCAGAGGGCGGCCATGCAGCTGGCAGCTGGAGAAAAATGGTGGTTTACCCTTCATTAAAGAACACGCTGTTTGGCGTACAATAAATAGTACAGCCCAATTTACACAAGAGATTCCGTTCCAATAAATTAACAGGGGAGGACGGACTAAGTAAGAAGGCATGTTGATTTGAAATGGGTTTTAAGGAAACAGAAAGGGGTTTTTGTAACAGGATGAAGAACAGATTGGTTTGAAATACCAATGGCATTAATAGATCAGGATGATAAGGGAACAGAAGGAAATTTTGCAGACCCTTAAGGCTGATCTGCTAGCACCAGTATTTACAAGACAAGCCACAGGCTGTTCCGCGATTTTACAATTTATGTATGGCCCTTTTTGATTAATAGGAATTAAAGGATTTATGATGCAGTTATGTTTCCTTAGGCTGTTCTAGTAAGAATTAGCTTCTGGAGAAAAGGAAGGTGCATCAAGGTTCAGGAAAGGCGGAGGGGGAAAAGGCGGTGAGAAGGTTGGTTAGAGCTTTTTTTTTTTTAATGTTTTTTTTGGTGGCAGTAATGACACGCAGTGCTTTTTGTTAGAACAGGGTATGAGGAACCTTTTTTTCCCCCCGTTCTTGACCTTGTTCTGTTCCTTTTCGTATAACCCCACGGCCTTTATATTGATAAGTTTGCAACTGTAAAGCCAAGAGTTTTGTTTTAGTACCTTAGTTAAGGAGCGTCCATTTTCGGGATTGGTCGTGGGCCAATTGGTCTGAAAGAGAAGCCGTTGCCGGACTTTGGATGGCATAACTACTTGCAAGAGTTGGTTAATGTCTGCCCATGATGGATTGTAACACTGAATTACTGTCTGGAGGTTTTTTGGTTTTTTTTAATTTTCAGGCCTTTTTTGATATTTGGAAACTTTTTGACCAGGTTTTTAAGGTTTTCCAGTGTTTAAGGAGCATGTACTGTGACCAAGGGTTTTTTTTGCACCAGGCAGCTGTTTTAAGGGGGCCGTGATTATTGAGGCCGGGTTTTGTTGGTTTTATATGGTTTGCAACTGGGCTATTGGAGTAACCCTCCCCGGCCTGACAGGCTGACGGAGGGGGAGATGGGGATGACTGCTTTTTAGAGAGCTTGATATTATTATTTTTTTTATTTTATTTTATTTTATTTTATTTTATTATTTTTTGCAATTGACATATGTGTTGGTGAGCCTTGTGCTGCACCTTGTAGATTAGGAGGAGGCACAGCTGACTGAAGAGGAGCAGAGGGGACTGGTTGCTGCCTTGGAGCACTGCTGAAGAAATTTACAAATATTCTTAGCTGCCTTTTTTTGCTTTTAGTTTTAATTAATTGGGGATATAAAGGAGCCGAGGGAGTTAAGGAAGTAATTTGGGTGGGAAGGCATTCGGATGCTTTACATTTTGTTTTTCAATCCTGCACTTGAGCTTTTAATTTTTCCTGAGAGTCCTTTAGACTCCGCACTCGAGACTCATGGAGTCTGTGGCTTTTTTTTTTACCAATAGACAAATGGCTTCCACTGTATACCAGAGAGAAGTGGCACTTTGAAGGGTAAACCACCATTTCTCTCCAGCTGCCAGCTGCATGGCCACCCTCTGCTCCTCCTGAGTCTTCTGGCCGCTCGATGCTCCTCCGACCCACACTCATAACGCCCAACACCGCCCGCGCCTGCTGCCCTGAGGCTGCAGGAGAGGCTCCCCCCCGGCCCTGCTCTGGGATTGCCAGCTCTCCCAAACTGGATGCCATTGCAACAAATGGCTTCTGCCCCTGCGGCTTCCCCCATGGAGCAGGTGCTCCACCCTATGCGGGGTTGGGTGTATGTCGGTGCTGGGTCACATAGGGACGGGCCTGACTTTGCCTCTTGGCATTACAGATCAGTGAACTCCCCACAACAGAGCACAGGGCCCTGACCTGCTTTGTTTTTGTACTTCTGTGCTACTGGGGGCTTTGGGTTTGATTTGTCATTGGGAAAATAAGTAAATCATCATTAAAAATAGCCTGAAATGGATCACGCTAATGATGAAAGTTGACAAGAAGAGTCGGGGCTGAACTGGGCATGCCTCTGAGATCCTACCTGGGTGAGGCTGCAGTGGGCAGGGAAAGCTGGGGCCAGGACAGGGGCATTATATCCAAAGGCCAACGTCCTCACCTAACCTCTTTAGAGATATGGGCTACATTTGGGGTTGCCCTTGAAGCTGAGACCATGGCAAGCACAGGACTGCTGCTCCTGAGTCTCCAACTTGATCCATAATGGATCGAGTCCATGTGGGGGGAGGGAAGGAGGAAACCTCACGTGTCCATCACGCAGAAAGTTCAGTTCCACCCTTCAGTCGTAATTGCAGAAAGCATGCCTACGTTTCCAAACTTTACTCTGACACTTGGGAAAACTGATTCTTCCTGCTCCTTCTAGATTTTCTTGGGTGCAGGCTTTTGAGAGGAGAAGATGGTCTGAGTTTGCACATCCCATGGATCCATTGCGGCAGACAAAAAGTTCTGTATTTTCTGCAATACACTACTCCAAACAAGCCCCATTCTGCAGTCCCTCTGGGTATGTCTACACTACAAAGTTAATTCGAACTAACAGCCATTAGTT
>JANRFK010000961.1:10595915-10608092 GCA_030068395.1 Apalone spinifera | reverse complement strand
TAAACCCAGGGTTGTGAGTTCAATCCTCAAGGGGGCCATTTAGGGATCTGGCACAAATCTGTCGGGTGGTACTTCATCTTGCTATGAGGGCAGGGGACTGGACTCAAGGACCCTTCCAGCTCTGGGAGAGGTGTATTTCTTCCTATATTATAGCCAACTATAGACTAGCTGCTCCTTAAGGCCATGCCTACAGTAGGAACCTATTTCAAAATAACTAAAATTGATTTAATAACTAACAAAATCAAAATTGCATGCCCACACTATGGGGAAGCCTTGAAATTCGTCCAAGGCAGGCTCTGTTAATGTGGACATGCTACCTTGACTTGGAGACCCAGGAAGCACTGGCAAGTTATTAGTTCCAATTACTTTGGAGAGTAGTTATTTCAAAATAGCAGTGCTGGGGCAGCCACACTACCACTATTTTGAAATTAGCATTATTCCCAGAAGAAAGCAGGAGCACAGATTCCAAAATAAGCAGCAATATTCCAGGCAATAGAGTGGACGCTCCGCTTATAAATTCGACCTAAGGGGACTATTTCAAAACAAAGCCCTAGACCAGTGCACAGTCCACCCTGTGCACTGAATGTGGCAGGTAATCCTGTAACTGAAAGCTTGTATCGTAATGCACACCCGAGGCGTAAATTGCATGAGCAATCTTAATACTGGCATTTCCTAACTTAATTTGTAACTTTAATAATGTCCTTAACTTAGTTTGTGTGTCTCTGTCATTTGATTAACGCTGTACCCGAATAGACATTGGAATTCTTTTTCTAGACCTGAAGAGCTCCATGTGGCTCAAAGCATCTCTCTCATTAACAGCAGTTCTTGCAATAAAAGGTATTGCCTAATCTCTCTAATAAGGGGAACCTGCCAGCATCATGTTAAGCACAGGAGTGACGTGTTTGTTCTGAATCACTGATGAATATTGCTGTAACGAATGCTTTGATTCTTAGTGCTGATAGTGTTTCAACAGGACAAAGAAGCACTTTAATGAATGCACCCAAAAGCTTTCTAAGTGCCTGCATTTCCTTTACGAAAGCAGGTGACAGGACAATGACTACAGAACAAAGTAAGTGCAATTGGCAAGCCAGAGCACTTTGCTACAGGAGATGTGACCAAGGGGGGAAAAAACAACCCAAGAATAGCTCAGACCCTCGTTGTGCCTGGCAACTTGTCATTAACTTTGTACCTAGGTTTGAATGGTATCGCCAGCATCAGAGGCCTCAATAATAAGATGGGCTGATGGTTAGAGCAGTGGATGGTAACGCAGGAGTGGGGCTGACCAAAACTTTTTCTGTTAAAGCTTGTTTAATGGAAAACTAAATCTGAGTGTAACAACTTCGGGTAGAAGGTATCTACTTGCTTTGAAATTTTGGATGTGTTTTCAGTAGAAAACTGAAAACATCACACATCAGTATCTTAAAAAATCCCTCCTCCTCCCCCCTGCCATACTCACAGTTTGGATTTTTTTTCCCCCTATGTTTTGTTTTCCAGCAAACTTTTTTAGCTCTTGCTGTTTGAAAAGAATGCTTTGTGTATATATATATTTTTTTCATTTTTTTTAAAGTCTGGACAATATCTTCAGTGTGAAGTGAAGCCTCCAAGTCCCACACATCCGCCTTGTGCTGTGTGCCAGTGCAATTCTGCCTGCCACGGATGTTTGCTAACCCAGTTCCCTCACCATTGCTACCTTGCAGAGAACCAGTGTTTGAAGACTGCTTTGGAAGCATTACATGTCATTCAGCAAGGCTATGTCCGTGCAGATGGAAATGAGAGTAGGAAAGGTGCATCTCCAGGATAGTGAGGCTTCAGCAGGGAATATTTACAGGAGCGTGACCCTGCAAATCAGGTAACGTTGGGAATGAAGCTCCTTGAGCATGCATTGGACTCCAAACGCTACGCTTCAGCTCAGTTACGCGTACACTGAAGCAGCAGCAGTAAAGACATGAGTTACTAGTTCAGAGTGACTGCATTGATGGTGGTTGCAGAGGTATAAAGCAGTGTTTCTTAAACTATGTTCCGCAGAACACTGGTGTTCCGTGAAGAACTCGCAGGTGGGCCGTGACCTCTTCTTTTGTTTGTTTGTCTTGACAATTTTTTTTAAAGAAAATTTTCATAGGTGTTCTGCATTTAAAAAAATATATATTGTTTGGTGTTCCGTGGTCTCAAAGTTTAAGAAGCACTGATATAAAGAGCTTGTGCTGTGTCCTAGATATTTACACATTTTTGCATCCTTCCTGCATTTCTTCTAAGCCATGAGAGCTTCCATGGAAGGCATCTGTTTCTCTCTCTCTCTCTCTCTCTCTCTCTCTCATGCACACCCCACTCGGGCACTAAATGCAGTTCAGCTAGCTTGTTAGAAGATCAAGGGTTGCACAGCAAGGTCTGTAGCAAGAGACACTGCAGTGGGGCTTTAAGTTAAGGCAGTTCTCTTAACCAACAGCTGCCGATAAACATTGTTAGAATCCCACGTTGCAGATTTGGGCTACACCTTCTTCGTGTTCTTGATTACATGCCAAACAAGTAAAGCAAACCACTCCTACAGTCCTAAAGTACTACTTAAGCGTTGTTTGTTTACTGGAAAATGCACAAGCTGAGCCGTTCAGCACTTTGCAGTGTGTAAGTTGCTCAGCCATCTGCTATGTGATCATTTAGAAAAGCAGGCCACAGTATTGCACATATACTTCCAAACTGGTAGTGGCCCCCACAGAGCACCCTATATGTGCTGAATACATTTTCACACTTGAATACAGAGCACAGAACAGCCTCCAGTGGTGACACATCAGAGAAGGGCTGGAGAATCGGGAAGCTTTTTCTTTAAATTTCAGAAGACAGCTCAGAGCTATAAGGAGTCAGAGTTGGGTGTTTGTTACTCTTTAAATAGTTTGGAAACCCTATAATGGGCTGCCTTGTTTTCTCTTCCTATAGCCCCCAGAGCCCTGCCCAGAACAGAAGGACTTGTCTGTGTGAGTAAATGCAGTGGAAGCCATCAATGTCTGTGAGGTTTCTGTACATTCCTCATGTTCTGTAGAGACCCACCTTCTGCATCTTTGCAAATGGAGGACCCTCATCTATGCTAGCCCTGCCTTTGCTCCTCTACAAACTTTCCAGCTCATCGATAACCCATTTGCATTCTTCTTTTCTTAGGGCACACCTAAACTACAAAGATTTCTTTGAAAGAGGATATGCAAATTCTGTAGAAACTTGCATATCTTCCAATTGCAGTTTTGAAAGGGGATCTTTCAAAAATGAAAGTAGTCTGAATACAGGTTTTTTGGGAAAAAACCCTTTTTTGAAAAACCCACTTTTCCTTAAAAAAAAGGTTTACACAGTTTTTCCCCAAAAAACTGTCCAGCCTACTTTAATTTTCAAAAGATCCTCTTTCGAATATGCGATGGGAAGAAGATATGCAAATTCCTGCGGGATTTGCATATCCTCTTTCAAAAAATCTTTGTAGTTTAGACATGCCCTTAATAGCCAGATCCCTTTTCCCACCATTGTGCAGTTTAAAAATGGATCTGTTGGCAAGGCCAGTATTACTACTCTAATTAAAGTTGTGGCAAACAAGCCTTGGATCTCACTAGTAAATGTATATTGTGCAAGCCCGGACACAGGAATTGCTGAAGTGTGTGTGTGTGTGTGTGTGTGTGTGCTTTTTTGTAAATATGGACCTCAAGGGTGTGAATGGGGAAATCAGCCCCAGCCTTCCACTGGCTGGCCGGAGCATGCTTTTGCACCCCCTTTCCCACCCACCCGCCGCCTGTAGCGTATAATGGGCCACACCTAACCATTTCATTTTCTGGGCAAAGTGACTCAAGTCTGAGTCATGAAATGTTCATGAGGTCCTTCCCAGCCACACAGAGGGATGACCCCGATGTCTCATTTGGGTAACATGTAGCATAAAATCCAGCTAAGGCCTTAGTGAGAATGCCCACCTGTATCTTACTCTTATCTGAATCATATCTTGGATCTGCTGTGTGTCACGTCTCAGGGGCGGCCCGTCCATATAGGTGAACTAGGCGGTTGCCTAGGGCGCCAAGTTAAATGGGGCACCAAATGGTGGCGCAATATCGTTGAGGGGTTTGGAGGTGGGGGTGCCGATTGCATGGTTCACGTAGGGCACCAGTTGCTGGTAGCTAATCGAGGGCTGCTCCTGTCTCTAGTCTAGCTGGAGGTATTGCTTTACTTATCAGCAAGCCCCTGCTTTTGGGCATCCTTGCTTCTTTTTCTTTCCCTCCCCAAATGAAACTTTTAAGATGACCCCCTTTTAGGCTTTGCCTCCTGTTGCAAATGTTAAAGAAAATCACCTAGATGGAACTCCAAGTAGGGGGGAGGGGCGGATGCTTTGCCATGGCCCAAAACCAAAGATGTTCCCGTAAATCATTGGGAAATTCCCGAAGCCTCTCCGGGTCAGTTGCCCTTTTGCCAAGAGGCAGCTCATGACTGAGGTATGTCTACTGGTCCCAGCCTTCCCCATGGAGGAAGGTAGGCGGCAGAGGGGCTAATGCTATATACACCTGTTACTGACTCAAGCCTGTCTTCAGAGTTAAAGGGAGGCAGGGGGCGTTGTGGGATGATGCCGTTAAAGGGATGCTGCCGGTTGATTATTCTCAGCTTACTCAGCCATGGGTCAAGTCACTGGGAAAATTTGTCTGACAAGCTGTCTCCATGACTCGGCTCCACGAAGTCCTAACTGAACAGAAGCCATAGCGCATGCTGCTGTTGCATTCTCACAACGCCCCCTGCCTCCCTTTCCGAAGATATTTCTCACGTGAAAAGTTAGCCAGCGGACTTGTTTCCTCTGATGGCTGACTCCCCGGTACACGCTCACTGTCATTGACAGTGAGCCTGCCAGGGCTTTGAAGGGAAGTATTTAAAGAGGGATTTACCTTAAAGGCACTTCGGCTGTGCAGAAGCAAATTCCTAAGCACTACTCCCAATACAGTCCTAAGTGAAGCTGCCAGTCACCTCTGAGAATGCAGACTGGTGCATCAGCAGAGAGAGACCAGGCATTAGTGAAATTTGGAGAGAGAGGTCGCATGCTTCTCTTCCTCCAGCAGCACCACAAGGACCATGGAGGGGAATAAACTCTGCAGCAGCATCCAGGCTCTGACCTCCCAGCCCACGGGCATCTAGCTGGGCCAGGAAGATGAGTGACAGACAGACCTGTTTATTGCCTGAATAATTCATGCTGTGAATTCCTGAAGCACCAAATGAGCCTGAGAGCGAGCAGTGGCTTCCCCTCTCTCTTCCCGGAGTGAGAATAAGGGCAATGTTTATGGGCCTAGATAAGGGAGAGGAATCAGGCAAGCAAGGGAACAAAGGGAGGGAGGAATGACCCAGGTTTGAGCCAAGATGAGGTAAAGAGCCCCCAGTAGGCCGTCAGGGACAGAGGTGCTGGAACTAAGGAGTGCGGGGTGTGGCTTCCGTTATACACAGGGTTTACAGTTTAGTTCAGTGGCTCAGCACCCCCACGATAAAAACTATTCCAACACCCCTGAGCAGGGATGCCATCAACTGTAAGAACAAGGACTTAGGAGGCTTGTTCTTCAGTGTAGCTCCATATACTTCAATACACTAGCCCTCTGTGAGTCTAGGATAACTGTTAATGCAGCATAAGATCCCACCCTATCTGCCTCAGCATTTTCTATTTCAGCATTGGCAGGTCAAACGCTAGCCAGACGTAGCTCTAGTACCATCGGGTATGTCTACACAGCGCTATTTCTGCATTCCACGAGGGTTAAGGTGTGTTTTGAAATAGTGTGTTATTTCGAAATTTGGTGCTGGATAAACATGCCAAATTTCAAAATAAGCTCTTTCGAAATAGAATCTAAATAAGATATGGAATTTGCGTAGCGCAAAATGTGTATCTTATTTTGAGTTTCGGGTGCTGTGTAGAGGCATCCACAGTGTCCTTAAATCAAGTAGGGGCTAACCAAACCCTGGATAGCTGAGGAAGCAAAGAATTAAAAAACAAACTGGTGTAGTTTGGTTAAAGAGCATGTAAACTTTAAGCAGCTCTAAGCATTGTCTGTATCTCTAAAGGAAGTTGTTTTCCTGTCCCCTTTTAACTTTAAATCTATAACTCACATTTATTTGGTTTACTGCCTGCATTTATCTAATCTTTCCTATTGTTCCCATCACCACAGTATTTGGGCTCACAGGTACAAGCACTAGACATTGTAACCCCAAGGAGCTCTGGCACCTGGTACAGTAAGATTGCTGTAGGCTGCTTGGCTTGCAGAGTTAGGCTATTCAAATATTCTTGCTAGAAAGATCATGCATGTTCTCTAGGCAGGTTCAGTAAAGCACCTGAGCCAAGCACTTACACCTGTAAGTGCTGAGAAGTGCTATTAGCACTGTGTTTTGTGCTTGGAAAACCCCTCCCCCCCACCATCTCATGGGCCTTTGTGTTACTCCCTGTAATGATTCTTTTTGCTGGTGCCACAATATTTTCCACTCACAGAAGTTCATTCTTGATAATTGCACTGTTCAGAGCTCACTGCGTTAATTCAGTAACATGAATCACATCTTCTTGATGGCAGCCTACGGAGAGGTTTGGGCATAGGAAACCAGAGCGTGAGCAGAAGCAGAACAGCGTTAAGCTCCTCTCTGGAACCCTCTTTCAGGACAGGATAGAGGGATCTATGTTAAATTCCTGCTTCTTCTAAGAGTCTGTGGCCGGGTCTGATCTGAGAGAGAAAGTTGACCTAAAATACGCAACTCCAACTATGAGAACAGAGTAAATAGTCAACGTACTTTAGGTTGAATTTCTAGGGTGTCCCCCCCCCTGCGGGAGAGTGATGGGAGAAACTCTACCGTCAACTTCCCTTAATCCTTGCAACTGAATGGAGTACCAGGGTCGATGAGAATGTGATCAGCATTAGATTTAGCAGGACCTTACTAGACCCACTAAATCAAACCCCAGAAGATTGATCTCTGAAGCATCGGCCTCATGGTAAGTGAAGACAAGGTCTATGAACGTCAAGATAATTCAAGGCCATCGGGAAACACCAGATCATCAAGTGTAGTGACTCTCAACCTCTCCAGACTACTGGACCCATTTCAACAGTCTGATCTGTCTCTTGTACCCCAAGTTTTGCCTCATGTAAAAATAACTTGCTTACAAAATCAGTCATAAAAATACAAAAGGGTTGCAGTGCACTTTTGCTGAAAAGTTGCTTACATTGTCATATTTACTATAGAATTATAAAATCAATTGGAATATTAATATTGTACTTACATTTCAGCATATCCTATCTAGTACAGTATAAATAAGGCATTGTTATGAAATTTGACTTTATACTGATTCCGCTTAGGCTTTCATGTAGCCTGTTGTACAAGTAGGCAAATATCTAGATGTGTTGATGTACCCCCGGAAGACCGCTGTGAATCCCTGGTTGAGAACCACACATCTAGTGTAAACTCACATATCGCAAGATACCAACACCACCCTGCACCTACAGACTAACTTCAACCTTGGGCAAGATACTTGATTCTTCAGTCTCCTATCTGTCAATTAGGAGAAAGGAATATTAATAATTGTTATCTGGGGCCCTAGATTTCCACCGGAGAGGGTTTTTTTGGTGGTGGTGAGGAGAAATAATAGGGGGGTTATGAGGGGTTTTTTTTGGGGGGGGGAGGGAGGATTAATAGGTGCCTCTTTCCAAACTGTCATTGGGAACAATGGAGGAACTAACTCATAGGACCACTACAGAGTTACCTGGTTATCCAGACAGAGCTTAGGGTACCACTGTGCTTTCAAATTCAGTGCTGTTGGTCTGTTGAAAACTGGTACAAGCACTGGACTAGCTTATTTTCGATTGGGACTTCAAAGGAGCAATTGAAATTCAGTGGGATTTGGGGGTCGAGCACGCTTAGGCTTTAGAATAGGTGTGAGGGACCTTTTTTGGCTGATCCACAGAAAAATCAGTTGGGGGGGCTGTACACAAGTGAGAAGCAAAAAACCAAAACACAACCCCCACCCCAAAGAAAACAAACCCTCACTGATGTGACCCCTGACTGAGAAGGAGACAGACACTCCCCACATTTCCTTTGCACACCAGTGCCTAGAGGGGCGCAGGCTACTAGATTTTGTGTGCTCCAACCCCACAGAGGGAAAAGCAGGGAGGCTGGAGCACTAGCATGGGCTCCCCCCAATGCTGGGGGGAGCACCGAACCTTGAGGGTCAGATCCCGGCAAACCAGGGACCACACCCCATTCCCCAGGCCTTAAGTTTCTCACCCCTGCCTTAGAACATCCCAGCCTTCTATGGGAGGTGCTAGGCTTTGTATAGTGAAGGAAGGAAGGTATTCAGTGGTACTTTGCTATCAGTGTAGAAATCTGGCCACACTAGAACTTCATGCCGGTACTATTTGCAAAGATTGTCAGCAAATATGTTTTTTCTTTCATTATGGATTTGTTGTCCATGCTGCTAAACCTGCTCCCTGTGCTTTGGTTTTTGGTAACTGGTGGGAATCCAACCAAGCTATTTTTGTTTGAAAATGTCCATTTGTTGGCAAGAGAGGCAGTTCAAGAAAACCCTGGATTCAATTTTTCTTTAAAGTGTTGATGTTGACGCATCCTATTCTGATATTTTCTACACAAAAGAATTTGTTGTTCTTCTTGAAACCACTTTTGCTTCAAGATGTTAGTTCTACACTAAAGGTATATAAATAAAACAGGTCAACAATCAAATGAAATGTTTTGAAATAATTGAAACAACACGTTTTGATTGACCTAACCTGATTATTTTTCCTGGGATATTTTGAGATTTTTCTCTTTTCATTCCATTTTTGGGAGAGGGAAAATGTTCAAAATCTTAAGAACGCATGTGGCCTGGAAAGAGAAAACCCAATGGCTCGAAGTTAAATTGAGATAAATTTAGTCTGGAAATAAGGTGTACATTTTTAACAGTCAGGATAATTATTGAACCAATTTTCCAAGGGTTATGTGGATTCTCTATCCGTGGCAATTTAAAAATCAAGACTGGCTTTTTTTCCTAAAAGATCTGTTCTAGTTCAAACAGGGATTATTTAGGGGCAGGTCTCAAGCCTGTGTGATAAGAGGTCAGACTAATTGATCACAACAGTCGCTTCTTGACTTGGCATCTAAAATGGCCAATTCCCTCTCTTCCTCCCCCATTTGTTTTCCATGACTTGCAAGATGACATCGTGTCCCAACCCAGCAATCACGGTAACACTTATTTTAAACCCCACCTCCACTGAGGAAACCTGAGAAGTGCACAAAGTCCTTGCAGGCTCAGAAAAGCAGCTGTGGTGCTGGATGAGTCACTCTTCTCCCTTCAGAGAGGGGTGACTTTTCTGTGAGCCCACACCTGGGTGATCCACAAAATCAGCAATTTTGAGTGTTAATCAATATAGTTTCCTCCAGCAATTTTCCCTTTCAAATGAATGGCACGTCACTCCCACAGCCCACCTGCATTTCAAAAAGAGACAGAGATTTGACTCCTGCCTGACAACTGGAGGAGAGACACCGATTCATGTTCCTCTGTGAGAATGTGTGGGGAAAGGAGGTGCTTCAGTCTTCCAGCATTACACAGGGTGGGGGGAGACTAAGAACCTTCTCTAGCTGCTGCTATCCCCAATCCAGCTGACACTAACGGTGTGGCCATATTGTGGGCAGACTTGTGCCTCCCAACCTGGGCAAGGTTCAGGGTAGCATGCAACCCAGCTTGGGCTCCCGTCCACCTGCTAGGCTGGAGAGTTTGAGTTGCAATGCCAGCAGTGAAGGTGTTAAGGACAATAGCTGATCCCCCACCCCACCATACCTGCAGCCCTATGCGAAGCCAGAAGGAGGAATAAAAGGAGTCAGCCTGGTTCATAGAATACTAGAACTGGAAGGGACCTCAAGAGGTCATCAAGTCCAGTCCAGGGCTGATTGGCCCCGAAGGAGGGAGAGTCTTGAAAGGAGGTTTGCCTGCCTAGGTAAGCAGTCTCTGACCGGCTAAGGAGAGCAGCCACCGGGGAGGAGCAGCTAGACACTCCAGGGAGTGAAGGATGTTTGTGAATGGAGTTGGAAGAAAAAGGCAGGGACAGCCCAAAGCAAGGCTGGTGGGCAGCCCAGTATTGAACTGGGTTTGCTTCTTATTTTAGGAGACTTTGGGTTGAAGACCCTCCAGCCACCTTCTCTACTGAAAAGGATGAGGCCAAAGGAGCAATGAAACGTGAGCTGGAGTCCACTTTAATGGATACTGGAGGCAGAAATTCCTTCCTCCCTAGGGAGACCCAGGAAAAGCCACAAGGGGATATGGCTTTAGTCGCCCCCAATGCAGATATTAAACATCATGCTCCAGGGTTTAAAACAATCTCTAATCAGTAGAGACCAAGGTGAGACCCAATGCAGGGGGCAGATGATTCTACAGTTGCTACAGCTTCCTCTGAAACCTCTGATGCTGGTAGCTGTCTAAGCTGGGATACTCATCTACACGCAACTTGATTCTGATCCAGTCTGGCAATTCTTATGGGCTTCTGTCCCATGTTGTCCAAAGCTCTGTTTGCTCCCGAATGCTATTGTACATTGCCCATTCACTGCATTCCACAAACCCAGAGCTGTGCCATTAATTTATTAAACGAATTTAACCTCCTCTTCTGTTTGACTTCTCCTTGAGCTATTTAAAGAATTCTGGAATGCATTAATTTGAGTTTATCCACTGAATAATTTCTGCAAATAATTTCTGATTCTGTACTAGTTTTGTAAAATTTTATTTTCTAACTATTTGATAATTCCGCCCCCTCTCCCGAGTTTCCCTCTGTTTTCACTGGCTGTGGAGCTGGTTGAAGTTTTAAAGAATTATGTCATCAGAAGTTCGGGGAGTGGGAACAGGGGGAGGGAAATGAAAGATTTTCTTTAATTCCCCTCCTCCAATACTTTTTTTCAGTCAGATCTTGTCTGTAGATTGTTTGTTGTAAATATTTGGTACCCAATATTTGAACCATAGAGCCTAGTTTTAAAGGAGGATATTGATATAATAGGCATCACAAAAACTCAGTGGAATGAGGACAATCAATGGGACACAGTCATACCAGGATACAAATATATCGGAAAGGCAGAACAGGTCGTGCTGGTGGGGAAGTGGCACTATACATGAAAGAAAATGTAGAATCAAATGCAGTAAAAATCTTAAATGAGCCAAAATGTTCCATAGAATCTCTTTGAATAGTAACTCCATACTCCAATAATAAGAATATAGATGTAGGGATATATTATCAACCACCTGATCAAGACAGTGATAGTGACTATGAAATGCTAAGGGAGATTATAGAGGCTATCACATTAAAAAACTCAGTAATCATGGGGGATTTCAAGTAACCCCATGTTGACTGGGTACCCATCACCTCAGGACGGGATGCAGAGATAAAATTTCTTGATACATTAAATCACTGACTCTTGGAGCAGCTGATTCTGGAACCCACAAGGGGAGAGGTTATTCTTGATTTAGTCTTAAGTGGATCACAGGATCTGATTCAAGAAGTAAATATAACTGGACCACTTAGAAATAGTGACCATATTGCAATATGTGGTGGGAAAAACACCTCAGCAGCCCAACACTGTGGCATTTAATTTCAGAAAGGGAAGCTACACAAAAATGAGGAAGTTGGTTAAACAGAAATTAAAAGATACAGTGATTAAAAGTAAAATTTCTGCAAGCAGCATGGAAACTTTTCAAAGACACCATAATAGAGGCCCAACTTAAATATATACCCCAAATTAAAAAACACAGTAAGAGAACCAAAAAAGTGCCACTGTGGCTTAACAACCAGGTAAAAGAAGCAGTGACAGATAAAGATATCTTTTAAAAAGTGGAAGTCAATTCCTACTGAGGAAAATAGAAAGGATCATAAACGTTCTCAAATTAAGTGTAAAAATATGAGAAGCTAAAAAGGAGTTTGAAGAACAGCTAGCCAAAAACTCAAAATAATCGTAAAATGTTTTTTAAGTACATCAGAAGCAGGAAGCTGACTAAACAACCAGTAAGCCCTTGGATGATCGAGATGCTAAAGGAGCACTCAAAGATGATAAAGTCATAGCAGAGAAGCTAAATGAATTCTTTGCTTCAGTCTTCAAAGCTAAGGATATTGGGGAAATTCCCAGACCTGAGCTATTCTTTTTAGGTGACCAATCTGAGGAATTGTCCCAGATTGAGGTGTCATTAGA
>JANRFK010000961.1:10570244-10588617 GCA_030068395.1 Apalone spinifera | reverse complement strand
ATTAAACCATCTTGTTAGTCTTTAAAGTGCTACATAGTCTTGTATTTTGTTTCTCTTAAAAAGGGTAATTACAGAAAAATGCTCCTGCCTAAGTAGCCACAAAGATGGACAGAATTTAGGCCTGTGTGAATCCAGGTACTATCTGTGGTGACCGTGTACGTCAGCAAGTAGTCCAAACGCTACGGGCTGGTAGGAATTCCCCATCTTGAGACTGTAGCTGACAGTCCAGCAATGGCTGTTAGCTCCCTGTTTCCTTGAAATATGTGTTGCTTCTCACCTTATTTCAAATCACTTAACGCTGGCAATACTAACAGAACCCCGAGACATGGGCAAGGTTATTCCAGCTCTATGTGTTCAAACAGAGTTCACTCGATCTATGCCTTGTGGAGTAGATCAGCTTGAAAGCACAGAAATTCTGCTGCAGCACTGAGGAGACATTATAAGCAATAGCCGGGTTGTGGGTCTTGTTGCGGTAGCAATAGACCCAGCTAACTGCATTGGGATGAAATTGACCCTGTGTAAAAGGGCAGAAAACAGCTGGTTTCCATTAGATTTAAATGCTGCATAAGCCTTGTGCTGATCCTCTGTGCTGGGGTGAATTTCACCCCTATGCACATCAACACTATCCCTGTTGGACTGTGAAGGTTTTGGTTTTGAAAGCTTTATGCAGATTTTCTTGGAATTCAGATTCGAAGAAAAATGCACACATGTTGCAAACTCCGCGAAACATCAGCCAATTCGTTTCTAGGTTTCTAGGGTTGACATGGCAGTGGTTCCTAGCTCAGGACCTCTTTGTGCTATTGGTGAGCATAAAGCACAGTCTTTGCTCCCAAGAACATAAAGTCTAAATCCAGGATGCCCACTAGAGCATTTCACCACACCACACTCTAATGGCTGTGTCAGTGTTTTGGCATCTTGTTTCCATCATTGTAGTTTAGTTGTGTTCATGGTCTGCATTGGCAATCTGTCCTACCCCCTGTGCCCACCGTTTTTTCTGTCCTGCTGAGGCACATGTACTGCACGGTTCTATGTATTCGTTTTTAAATAGACAATGCTGTCCATAGGTTATTATTTCCAAATACATATGAAACAGTGTTTGTTTGGCCCCTACAACGTTGTGCTTGGATTTATGGGGCCCTCCTGTGTAATAAGGTTGGGCATCACTGGTCTAAACAGACAAAATGGCAGCTGAATAGTCAAGTGAGGAACAGAACTCAGGTGAGCTGACTTCCAGTCCAGTCCATGAGCTATCTTGTCTCTGCAGTGGTCAGAGGAAGTGAGTTCACAAAGACTGATTTGTGAATGTTAGTGATGAAACTCAGCCAATTTGGTTCGCTTGCCATTTAGCTTTGGAAATCTACATATCCTGAAAGCTGTACGGTTTATTGCACCAAATATTTATCATGGCTACTCGCTATTCCATAGTTTGTTTCTTTTTCACAACTAACTTTCACTCATCCTATCAGGAAGCAGAAACAACACTATGGCTATGTCTACACTACAGAATTTTTGCGGAAAAACAGCTGTTTTTCCACAAAACCTCACAGAGCGTCTACACCTCAAGTAATAGAGATATAGCCATGTTAGTCTGGTCTTGCTGAAACAAAAGACAGGACTATGCAGCACTTTAAAGACTAACATAAACCATCTCGTTAGTCTTTAAAGTGCTGCATAGTCCTGTCTACACTTCAAGTGCGTTTTTGCATAAGAGATTTGAAAACAGAGGGTTTTTTGCACAATTGGTATTCCTCTTTCTACGAGGAAGAAGCCTTTTTGCGAAAGAATTCTTTCACAAAAAGGCATATGTGGACGGGGGTTTTGCGCAAAAAGAAGAAAGGAAAAAGCACAAGTGCCCTGGTGGCCATTCCGTGCATACCGATCAGTGCTTACTTTTGAGAGAGCATCCATGCAGTCGGGACGTTCTCTTGCGGAAAAGCCCATCTCTTTTTCGATGCTCTTTTGCAGTGTGGACGCGCTCTTGCACAAGAAGTTTTCGCGGAAGAGCTCATCCGATAAAAGCTTCTTGCGCAAGAAGCCTGCAGTCTAGACATAGCCTATGGGACTCAGGTGACCCGCCACAAGAGGGACAGCAAATGCTGAATGTCTGACTCAAACCATTGTAAACAAATCCTAGGCTGGAAATAACTCATCAAACACCTTAATCGTACAGCCATCCACGTTATTCATGAATATTTGATAACCACAAAAAGCCAAAATAATCAGATCTGAGCCAAGGTTTGGAGAACTCTGGTGGCAAGTCCACTGACTTCTATGGGCAATGCATCAGACCCGATTTCTCCACCCACTTCCAGCAGCAGAGTTATGCCAGTCACTTCAAGTACCGTTACATTGGTGTAAAAACCCATTGTGAATGAGAAGGAGGCTCGGCAGGGCTCAGAGAATAGCATAGCCTAGGAGATGGAACCCTAGACTGACTGTGACACAGAGGACAAGTCACTTTGTCTGTCTTTCTGTTTCCTTTTTGTCTGGTCTATTGAGAGTACAAACTCTGGAAGGCAGGCACTTTCTCGTAGCATGTGTTGTACAGTGGCTAGGACAATGGGGCACTGATCTCCATTAGGGGCTCCCATAATAATGAAATCCATAATGAATATTATTCATAATTAATAGCTGGGACTGGCTCTTGTTATGAAATATGTATTGTTCCCTTATCCGTTTTATTCCAAAAACTCATTAGCAGAGCGCTATGTATTCATGAATGTTTCCATCCCATTATGTCTGGGAGCATATACTCTTTCAGATTCAAATGCCATAAAGACCCAGTAATGTTTTTAATTATTGAACGCCGGGTATGAGTAATTGAGAATTAAGGCAGAAATGAACCTCTGATGCCCTGACCATGCTGTCTTCATTGGCTGTTTTATTCATCATCTTCATAAACGAAGAACAAACGTGGTCCAGTTTGCTATTTGCTGATGGTGAATGAAGCGCAAACCTTACCATAGGCGACATTGGGGAATGGCTAAACTCCAAGCAGGAGACCTTTATGTTTCTTCAAAGCTGATTAGAAAGCAGATGAAAACAGTGTGTTCCTCTTCATGCACCTTATTACGCTCTTGGCTCCCTGCCTCCTCCCGGTGGAACTCAGTCCTGATGAATAAACCTGAGGGGACAGTCCCTGGGATTTGGACTTTTTTTGTGGTGCTGATAGCCTGCTGATAGCCCCAGGAACTGTCCCACGGGAACTCTCTCACAATTGCCTAACTTTACATACAGCTATTTAATGCTGTAAAATTATCGGTGAGTTTCCTCTCAAACGCAATGGTCTGGAAAATATTAATACAGAGGTTCTCAACCGGGGCACAGTTAGCCCCAGCAGTACCCAGAGGTCTTCCACAGGATACATCTACTCATCTAGAAATTTGTCTAATTGTACAACAGGCTACATAAAAAGTGAAGCTAGTACAAATTAAAATTTCATAGAATGACTTGTTTACCCTTCTGTATGTACTAGCTTCTGAAATGCAAGTACAATATTTATATTCCAGTTGATTTATTTGATAATTACATGGCAAAAATGAGAAAGCAGGCCATTGTGTATTTTTATGTCTGATTTTGTGAGCAAGTAGTTTTTGAGAGTGGTAAAAGTTGAGGATATGCCAGACAAATCAGACTCCTGAAAGGGGTACAGTAGGCTGGCAAGATCTGAGAGCCACAGTATAAAAAAAAGTTCATAATAGGAGGATGACAACGTTTTTGATAAGTTTTAATAATGAGACAGATTCCCCATTGGTATATATCAGTCTAGCTCCACTGACTCCAATAGACTATTCAACCTTTGCTGTCTTTGCTTAGATTTGCAGTCACATGGGGCCAGTTGTGGATACTTGTCCCACTAGTAACTGGAGCGAGTCTCCATACAATTCCATACGTCGCACCAAAGTGATACATCATGGGAGCAACTTGGAACTAGTTGACCTAAAAGTTTAAAGTCCTTATATGTGATTAACTGAACACTAAGGTATATCTACACTGCAATTAAGGTATCCTGAAATAGCTACCCAGCCTCTTCTGATTGCGACCGCTATTTCGAAATATAGCGGACTTGCTATTTTGACATCCCTGTAAACCTCGTTCCATGAGGAATAAGGGCTGTCTCAAAATAGTGCTTTATTTCAAAATTTGACACTGTGTAAATGTAGCCATTTCAGTTTTCGAAATAAGATATGCAATTTGCGTAGCACAAATTGCATATCTTATTTCAAGCTAATGGTGCAGTGTAGACTCACCCTGAGTCACATGCAGTCCCTTATGTATCCTCCATCGTTCACAGGTTCCAGGCTGATTTTTGTGAATACATCAGTGATATGCCCCTCAAGCCTCTGTATTTTGTGTTCAGATGAAGCTTGGGACCTCTGTCCAGGGTCACATCCATTGCAGAGGTGGGTATCCTGAAAGCTAATAACGCTGCCACTTTGACATTTAATGGAGGTAACAAGGACAGGACTGGAGCGTAGTAATGTCCTGCTGTGGTGTAACACACCATGGTTTTATTTGAAACAATTGGAAAATAACATTTTTCTTAGCATCTTTAGATGTAGATTGGCAGTGAGAAGTGCTATGCGAAGGTACATAACCAATATTCCCTGGGCATAAAAAACAAGAATACTTACCTGGCATAGCTTGGGTCCTTCAGGAAAGGGGGCTGGCAGTGGGGGCAGGGGGAAGGAGCATGGATCAGAGTAGGGAGTTGGATATGTGGGGGTCTCAGGGCAGGAGGCAGGAAGAGTGGGGGGTGCAGGAGCCAGGGCAGAGGGTTAGGACAGGCTCAGGACAGGACAGGGAGCTAGGGGCCCTATTGCTTGCCAGAGGCTACTCATTGGGGCGCTTGATGCCCCCCATGGTCATATGTGTGTATAACTGTCTCCTGTGCTTGCTCCCACTCCCCCCGTCATCATGCAGGAGTATAACTCTCCCTTCTCTCTCACCCCTCCTTTTCCCTTGGCTATGAAACAGTCGCATTCCACGCACATCCCATTATCCTGGCACACCCAGC
The DNA here is from genome assembly GCA_030068395.1 of Apalone spinifera. Classification (NCBI taxonomy): domain Eukaryota; kingdom Metazoa; phylum Chordata; order Testudines; family Trionychidae; genus Apalone; species Apalone spinifera. Next base: position 10,583,600 of record JANRFK010000961.1, on the reverse strand, counting down.
CCCGACCTCGCTTTAAATTATGCTAAGAGGAAGCTGCCTACCCAATTTGGTGGTCTAGCTCATACCATTCAGGAGGAGTTCTTGAAAAAATGGGTAAAAACGTGGACGGACGGGCACGCATTTCTAAAATATCTAGTAAGAGAAGGAATAGTTGTGAGGGAAGCAGAAGCTTTCTTTAAATTTTCATTTAGCCAAAGCCGGTTTTCCACCGGGAATGGGGAAATCTTTTGATGGAAAATTTCAAACAGCTTGAGTAGTTAACGACACTTGAGAACATTATGATCAAGAGTTTCAAAACTGCCTTTCAACTCCTCTAGCATCCCACATCCCAGACGTGCCCCATATGGGATGTTTCCTTCTCTGACACAGACAGTCAAATCCTCTTAATTGGCAGACATCCTGCTGGAAACAGACCTGCCAAATGAACAATCATTGTGACTCTCAGGGGGCTGCTTCACACTCAGCAATTTCTCCAATTTCACAAATTGTTTTAAATATAAAGCACAGACTATGAAGCATTGTTTGAAAGAACATGACAGTGAAGTGAACAAAAACTCAGTTAGCAGCCAGCCAGAGCTGGGAAATTACCTGATGTGAATGAAACCTACAAACCTTGTGGCAGATCCTCATCTCATTTCAATGGGCCTAGCTTGACTGAAGTGCAACTACACTGATTTACACCTGGTGAGGATTGGAGCCCACATCGCTAAGACCTGGCCTATACTACAAGGGAAGGTCGAAGTAAGAGACACAACTCCAGCTTCGTAAATTACATAGCTGGAGTCAGCGTATCTTAAATCCCCGTCCTCACAGCGGAGGGCAACAGGAGCAAATGCTCCAGTTGGTTTCCCTGACACCTCGCAATGAATAGGAGTATTGGTGCGGATGACGCTCATTGAATTCGATCTAGCGGGTCTATGTTACACCTGCTAAATTGAACCTGGAAGATCGACCTTCTGTGTAGCACAGACGTAACGTTAGGGCTTAGTCTAACATTCAGTGAAGCCAATGGGAATCTTCCCATTAAATAACTATCTCTAGCAGTTACACCAGTCCCCATGTTAGAATTCCCACAACACATGGCTTTAAAGTACTATTTTAAATTATTTTGAGAACATTCAAATCTCTGACAGTATTTTTTTTATTCTAAGTCTACACAGACGCTAGATCAGTGGGTACCTGATAGCTGACTGGTGTCCCTATGTGCAGTAGTAAAAAAATACAACTAACTTAATCAAGTATTATTTATTGCCACTGCAATGGGGCCCAGACCCCCAGTTATGCACCATACCCCTATGATGCTTGATGCTGTACAGACATAGAATGAAATAATAAATGTAATAATACTTAATTGTTAATAGTTTGCAGAACTCTTCCTTAACCTAGGGGGTTTCAGTGTTGACTTTTTGATTTCCCTAACCGCTAAGATAATTTAAAAACGTTAATATTCCTAGTCATATGTAATTCAGAAACTGTAAATAAGGCACAGACATATTCATTTGATGTCATTGGCAGCTGAAGTATTTCTGTTCCATTTCAAACACATTTTGCAAGCCTCCTGAAGCCCTAGGAGAATACAGAGGAATCAGCTGGATGCTTATGCCACAGGGAAAAAAGTAGCGTTTGCTGGTCAGTGGTATGTATCTAACTTTGAAAAGGGGGACAGGAATGGTGCCTTTTCTTTAAACTTAATCATAAGCTATGTAATTTTTCAGAGGCCAACATTTTCAACCTTGGATGCCTACAAGTAAGCCCCTAAGGCCACATTTAGGCACCCAAATAAAAGAAGTCCCTGTTGGAATGGCATAGGTAGGACTTCTGCAGTTCCCACTAATAACGAGGAAATTTATGAGAATCATTGCTCCTCAGACCTTTTTAAGGTCCCTGAATAGGGAGTGAGAAACCCAGCTCTGAATGTTAGTCAAGGAAGAAAGTGGTCAATGCACTAATCTAGTACATGGAAGACCTAATCTCAGTTTCCTGCTCTGCTAATGTTTTTTGCATGTCCTTGAGTAAATCACTTATCCCCTCAGTGCCTCAGTTCCCTATCTCTGCAATGAGGATAACAGTACTACACTAGGATAAGTACCTTACAGTGCACCCTAAGTCAATGCACCCTATATTTTCAAAATAGCATCAAAATAAGATGAGCAATTCGCGTAGCTCAAATTGTGTATTTCGTCATTGGGCACTGTCTATCCAGCGCCAAATTTCAAAATAAAGCGCTATTCCAAAACATCCCTTACTCTTCATAGAATGAGGTTTACAGGGACATCAGAATCGTCAGGCCAAAATAATGGGCTTGCTGTGAAGACACGGGGTAGCTATTTCGGGATACTTCAGTATCCCAAAATAGCGTTGCAGTGTAGACGTAGCCTTAAAGAATTGAAGTGCTCAGATGCTATAGCAATAAAGGCCAGATAGACTCCAACATTGATAAATTCTGTCTTAGGTGCTTATCTGATTCTCATAAGTCTTAGAAATAGCAGGAATCCCAAGTGTTTTGGGGGCGACTATCCAATTCATGTTGCTAATTTCGATGGTGTGCTATATCAGTTCGTAAGTGTGACTTTGCTGAGGCCAGATTTCAGTTCTAGCATTCAAGAGAAGGTGAACATATTCATCACACTTAGTTCTTGGTTAAAATCTCATTTTGTAACACTGACGGATGCACTGCACCATCTCCGTATAATTTATTTTGATTCCACGTCCATGGTATTAGCAATTAGTCTCCCTTGAAATATGCAGTAAAATAAAATACACATCTTTCAATGAAAAGTATTTCCAACATTTGAAGCTTGTGAAGCAGCAGTATTTACAGTTATGGGACTGAAATTTGGGAGAAATAAAGCCACACACAACTGATAAGGAGCTCTGAATCTAAATTAATATTAAGTACAAAGCAGAGACAATCAAAACAGATTTCACGTGTTCTGGACTGCTTACTGATAAGCTGTCACCAAACTGGTTTACACAGATTCAGCATGTTCATTTAAAGCACTTGGAAACTTACAATTTGACTCAATTCATGATTACTCTGGACTACTAATAGGACTTAATATTGTGTCTTATGCCTGATGGGCTTTGTTGCTGCTTACAGTCTATTCTTTTTGTCCAAATGCTGCATAACACCCAAAGCTGCATTTACATTTTCTGAATGGACTAATCATGTCTCTCACTTTGATAAAGAACATGCTGCCACCCACATACCCACATGGAATGCATTGGAGAAGAGTAAACCAGAAATAATGCTTTCCAAGGGGATGGAGAGAAAAATACCCACAAAGATAATTGGGAGGGATGTACAAGCAAGTAAGTAACACATCACTCAGGCACATCTTCAAAGAAGTAATGAAGCTAAAAATATGTACATGAGAGACAGCAAGAGAAAACATGACAGACGTGGAACAATCGAGAGAAGAGTTAATACTGATTAGCAACCATTTTAGACTGAATATTGGTTGGCTTTTTTGTAACAGCGTAAGGAGTGATGCCTTTGATAAGACTCAAACAGTTGCTTTCCCCTTTCCATAGAATCTAGTTAGCAAAATACTGGAAAGTCAAACTAATCAAGCTAATTTGTGTGTTACTGAAGAATTACCTAGAGCAACTATGGATGCTAAAAGCTTTTCTGTATACCTTTCAGTGCACAGGAGAATCAGACCCCAAACAAATCACTCCAGTCCAGACCCTAGCTCTCCAAATAGTTGGTCTTGAATTTGTTTAGAATCCAATTTATTGCATCCCTCTCTCTCTTATCCTGTCGTCATAAACTTGTTTACATCTCTGCTGAACAAAAAGTGAGAAACAGAGATTGCTTACTGTTGTTAACAAATCGGTACACAAAGGTTAAAATTCACCCCTGTTGAGAAGGCCAATCCAAGGTCTATACACCGTTCAGTCCTACTCACACCTATAGGGTAGTGCATAGAGAATAACTCATGCATTTGATGTTGTGTGCATGCTTAAATGCTTTGCTATTATCAGGGCCCAAGTAAGCAATGTTCATCCTCGGAGTTTAAACTAACAAGGTCGCTAGGTGGAGAGGTGGGCCAGAGAGAATGGTAGATTGAGCATTAGTGTGTGCAGGGTAAAGCAAGAACATGCTGTGGCAGCTATGCTGAACCAGGAAGGAAGGAGACCAGTGTGCAAGCCTCTATTTCAGCAAAGGTCATAAATAGGCTCCCATGTAGCTTAACAGTCTAAAGAATGTTTTTTCTTTTTCCACCACTGGATGTTCTCTGTATTATGGAAGCATTTCAAGTTGGCTGCTGTAGAGAGTTCCTGTTAATGCTTTTGGATGCCAGTGGTAGAAACTGAGAGAGTCTAGACACAGTCGATCCATATCTGGGTACGTGCTCCACACAAAAGACCACCTGGATAGTTCTCTGAAGTAGAGAGACTGTTGTCTGTCCCATAGGATTAAAAATTCTCCTTCCAGTAGCATGAGGTTTTCTGGCATGACTACCACGCATGAATAAAATGTTGAAGAATCAAAATTGAGGCATCCAAGGTAACTGCTTCTGAGATTAAGGTGTTGGTTGGTTCTTAAATGGAAGGGGGTTGAAAGATGTATGACATTCCAAGCTGCTTCTGAAATCAGAATATTACAAACTCTTTAAAGGAAGATTTGGGGTTTCAAATTTAAAAATTGAGAAGGGAATCCCTTAGCTTCTGTGATAAGAAGGTGACAAGTCTGAGGGGTAACTGTATCTGCAAAAACAAAGAGGCATCTTGTGGCACCATAAAGATTAATTGATTTATTTGGGGACAAGCTTTTGTGGGTAAAACCCACTTCATTGGATGCATTGGAGTACGTCAGACGCATTGCAATACATCTGATGAAGTGGATTTTACCCAAGAAAGCTTATGCCCAAATGAATCTGTTAGCCTTTAAGGTGCCACAGAACTCATCGCTGTTTCATAAGAAGGTGAAAATTAAAGAAGAGAAAACATGCTACACCTCCCTTAACTTTCCTATTCCATCAGCTCTGCACCTTATTTCATCATTTAGACCTATGAAAACTTAATGTAAATCACTGCTTTGGTAGCATTTCATCCCAATGAGTGACTGTCATTGTACTTATTTCCTTAATAAAACCAGTTAGTACAGACAAGAGTTTACACCTGTGATTGTTTGTGGTCACTGGCCTTGCTCTGTGTGGTCCTAGAGTCTCCCAGTTTGAGACAAGCTCTGAAGGTGGTTTTCACCTTGTTGAGCTTGAAACTGTAATAGCAGGAGCTGAACCTTCTATGGTTTAGCACAGAGCCAGTAACTTGATTTAAAAAGAGGCTACGCTCGGCTCAGGTGGACACGGCTGAACAAGGTGCAGAGACCCCGAATGACTAACCTGACTCTGTTGGATTGAACCAGTAGTAGGGAAGACATATTTAGCTTGTAACTGCTTAATAGTCATGGTTCTTGCACTAGCCATTAGTGACAGCGACCCACTGAATCCAGCTGTGGCATGAATTGTTATTCTGTGCAGGTGAGCTGTTACAGCAAAGCTGAAAAGGCTTTATAGTTAATTATTTCATCTGTTTCCTTCCACACTCCTAGTGTGGGCTGACTGCAGGTGCCTCTGTGATATCTCTGGGTGTATGTGGAAGCTCATCTGTGCTCTAATACAGCACTGGAGATGCTGGGCCCAATTCTATACTGCTCTAACTCCATTCACTTCAATGGACTTGTTCCTGATTTCCATTGGTGTAAACAAGAGAAGTTTTGAGACTTTTCAACCTCTGTGGACAAATCCCTGCTTCTAAGAGAGGCACTGGAAAGAAGCCTTTGAAATCCTGCTGCCTCTGTTCATAAAGAGGGAACAGTATAACACTCTGGGGGGTTAGACTGTGACTTTTGGCAAGGCTCTGCCCAAAACTGCACTACTGCATAAGAGGCCTGAGAGGCATTGACTGGGGCAATCCTCTCTGTCTCAGCTCTTCCCTTGCATCCTTCTTGTTCCCAGGTGCTGAGCATTCACCATTGGTCTGTAGCAGCAGGAGATGATGGTCTCTTCCAGTGAAGAGCTCCACCGGGCTCCTCCAATCATCTGTTGGGATTGGTCCTGCTTTGAGCAGGGGGCTGGACTTGATGAGCTCCTGAGGTCTCTTCCTGCTCTATGATTCTATGCCCACTTGTCCCAGCCAGGAGCCAGTAAGCAGATGAGGATCCTGGGAAATATACCTCGATAGCCCAGGTAAGGGCCTAAAGGGACCTGAGATCCTCATTCCCTCTGACTGCTCTCTTGCCCACTCATCTAGTCCATGTCACAACCCTGCTTTACCCTTTGGCGTTGTTTACAATGTAAGTGTTAATACAAATAAAATGTGAGCTGTGGTCTTCAGGGTATACATTGCCCACCCTATCAATGATGCTGAATATTAACCCAGAGCCACTCCACTTTTGTGATGGTCCATGTGAATCTGTCTGAAACCTGAAGAAAAATTATCTGCTTCTTAGAAGATGGCAGGGGTTGGAAAAAATTCTAACTGCACAGGAAGTCTTAAAACAACAGCTGGATGCACAAACACTGTTGTACCTGAAGCCTCTCTGTGCTTTAAGTGGTAATATGTTTTCCTCGTTACAGAACAATAGCTAAAATATTGCAGTAATCCTTATGCTAACAAAGGTCACAGAGATTATCTTGCGAGATACTTTATAGAACAATGGGGGATGTCATGCTGAAACCATGCTGTGAATATACATAGAGTGCATGTGGGCTTAAAGAAAATCTGAAATTCAGAGCATCTTCAGACATAGCATGCAAATGGGCCATCAGGGCATGCCATGTGCACTCTACATGTGTGTGCATAGATGAGGGTGCTTAGTGTGACATGCCATGGAGTCTTTTCATGCCTCATACGGGAAATTTAAATGTGCTCATCCCTGTGTGAGTAAAAACTGAGATCTAAAGGGGAGAGATTTTGTCAAATTTTACACCAGAATAATTCCAGTGTCTTCCGTGGAGTTATTCTGCCTGATTTTTCACCAGTTCTACATGATAAAAACATTAAAAACTTTTTGTAGTTCATCTATGCCTTTTATTACATGCAAAAAGCACACGAAGGAGATTCAGTTTGTTCATAAATGAACATGGGCGTAATTTAAGAAAAGTTTACTTTACGATGAAGTTTTTTATTAGGATGCAGGCAAATGGAAGAGTTCAGGTTCAAAGATAGCAGAATTTCCATAGACTTGAAAATGAAGCAGACAATGGAAAAAGAATACATCCCAGAAATTAAACTAATCAATTTTGATTACTGTTACTCAGCAACTTCTTATAGCCACTTCTTCTTTTAGGGAAAGAGCAGTAGTGCCCATAGGTAGCTAATTTATTTTTTTAGTTGCTAGGAGCAGCCCATAAAGACACACTTTGGAAAGAAAAAAAATACCTAATATAAGCCTGTGCATTGTTACAGCCATTGTGTGACTGAGGAATTACACTTACAGGTGTAGATGCTAAAAACATACTCACTGTTCTGCAGTGAACTGCATTTGTAACCTGTGTTGGCAAGGGCTGGTGTCATTTCTTAGCTGGTTGCTCATAACTGACTTTAAACTTTATTTGCATGGACAGCAAAGCATGATCCACATCCTAACCTCCTGTTTGTACTGCTGCTCTATGTCTTGCATCTTGACTAGCCTGACTGAGATTTTCGTGTACAAAGAATACCCCATATAACCCATTTACATCTAGCAACTCGGACAAAAATATTTTATCACAGAAATGCAGCATTTAGGGCCCAGCCCAACTCTCACTGAGGTCCCTAGAAAGATTCCAATTGACTTTGGTGGGAGGCAAATCAAGCCCCTAATGTCATGGCAAAGACATGGGTAGCAATGTAACAGTGAAGACTTATTCATTCCCCACAAGTCAGTGTCAATCATCCATAACAGTTACTAGCAATAGTTAGAGGAAATAACCTGAAGAATGTGTTTTCCAACCTTGATCTGGAAAAGGGGAAGAAGACAGATACCCCTCCACTACTAAAAAAAGACTGTTTATCACAAAGACCGGTCTCCTTTATTGGGCTGAGAAATAAATAACAAGGGGAATTGTGGCTCTGACTGGAGCTGAAATACTAAGTCACATAAGAGAAAAAACTATTTTTTCCCTTAATCCCCTTTATTTCCATACTTTGTGGATGACAACCGCAGTCTGCTGGATTCCCTGATCTGAGCACATCCAGGAGAATGGAATGAACTCCAAATGTGCTCTGTCTAAACATGGTCATTTGGGAGTTTGCCCTGTTGGTTTGTTTCCTATGTGTTTGGGTGCAAAAAAGAGAGCGAGTAAGCATTACACTTCTAATGAGGGAAATGTGTTCCTTGGGCCACAATAAATGCATCGTACTGTTTCATCTGAAGAAGTGGGTTGTGCCCACATAGTACTATATCGATATATCATATCATCTATACATATTGTTAGTCTCTAAGCTGCTACAGGACTATTTGCATCTTACTGTGGTTTAGCTAGAGAGTTGGTTGAAAATGAGGATTAGATCATGAAGATAGTTTTATTTTGTGTGTGGGGGGAGGGGGGAAGTTGATTCAAATTGTAGAAGAGAATTTTCACCGCAGTTTAGAAATGTGGAGGCACGAAATACAAAGCCCTAACCCAACCCTTAGCTCTGCCCGTCCATCTGTTTCCCTTGGCATCTGTACCATCCATATTAGTGAGGAGGAGGCGGATAAAAACGAACATTAAAATGTGCTGTCTTACCTTCAAGCCATACGACTCCCTGGAGCAGAGATGGCAACTCTTCTTGCCCTGTATATCCACAACAGCACCGCTCTCCGCCGTGGCGTCTCCCACCCTTGTCAGGGCGTCCCCACAGACTTTTCCATTTCCAGGGGCACCTCTCCTGAGCGCGCAACACACACGCGTGAGTGTTACCCCAACGCGCCGCGCCTCCACCCGCGCGTGGGCAATGTGCTGCTCCTGCCCAGTCAGCAAGGAGCCGGCGCTGCAGGGGGTCAGATTTGGGGGAAGCTGCTCTGCGGCCGGGTGGCTGTCCAGGGCTCAGGGACGCTCTTGGCAAAGGCTGGCCCAAGGCGTCCGTTTCCAGCAGCCCTTTCTCCCCGCCGGAGCTGGCTGCGGGACTTGGGTCAGCTCCTGCGCCGGGACCCGGGGAATCTTCTCTCCGGCGCGTTCTGCTCCTGGCGGGCAGAGGCAAAGTTTCCTCCCTCGGATCTCGGCGAGGAGGCTCCGCTCCCACGAGCCGGCTGTCTCCGCCCGCCCTGCGCCGGCGTGCCCAGGGCGGGGGGCTGCCTGCCAGTCCCGCTTCCCGCCGGAGCCGCGGCTGGTCGACTCGGCGGGGCTGCTCCGAGCCGGCCGCGCTCCCGCAGCGGCGGCTTCAGCACTGAGCGCTGGACAGCTCCGCCGGGAGCCGGCGCGGGGGGCAGAGCTGGGCGGGGAACTCGCCCGCGCCCAGTGCCCGACCCCTCCGGCAAGGGTCCCGGGCCGCCGCCGCCCGTCCCCAGCCGCCCCTTTCGCTGGAGCTCAGCCCACGCGGCCGCTGAACTTTGGGGCCGGGCAGCTGTCAAAGGCCGCCCCTGCCCAGGCTAAGCAGCCTCTATGGCAGCCCAGGGAGGGAGGCAGGACATGCCCGCTGGCTGGGTGAGAGCCCAAGAAGCAGGAGGCTGGGCAAGGCAGAGGTGCAGAAGTTGGCTGGCCCCAGGTGGATTTGAACCTGGGACCTCTAGAGCTTAGAGTCTGGCGCTTAGCGTAGGTGCCGCTACGCGGTCAAGCGCGCTCAGCCCATGCTGTAGAGGTGTCTTGCACTTATCGGTTGCTGTACATGGTGTAAGTGCCACTACATGGGACAGTGAACCACAAACTCTAACCTCCAGTCATCTGAAGAAGTGGGCTGTGCCCATGAAAGCTCATGATCCCACCCACATGTTTTGTTAGTCTATAAAGTGCTACCAGACCTTTTGTTGTTTTTAAGTTCACACTGGATGTGTGGGTTACTCTATGACCCATTTCAGTCATTTCTGAATCCTGCTTGGAGGGCAGGGGACAGGACTAGGGCCTTGCCACCCCACACCTCTAGGATAGGAAGCTCCAATAGGCACGCTGTCCAGCCACTGCCACCCCACTAGGCAACTGCTCCAGTTACTGCTAGGCCCTTGGGGAGCTTAACTCCACCTGCTGTGTCCCCACTGGGTTAGGAGCTCAAGCCTGAGCAGCAAGTGAGATTCCATCTAATCCCCCCACTCCCAGCCCTTCTGAACTAGCCAGCTAGCTCCACCTGGCTGCACCACTTCACCAGAACCCCACCTGTTTGTGTATGGCTAGTGTCACCCCCCTACCCCCCTACCCCCCGCCCCTTGCTGCATGAAATGTGGCATGTGAATATCAATGCACAATGAGAAGATGCTTGTTGCAAAAGGCATCATGTACTATGTCAATTTTAAAGATACAATCTGCTGAATCTGTATATCCTATTTTGGTGCATGTATCATTCTTGTATGTGGAGTTGGAAATATGAGTCTAAATGTACTAATAAGGGCCATTAGGGATGCTTTAGGATCGTAATGCCTCAGTTCTCAAACCAACCACCTGTGAATGGTTTTATTCTTCCTGAAATCCCAAATTGTAGTTGGTCCTACAAAACCCATGTTACCTGGTACTGGAATCCATCTTGAATCTAGTATTTTTCCATGGAGTTTGAGATACTGAACAAAGGGTTCCCATGGTGGGGGGCAGGGGTAGGTGTCTATTTAAGGAATGGAAAGCAATCAATCTTTGTCTTAATCTGGCTTTTAAAATTGCCTCACCCGCACTAAGGGTAGGTCTACACTATAGAGAAAATTGAGCTGCCACTGTCGATCTTCCAGGATTCAAATGAGCAGGTCTAGTGAAGACATGCTAATTTGAACTGAGAGGGACACTCCAAACTATGCCAGTAGTCTTGCTTCTACAAGGAGTAAGGGAAGTGGAAGGGAAAGTGTTCGCCTTTTGACTTCCTGCTGTGTGGACAGCGACAAAGGTAGAGTTAAGGTATTAAGAACTGGGGACACTTTTGGGAGAGGGGGAGCCTATACAGGAAGGATGGGCTCCACCTAATCCAGGGTGAAACCAGACTGCTGGCACTAAACATTAAAAAGGCCATAGAGCAGTTTTTAAACTAAGAGATGGGGGCAAGCCGATTGGTGCACAAAAGCACATAAATCGGATGGAGACTTCTCTTAGAGGAGAATCCATTGCTAGAGATTCTCTAGGCTGTAGTCAGAAAGAGAGGAGGGGAGAGGACAAACAATGGGCCAGAGCAGACAAACAACCGCATATAAAGGAATCCAATGCATCAGGGAAGGTCAGACAAATAAACAGTGGCCATTTTTTAAAGTGCTTCTACACAAATGCTAGGAGTCTGACTAATAAGATGGGTGAACTAGAGTACCTCATATTAAAGGAGGAGCTTGACATAATAGGCATCACTGAAACCTAGTGGAATGAGGAAAATCTGTGGGACACAATCATACCGGGATATAAAATATATTGGAAGGCTAGAGCAGACTGTGTGGGTGGCAGAGTGGCACTGTATGTGAAAGATAACGTAGAATCAAATGAAATAAAAATCTTAAATGAATCAACATGTTCAATAGAATCCCTATGGATAGTAATTCCATGCTCCAATAATAAGAATTTAGCAGTAGGGATATATTATCGACCACCTGACCAGGACAGTGATATTGACATTGAAATGCTAAAGGAGATTAGAGACTCTACCAAAATAAAAAACTCTATAATAATGGGGGATTTTAATTATCCCCATATTGACTTGGTACATGTCACCTCAGGAAGAGAAGCAGAGCTAAAATTTCTCAATGGCTTAAATGACTGGTTCTTGAGGCAGCTGGTACAGGAACCCACAAGGGGAGAGGTAATTCTCAATTTAGTCTTCAGTGGAGCGCAGGATCAAGTCCAGGAGATAACTATTACAGGACCGCTTGGGAATAGTGAACATAATGTAATAACATTTAACATTCCTGTGGAGGGAAGAACACTTCAGCAGTCTAGCACTCTGGCATTTAATTTCAAAAAGGGGAATTATACAAAAATGAGGAGATTAGTTAAACAGAAATTAAAAGGCACAGTGACTAGAGCCAAATGCCTGCAAGCTGCATGGAAACTTTTTAAAGACACTATAATACTTTTAAATGTATACCTCAAAATAAAAAACATAGTAAGAGACCTAAAAAAGAGTCACCGTGGCTTAACCACCATGTAAAAGAAGCAGTGAGGGACAAAAAGGCATCTTTCAAGAAGTGGAAGTCCAATTCTAGTGAGATAAATAGAAAGGAACATAAACACTGTCAAATCAAGTATAAAAATGTAATAAGCAAAGCAAAAAAAGATTTTGAGGAACAGCTAGGCAAAAACTCAAAAAGCAATAGCAAAATGTTTTTAAGTACATTAGAAGCAGGAAGACTACTAAAAAACCAGTGGGTCCCCTAGATGATCGAGATACAAAGGGAGCAATCAAGGATGATAAAGCCATTGCGGAGAAACAAAATGAATTCTTTGCTTCAGTCTTCATGGCTGAGGATGTTAGGGAGATTCCCAAATCTGCACCATCCTTTGTGGGTGATGAATCTGAGGAACTGTCCTGGATTGAAGTGTCATTAGAGGAGGTTTTGGAACAAATAGAAAAACTTAACGTTAACAAATCACCAGGACCGGATGGCATTCATCCAAGGGTTCTAAAAGAACTCAAATGGGAAATTGCAGAACTATTATCTGTGCTTTGTAACCTATCCTTTAAATTAGCTTCCATATCTAATGACTGGAAGATAGCTCACGTGACACCAATATTTAAAAAGGGCTCTAGAGGCAATCCTGACAATTACAGACCGGTAAGTCTAACTTCAGTACCAGGCAAATTAGTCGAAACAATAGTAAAGAATAAAATTGTCAGGCACATAGAAGAACATAATTTGTTGGACAAAAGTCAACATGGTTTCTGTAAAGGGAAATCATGTCTTACTAGTCTATTAGAGTTCTTTGAAGGGGTTAATAAACATGCAGACAAGGGGGATCCAGTAGATATAGTATACTTAGATTTTCAGAAAGCCTTTGACAAGGTCCCTCACCAAAGGCTCTTGTGTAAATTACATTGTCATGGGATAAGAGGGAAGGTCCTTTCATGGATTGAGAACTGGTTAAAAGACAGGAAACAAAGGGTAGGAATAAATGGTAAATTTTCAGAATGGAGAGGGGTAACTAGTGGTGTCCCCCAAGGGTCAGTCCTGGGACCAATCCTATTGGGTTAAGTAGTGAGGTGGTAAAGTTTGCAGATGATACTAAACTGTTTAAGATAGTCAAAACAGAAGCAGACTGTGAAGAACTT
>JANRFK010000961.1:10529189-10542397 GCA_030068395.1 Apalone spinifera | reverse complement strand
GCAGTTAGAAAACATTCTATGAGACTCCAGGAGCTCAATCCATTTAGCTCAACCAGAAGGTAAAGTGAAGACTTGATCCCCCAAGTACCTAAGAGGGGAACTTTTTTTGATAAAAGGCTCCTCAATGCAAATGCAACAGATCCCAATATCTGGAAGCTGAAGCTAGACACATTGAGACTAGAAATAATGTTTAGACTCTTAATACCAAGGGTAATGAATCACTGGAACAATTGAACAAGGGATGTGGTGGATTCCCAACCAGGAGTGACTTTTAAATCCACACAGACTGGTCTGGGGGGGGGGTTATTAAATGTGCTTTAGGGCTTTCTCACCAGGCCATTTGAAATTTTATGTGGGAGGTCCTAAGTCAGACCATACAATGACCATGGGCTCTTCAGCCCAGGAAGCTATGAAGGTGGTTTGAGGTGTCTCAAGGCCAGACAGCGGGGTGGACAGTATCCTACTGATTGCCCCCCATGCAGGGCTCTGTGTGGCAAAAGCAGCAGGCTCAGAGCACTGAGGAAATGGGAAGTGGAATCTTGTCTCACTAGTACTATCCAAATTCCTTCCTTTACATAATGGGTTCCCAACAGGGAGGGGGTGCCCCCTGGGGGCATGAAGAAATTCCAGGGGGGGCACAAGGCAACCTAGCCTCCCTGTCAATTCTCTTCTTCCCTCCCCCCCCCCAAGAAAGAGCCCGGTTCATGCACTGCTGGCTGGCTGGGGGGAGGATGGAGCATCCGTGGCAGAGTTCAAAAGGGCAATCTCTTTGGGGGCATGGGGCTTTCTCAAATCAAAAACGGGGGGGTGATGCCAAAAAGTTTGGGAACCACTGCTCTACATGAAGCTGGTAAAAACGGTCACCACAGTTTTCCCTCAGGACCACTGACCTGCAGAAATCAGTGGAGTTCTGCACACAATTGAGAAACAACCCCCTCCCCAAACCAGTGTGGGCTCCCTAATGCTGGGAGAGCCCTGAGCCTCAGGCTGGATCTAGGCAAGTCATAGGCTGCTTCCAGTCCCCGGGCCTTATGTTCTCCACCCCTAAAGGGGCTAGTGTCCCTAAATCTACTTTCCAAGCAAGGTCATAAAAGCTTGTGTAGTAGGAAAGTCAAAGTGGGGCTGATTCTCACAGATGCCCTTCGAGCTGGGTCATAACACTGGGTACTAACAGTCAGGTTCCAATTTTGCTTCCATTGGTGTAAATGGAGGAATCGTGCCTCTCCAGTTTTACACTAGCACATCAGTGAGTTTTATGCTACTCCATAGCTGTACTCTGCTCAGGCAACCTGATCCTGTACCAGGGCTCCCCAGCATGCACTTGAGATACAAGTCCCTATGTACTTACTGTTGATAGCGGTGTCCCGTTTGGATAGAAGATGGCATATTCTCAAGCCCCAGCAGCTGGGTCCTGCTGCTGTTAATCCCCAAATAGCCTTAGTGCTCCATCCCTGTTGACACTATTTCTGTCCATAGGCATGTGGCTGGGTTAGAAGGAAGAGACTTGGAAAGATGTGCTGCTGTGAATCCCTTAAGGGGAGTGGGGAAAGGTTTGCCAACCCTCCAAGATGGGCTTTGGGGTTCTAGGAATTGAAGGCTAATTTTACAAGATGGCCATGTGCCATCGCCAGAAACACATCCAACCACGATTGGCAGCCCTTAGAGCGGAGGGGAGAAATTATCTTGACATGGGAATTAGCTGTGGTAATAAATCCACCTTTGCAGCCCACACATGTGCACCTTCTCTGGCAAGGTGACCACAAATGGAGGCCTGAAGGTTAGATGGCACAGAGGGAGAGGAGACGGCTCCCTGAGGCTTGGGTACAGAGTTGCAGCAGGAGACTTAGGTTTGGACTTAAGCTTTCTGTTGCAGCCCTATTGCACTAACTCCACTCCGAAGTGCTGCACGTGCCAGGGAAGAGGAGAGGGCTAAAAAGCCAAAGGGCTGTGGTGGAAGCTGTTGCCACCTTCTGTGTGTCTGTGCATTACAAACGAAAGACGGTGTTGCCGGGAATCCTGATGGGCTGCCTGCACTTCATATGAGGAGAGAGGTGCCAGCGAAGAAAACTAGGGATGTTCTAGTACAGGGGCGCATGAGGCACCTAGTGGGGAGGGACACAAGGGGCACCCCCCCCAGCCTGGGCCCCACATCTCCCCATCCCGCATTACCTGGAGTAAAGGGCTGTCTGTCTGGCTGTGCTGCATGGGGAAGCAAACAGCATGGCCACAGCCTGCCTAGGACTCAGTGCTGCCCTGCCCCATCCCATTACCGGCGGGGGGGGGGGGGGGGGGGGGGGGGGGGAGTTCCTCTGGCTGCACCAGGCCAGGCAGCATCTCCGTTCCAACACAGTGTGGCTGGCGGTTGATTGGGAGAGTGCAGCAGCCAGGCAGCTTGGACAGAAGAACCCCTTCCCTGAACCCCACAGCACTGTACGGGGGGGAGGGGGGAATAGGATGCTCTCCATGTCACCCCAGTCACAAGGAGTGCAGTGGTAGGGGTCACTGCAGCAGGGCTACAGCCATGTTTATTAACGCTGCTGATTGCAGTGAGGTGCTGCCATAGGGTGAAAGGACCCCTGACCCAAGCCTGTGTAATCCCTGGGAAGAACGTGGCAGGTTGCTGGTGACTCTACGCACCATGGGGGGCTACTTTGACGGGTCGGCATGAAGGTGAGACTCTAGATGGAAGGCCAGGGGCCTGCCTGTCAGGGCTGCCCCTCTCTGCTGAAAACTTACAGCCACCTCTTGAGCCTTCCTGAAATCTCTCCATCTCCTCTTGCTCTGTTGCCTATAATGAACTTGAGTGGCCAGACAGCTAGTGAGCGGGGGCTACTGCTTCTCTCATGGACTGAAGTCCTCATTGTCTGGAACCTCCCTGGGTTCCCCAGTGTCTCTTTGGCACAGGGACTCTGCTGGTCCAGTCCCTAGCAGGAGGGGACTGGGACTGGGGCCCGGAGGTGCTGTGGTAACACAAATACTGTTTCAGGAACACCCAGAGTGGCAGAAACATCAGGGAAACGCTTACTCACGTTCTGGGCATCCCAGCGCCTGAGGGCAACATCAGAATCCCTATTGCATTGAGCAGGATCAGGCCCATCTAAGTGTGAATAAAGGCACCAGGATCTCACCCAAAGCAATAGCTGTCACTAGCCAGCAGCAGCAGAGATCATAGAATACTAGAACTGGGAGGGACCTCAAGAGGTCATCAAGTCCAGTCCCCTGCCCTCATGGCAGGACCAAATACTGTCTAGACCATCCCTGCTAGACATTTATCTAACCTACTCTTAAATATCTCCAGAGATGGGGATTCCACAACCTCCCTGGGCAACTTATTCCAGTGTTTAACCACCCTGACAGTTCGGAATTTTTTCCGAAGGTCCAACCTAAACCTCCTTTGCTGCAGATATGACACTGGTGACCACAGCAGGGCTTCTCTAGGCCCAGGCCAATGCACAGGTCTGGCATGAGCACACAGCTGTGAGCAGTTTTACATTTTACCATCTGGTTCTGAGCAGACTGGTTCTGATCAGGCAGGAATGGCTTCTTTCCAACCTCATCCTGGGGGAACTGAAACTCTGCCGCCTTTTGTTTTGCCGTAGATGTAGCAGAAAACAGAGATGTTGACTGTTCTATTCAGGAAGGGACCATCTCAGCTGCTTGCTAGTGATCACTGGCCTTGAACGACTTACCCAAGCCAGATCTACCTTTGCAGTGGGCACTGAAGGCAGATGCCTTGGAACGCAGTGATCTCGCTCTGTTCCCTTGGTCCCAGATACCTATGTTAAGCCTTTGAGCCTGTCTTAGTGGCATGTCCAGGTCTGATGGGGAAAATGAAGCAGAGAAGGATTTGATTTTAAAAAACCAAAAAACTAGTTGTCCCTGGTATCAGCAAACAGTGGTGCTGAAGTTTCCATGCTAATTAATTTTGACTGTTCATGCATTTAATTACCACTTACATAAGGAAGGGGTGAAAAGAAGGGGGAAGTGCCAGCAAGTTCTGAATTGGGGAGAAATAAGCTTTTATTCATGAAAGCAATTAAATCTACAGCTCATGCAGATCTGCATTAGAAATGCCTCACTGGTGAGTTGCCTGCTCCCCCGCAGATCAGATTTTGCTGCGGAGCAGTGCTATCCAGGAATCGTCGTCTTGAATAAAAATTCCAGCCAAAGAATCAAATATCCAGCAGACTTCTGCTTGGCTATGGGCATCTACTTATTGCATTTGTGTGCTGCCTTTGATGGCATCACAGGGCCCTTGTTCGGGTCTACCCCAGAGGGAAGGAGGAAGATGCATCTGTCATACCGCGGTACCTTCGGTGGTCTGAACTGTCAGCGTCAGCGTCGTCTGGTCCGGATCATCCTGCCGCGCTCCTGACAGGACCTCTACTCCGTCGGGGGTGAAACTTTCAGCTGCACGTATAACAATCAGTGCTCCCTTTATCTAGAGTGTTAGACCCCGTGCACTTGGGTCAGCACAGGAGATCTGAGAGGCCCTGGAAACGACAGATGCAGGCAAGGTTTGAAATCAGTCAAGCAGGTTTATTGTCAAATGCAAAGCTCTACCAGTTGGTAACAGATCAGTACAATCTTACACTACTGCACGCTATGGTCCATGTTGATAAGGTACCAACACTGGGCAGGCCTATTGCCGTATATCAGATATTAACAGCAGTTAGTCAGTGTTAAACTATTGTGCATTCTGTAAGTTCAGGCAATGACACCTGCTGTTCAGGTGCCTAGTGCGCCCTCCCCCCCAAGGTCGGCCGGAGAGCACCCTTTGCAGTGTCCTTTTATAGACACGTACAAACAACTTAAATCACTTCTTTAAGAACCAGGTTGCCACCCTCTGTTGCCTAGTTACCACCCTTCACCTTACGGAAGGGGGGCTTATTTACTATCCTTCATGCTGTCAATTCTGATCTGGACCTGAACCTAGGTCGGTATATACATTAGTTTTTGGGGAGTCTTTGTACCAAGACATTTCTTATTAAGATGTTCCATTACTCCCTTTGGCTTACAGTCTGTACCCAGTGCCTCCCTGTGTCCTTTCATGCCCTACCTAACTTACATAATTACAGTCATCAGTAGGGCCTCTTTCTTGGCACCTGTGTTACTGAACCACAGTCTTGCTTACTAGAGTCTAGGCCTGTTGCTGCTTTCATGTTACAGGCCTCTAGTCAGGCCTACTTACCCCATGTTACTGACCCTCAACTTACTACAGTGTCCTTGGGATAGCTTGGATGATTAGTCAAATGTCCCAGAGCAGTGATGCTCAGACCTCAGTGGCTCAGGAGCAAATGAGCAAAGAATATAACCCCGAAGTGTTGTGAGCTTATGGCTTGATTTGCTGTACTACTATATAGCCACACAAACACGATGACTGGGAAAAATTTAGCTTTTAGACTCTCAGCCAAATGACTAACCAAGTATCTTATCAATGACCATTGGCTAATACAGTGAAAGCATCACACATGAGGGATCAACCCAGCTGGTTAAATTTAAATAGTGTGTTTAATATCATGGTCTGCCCAGCTACTGGGGATGCATTCAACAGCCACCTGGAAATCACTGTCCCAGAGCAATTTGGGACATGGGTTGGTGCAACTCCTACATGCCTGGCCATGAGGAAATCTCTTTGCCACAGTCACGGTTGCTGCCTGCAGGCCTGACAAGTCTGTTTCAGTCCAGGTGGTGGTCTCTTGCATAGAACCCAACTGCTGGAGTGGACACTGGAAATGGCTTACCCTGCTCCTTAGCTGAGGCACAAAGAGACACTAGCAGAAGCCTAGCTAGAGAGACATTGATGCTTGTAAGCTCTCAGGTGCCACAGCATACAGATAAAAGTCTCTGGGCCACATTGCACTTGACTTCGCGTGGTGGTGGGGTCCAAAGTGGATGTGGCTGCGAAGAGCTTATCAAATGGAAGAGCTTGCTGTCTCCATTCTTTCTAAGCAATCGCAGGTAGCGTACAGTCCCACAATCCCAGCAATATAATGTAACTCTCTCCCCAGAGCTGAGAAGCTACTTTACCTTCCTCTTCCTGACAGACAACCTCAGCCTTTTCCTATACAGTTTGGCGAAGGAGGTCCAATTAAATCCCTTACTACTGCAACCACGCTTCAGGTAACTGCTTCCGAGCTAGCAAGCGGCTGGGCAGAGACCCCCCCCTCATTCTCCAGTCACTCACCTGTTTTGACCTGTTCAAGCAGGGGAAGCCTATCAAATCATGGGCATAGAGCTAGGCCTAGACCAGTGTAGACAAACCCTGCACCTATTGGGAGTCTAGACATCAGTGAGGTTTATCACTGGTGCCTGGGTTTGCCCGTTGGAGTCTGATCCTTGGCGGTGTAATTCAAGGATACAATGGAGAAGAGGTGGCACCAAGTGACTGACTGAGTTTCCTCTCTTGCGAGGTGCACGTTTCTTCCTGTGTTGTTGTTCACTGTTGATGCTCCTGATGTTATGTGGGTCCATTGTCTGTGATGCCACGTGGACTCAGCCATCGATCGACATCTCATCTTCTGTGATGCCGTTGGTTGGCATCAAGAGCGATACCTTCACATATGAATGGATTTAAGTAAGGCAGGCTTGTGAGTTCCATCTACGCGCTCTCTTCTCACACCGACCATCGTGCACCGGAACTGTAACGTGTACACTGGAGGGAGAGAGCACAGGTTTGAGATCCGAGTTACCTTCTCCTAAGCCGATGCATCTAAAAGGCTTAACGAGCTCAGTCTGCCCCAGTTTAGAATCAGTTTTCCTTCTCCTAGGTACTGTTGGTCCATGGTGCCTTATTCCGCATTATTCGGCGCAACCCCTCAGGATCACTCCATGGAGGGCTTCCTCAATCCGCCACCCTGAGGACGCACCTCACCGCTGTAATACCTCTGCACGAGGGGTGTCATGTAAGCTCTAACGTAACAGAGCCATGCTGGGGGGGAGGAAGGGACAGAAGGAAGGAATCTGATCTTCTGGCACCTACTTGACTGCTTCAAAAAACTCCTGCTTGCTTGTCAAAAGGCTTTTCCACTTGAGACTATATGATTTGCCAGCCTTTCTTGCCAGGCCCATTTCTTGCTCCACCTGTCTGGAACGCCTGCCTCCCTTAACTGTTCTCAGCTGGGTTTCGGCTCTGGGTCCTGCCCATGGTGCAGAACTATAAGAGATTTATCACTTATTGGTGGTTTCACAGTGAGATGATCTTGCCAACCAAGAACATTTCCTGTGCAGAATGGCAGCAAATTGTAGAAGAATAACAATAATTAGGATTGAAAGGAAAACCTATTTACATGACAAAACCCATCTCTCAATTCTAATATCACGATTTTTTGCTTTAATGAGCATCTCTCTCAGATACTTTGCTAGTGGTATATTAAAGCTTAGCATGGCACTTGTGTGCTCCTTTACTTCTTGAGTAGCCTGGAAACACAATTCTGATAAGTTTGCTACTTGAATTACAGCAGCGCCTCCAGGCTTCCAATGAGTTTAGAGCCTCCCTGTTGTGCATGCAAACACATGGGAGTAGTCCCTGCAGAGCTCATTCAATATCCTGAATGATGCTGGGAGAGAAACATGATTTTGCTGTCTTACAGATATGGGAGCTTCAGGGGGTAGCCGAGTTAGTCTGTTACCGAAAAAAACAGCAAGCAAATGGTCTGGTAGCACTTTATAGACTAACAACACATGTAGATGGTATCATGAGCTTTCGTGGGCACAGCCAGCTTCTTCAGATGAGCAGAGTTATGACTAGGGGATAAGAAACAGCATAAGGACCAAAGGGAGTTAGGCACCTCAAACCTCCATTTAAGTGGCAAGTACCAGTTTTAGATGTAACTTGGCCACACAGCCCCCAGTTGGCTGCTGCCTAGCTCTGTCAATGGCTACACTCGCTCAAGGCCCCATTTCTACTGTGACAGTTCCTAGGAGCCCAAGTTCCTGCCTGCTGAGTGTACATTGCTGCCTTCTAGGCATACAGATGCTCCGGTCCCACAAACCAGGCCAAGAAAGGAGCTTGCCTTCCTGTCCTGCCTGCAGGGCTGGCTGTGGTAGATGTGCTTAATGGTTAGAGGTGCAACACCTTAGTCTTGTTGTGGTTCCAGGCCCAAATGACTTGTTCAGAATCACATAGGGGAGCCAGAATTCTGGGGAATGGAATCCTGCTCTTATAGAACTGTATCTTGAATAAGAGCCGCAGTCATAGGAACTTGAGGCCATACGGGGTCAGACCAAAGGTCTAGCTAGCCCGCAGCAGTGGCCAATGCCAGGTGCCCCATAGGGAATGAATAGAAGAGGTAATCAAGTGACCCTCTCGCCCATTCCCAGCTTCAGGCAGAGGTGAAGGACAGCATTCCTGCCCATTCTGCCTAGTAAGCATGGATCGACCTTTCCTCCCTGAGTATATCTAGTAGAACACTGAGCAAAAGAACAATTCCTTTTCCCAAGGATGCAGACCCTTGTGTGCCCTGGATTGTGCGTGAATCGCCAAACCATCCATCACTAAACAGCTGTTTTGTCATCCCTATGGCAGGACCCTTAAAGATGCAGCCTCCAGGGAAAAAAAAGACCATGGTAGTTTCTACCTACACAGCTCATGAGAACCTGGACAACCCAGGTAAAATTCCCCATTGGGTAGGAGACGTGGCCTACGCCCTGCACCTTAAGCCCTAATTTTGTCCCTCAAATGAGCAAATTTCACTCTAAAGTGCTTGAGTTTCATGGCCCAGTCTCACCTTTTTCAGGCACCTGGTGACTCTCTAGGCAGCACAATCCTATTGCTTGAATCCTCCACTGACATTGAATACCTCCAAAATGCAATATGCTTCTGCAGAATATTATCCTCTGACTTCTTGAGCCCTTGGCAGATTTGCCTACTTAACTCTTTCCATTTAATTTGTTCTATTGCAATGGCACTTTCTGGTTAAATAGAATAATTGGCTTAGAAGAGCTTTATAAACACCAGGCTGCATTTTTGTTCAGATAGTGTGCTTTTGAATGCCTCTTCTAATTGGCACTTTGCATTTTATTCCTTCCATTGTGTGGAAAAAACTCATTTTCCAGTTATATAAAATGTCAGAGTAGTTAATCTGTGTCTGTCGAAGGCACTTTGTGATCTGGACCAAGCAAAAGGACAAATGTTTCAAGGTAGCTATCAACATCTCTGGCAGGAGCTGCAAAGCACAGAGAAAGGGAAGGCAGCCTTTATTTTACGACTGCTCATATAGAATTTCTGAATGCACAGTGGCCTTGATTCTAAGTTGCTTTTTTGCTTTCTTCTGCTTGTGGGTCCAAGGAGATCTGTGGGGGGGGGGGGGGGGGGGGGGGGGGGGGGGGGGGGGGGGAGAGACTGGAGTGGTGAGTTATCAGGCTAGATTCTCTAAGCTACACTAGTTAACTTTCACTGAGTTCAAAGGAGCAGTGCCAGTTGATGACAGCAGAGAAGTTGGATAACTGACTAATCGAAGATCTGTTTCAGAATGTGTATAAATCCGGAGTTTCACCTTGTGCCAGATGGGATAAAGCCTTAAAACCCCGGCTGACTAGAACATATTTTCGTATTGATTGATACCTCTGCGTCTCATGGGGGTATACTCTGGTTTGGTAATGTAGGTACCACGTGCAGAGGTGTTCAAAAACTTTCCACCTGGTTGGGTAGAGAAAGGGCAACTTATTGAAATGGAAATTTTTTATGAGCTTCCATTTAAACTGAACTTCATTTAGAAGGGGGAAGAGAAGAAGGCTGAATTTCCAGTGAAACAGCCATGCTGATCCAAAATGATTTGTTTTCAGTCCTTTGCCTTTTCATTTGGAATGAAAATGTCTAAAAGTTGCTTCAAAATAGTCCATTTAATGAAAGTTTAAAAGCTTCCTTGTTTTTAGCCATCAAATCAGAATAGTGTAGTGCTGGAAAGGACATAGACCATCTGATTCCGCCCCCTGTCCAGAGGCAGGACCCAATACACTTGGAGAGCATCCCTGAGAGGTGTTTGTCTTGTTAAAGAAATGGGGATTCCCCTGTGGGTCTAAGGTAATGAATGAGCCCCATTACTCAAAGACAGAATACTAGGTAAAAAGAGGTGCAAGAAATAAGTGACTACAGAAATGGCTAAATGTGTGGAGGGAGGAAATTTAAAATATTGTGAACTGTGGCATAAGAAGAAAAAGCATATTGTGTAAGGGTTGGTTCTGGAACATGACCTGGCCCATATTAAAGTGCACAATATAATATAGAGTGGAAGATGCAGGCCTAAGCCTACAGTTAAACTTGTACGTACATTAACCAATGCTTGTGTGTATTGATATGCCCTGTATCCACTTCTTTATGTGGGTCTGATCAGTTAGTTCTATATAGTTCTACCTATGCTAACAAAGGCTCCAGAGTGAGCAATTGGAAGTCTGGCTGAGTTCTTGGGAAGAGGTTAAGATCTCTGGGGTTCCTGATATCCACAACCTGTTCCAGAGTTTTTCCTTTAAACATCTAAGGTCAATCCCCCTTGCTGTGGATTCAGCCCATTATTACTTCTCCTTGTCCACTGAAGGCAGGACAACAGTTACTGGTCACTGTTCTCTTTGTAACCACCCTTAATGTATTTTAAGACTCCCTCCTAAGCCTGTCTTTCCAGACTAAACATGCCCAGTTCTTTTAACTTTTCCTGACAGGCCAGGTTTTCCTAAACCTTTTCTCATGAGTTGCTCTCCTCGGGACTTTTCCCAGTTTGTCTGCATCTTTTCTATCATGTGGCATCAAAATCTGAACAAACATGTCAGCTGAAAGTTCACCAGTGCTGAGCACCCTGGGGCAGTTTATTCTCCGGTCAATCTTACTGCTCTTGTTAATGCCCAAGAATGCTGCCTGTTTTGCAACTGCATTGCATGGTCAGTTTGGTCCCTTAGAGCCCCCAGGTCTATGCCAGTAGCAATTACCCCTAGCTAGTTACTCCCTGCTTTGTATTTGTCTAAGTTCTTCCAGAACTTTGACTTTTGTCTTTATGGAATTTCATCTTGTTGGCTTCAGACCAAATCTCTAGGTTTATAAAGGTCCTTTTAAACACTAGCTCTTTTCTCCAAAGTAGTTGCAATTTTTTCCCAACTTGTCACTTACATCAGTTTAAAAGCCCATTACTTTGTGGTCTCAATCATATCTTGGCATGACACTTTAAGGACCAACCTAGATAGGTCTTCCTACTTTGACAGCAAACCTGAGGTAACTACTATGACTGTCTCTAGCCTTGTTTAAAATCAGATAACAAACCTGCTTCCCCCTTACTGGCCAGGCCAGTAACCCTGTCAAAGAAGTAATTTAAACTGACTGTTTTTGTCATATCTGTTGCCAACTCATTATCACATTATAATGTAGGTATTTATGAATGGCTTTTGTTCTAGTATCTTTCCAATATTGCCTGTAAACTGCCTGGTCTATAGGTCCAATTTTGAAATTGAAGTGTCCTATGAAACAAAGTCTGGTTCCCACACAGCGCTAGTATAGAACATGAATACCTGTTGTGTGTTAAGGTAGCATCTGGCCATAGTAATGAAGGCAGAGTGCTAAGTGCTGTGCAAACGTAGGGAGAGGGAGTCCCTGCCTTGCATAGTTTGCCAAGTAAATTGGCATGACGGATGTTGGGAGTAAGTATCTTCCCTGCTTTACAGGTGAGAAACTGGGACAAGTTCCAGTGATGTGCCCAAAGCCACATAAAGTTGACTGCAGAGCCAGATCTCTGGAGCCTCAGTCCTGTGTGTCTATTGAGCCCAGAGACCAGGGTAACTAACGGACAGCCCAGAGGGCCCCTTGCTGACTGTGTGCTTTCCTCCTCATTACCAAAACCATACCTGCTTCCTGCAAACCAAAGCCTACAGCATTTGGAGGTCCTCCCTGAACACAGACTAAATCTGCTCTCCCCATGGCTGGGAGTTGTTCTTTAATCAGACTGCTCCAATTGTAATCCCCCTTAAGCATTTTCTCATTATTTTGGGGCTGGCAATCTTTCTGCAAGAGCTTTGGGCCAGGCTGAAGACCAGTATAAATGTGTTAGCTCAGGGGCTGCCTTAACATGGTTTCACGTTAATTAAGGAAATCCAACCTAGATGGAGTTACTACAAGGTGGGTACATAACAGGCTAGATAACTACTCTGGGAACAGTTATCAATGACTCAATTCTGTGGAACAAGTATTCCACAGGGATCAGTCCTGGCTTTAGGTCTATTGACTATATTTAAGGATTTAGATAACTGCATAAAGAGTACGCTTATAAAGTTCCCAGATGATGCCAAGTGAGGAGGAGTTGCAGTCCTTTGGAGGATAGGATTTTAATATGAAATGATCTGGGTGAAATGATCTGAAGTAAATAGGACGACATTCAATAAGGACAAATGCAAAGTACTCTGCTTAAGACAAAGCAATCAGTTGCGCGCGCACACAAAATGGGAAGACTGCCTAGGAAAGAGTGCTATCGAAAGGGGCCACAAGCTAAATGAGGCAACAGCGCAACACTGTTGCAAAAAAACAATGCTCCTTCTGGGATGAATTGCCAGCAGTGTTGTAAGAAAGACATGAATGAATTCTTCCTCTACTCCCTGTTGCTTAGGCCTCAACCTGGAGTATTGTGTCCAGTTCTGAGCAACACATTTTAGGAAAGATGTGGAGAAATTGAAGGCTCAGAGAAGAGCAGCAAAAATTAATGATCTAGAATCATGGTCGATGAGGGAAGACTGAAAAAGAATTGGGATTTCTTGGTCTGGAAAAGAGAAGACTGTGGGGACATAAATGTCCAAGTGCATAAAAGGTTGTTACAGAGAAGAGGGAGACGTCCTGTCCTCAGGCAGAATAAGGAGCAAAGGGCTTAAATTGCAGTAAGGGAGATTTAGGTTGGACATTGCAAGAAACCTTCCTGTCAGGGTGGCTAAGAACTGGAAATAAATTGCTTCAGGAGGCTGTTGAATCTCCCTCATTGGAGATTTAAGAGCAGGTTAGACAAACACCTGTCAGGAATGCTCTAGATCAGTGTTTCCCAATTGGTGCTCCAGGGAACCCTGGGGTTCTGCAAAGCAAAACTAGGGGTTCTGCGAGGAGCCGGCACTCCCCCGCCCCCTCTGAGACAGAGCCGGCTAGCCAACAGAGGCATGGGCGGCGAGTTGCATGGGCTCGTGGTGCCCATGCTCCACCAACATTTGGAACTGGAGCGGGCCCCGGCCCTCCCGCGCGTCCTTCCACC
>JANRFK010000961.1:10490098-10502231 GCA_030068395.1 Apalone spinifera | reverse complement strand
ATCAGACATACAAGGGACAACAGAGACAACAGCATATTCGGTATACAGTTACGCGCTGCGGAAGATTCAGTTGATTCGGTGAGCAGGAGGGGGCCCTTGGGTGATCAGCCCTTAGATCAGCCCTGGCTCGTGTTCTGCCTTCCAAATTTTTGGGAACCCTCAACTGGATGCAGGAGGGGTGGCTGCTTTATAGAGAGAGCAAGAGCTTTCCCGCGCTTAGTTGTGATAGGCTTAACATCCTCTGTCTGCCTAGTGACAGGACTGAGGGGGAAAGGGGAAGGGGGTGAGATGGTTCTTGGCTGGCGCGAACTTTGAATGACCCTCACCTGCCTGGTTTTTTTACTCCTGCTTTTTACTGATCCTAAGTCACATAGTGCAGGATTTTTGGTTTGAGGGGAAGGTAATCTTGGGCTAGGAAGGCTATGCGCACGAGGCCTGGCCAGAAAAGAGCCTGCTTTCATAAAGGTGATGGACCGGACCAAAGACAGTTCATAGTTAGCATCCCAGTAATACTGGCATGTTATCAATATGCCCTCTAAGGAAGAAAGCTGTGAGATTCCTGAAGGTCCTGCTATTTTCCAAGACCTGTTCTACCTCTAATGCTCTCTCCTCCATTGTTTGTGGTTCATGTAGTATGTGCTTGCTTGGTAAACTCAAGCTACCAACATAATCTCAATTTCTGCTCCGCCAGTACATGTAAGCCCCAGTGGGTGATGGGGTGGAGTGCATGGTTTGAGATGAATGTGTGGCATTCATGTGGGCAGAGGGACAGTGGAAACCACCAAGAGCACTTGGAGCCTCCAAATGAGGCTTAAATGACAAATGCTCAAGGGAGGCATATTGGTCTCGGGTTGGCCCACTCCGTGGGGTGAATTCCGTCAGCTATTCCTGTACTCTAGAGTCACTATCAGACACACCGCAGGGCTACAGATGCACTTTGGCCCTGGCCCTGCAAATCACTGGAGCATGCTCATTGCTTTAGCCATGTGAGTAGCCTCACGAACTGCAGCCGTCCCAGCCATGTGCTGAAAGCTACGCGTCTGCTTAGTACTTGGCCTGGACTCCTTTAACTTGCTGTCCAAAGCCTGGATCCAACAGAGCGATCGGAGTGAAGTGCAGTCTGATGGAACTAGGATGGGATGGACTTCTGAAAAGAGCTAGCCAGGGTTGCCGACAGGGATGCTCTGCAGGGGAGAGCGAGTAGGTTTGCCAGGTGTCCGGTATTTGCAGCTTCTGTCCGCTTAAAAAAAAAACCAGAAAATGTCCTGTATTTTCCGTTTTTCTCGGACGGAAGGCCACTTGGGACATTAGAACATAAGAACGGCCGTACCGGGTCAGACCAAAGGTCCATCTAGCCCAGTATCCTGTTTGCCGACAGTGGCCAACACCAGGTGCCCCGGAGGGGGTGGACCGAAGACAATGATCAAGCAATTTGTCTCCTGCCATCCCTCTCCAGCTTCTGACAAACAGAGGCCAAGGACACCATTTCATCCCCTGGCTAATAGCCTTTTATGGACCTAACCGCCATGAAATTATCTAGCATTCTTCCCCTGCCGTGTCTGGTGGGGGCGGGGGGGGGGAGGATTTAAAGGCGCAGTGACTCTTTTTCCCCCTCCCTCCCACCCCCCCACCCCCAACCAATTTTTCCTGCCATGTTCGGTATTTTTTATCAAACATCTGGCAACCCTAAGAGTGAGCAGACTCTCACAGTAACAACCAACACTTCTACTGTGCCTTTTTCCCAAGGACCCCAAACAATTAATACGTACTGATGCAGAGATGGCACCCCTGTAGTTCATAGGAATAGGATACAGAGCTGTCCTTACCTATCCACAGTTGCATAGAGCACCTGAAAATTTGGGGCACACTGGGTCTTAATGTTCACCCTCCTACCTCTTCCTGTCCCAGGTCTGTGGCTCTGCTTCTTCTGGAGAGGATCTAGTTAACTTACAAGTGACAAAGCCTGCCAGACTTCTTTGCCGAACCTGTGAAAGAGCCATTCAAGAGCAATGGAGCCATTTAACAGGTATTTGCCAACCCCAGGTATGTTCTGCCTGTTTCTGGATTTACTGTGTTAGTCGGCAGGACCTTAGTTCAAAAAGAATTTTAAAAAGTATACGAGTGTGTTGCTGAAGATGGTAAAATCCCATTTCTAAAAAAATTATCTCCCCCGGGCTGCCATTGGGTGAAGGGGCACCAGTTTAATAAGACTGTGTAGGGCTCCATAAATCCTAAGGACAGCCCTGATTGGACCGTCTCCTTTTCAGTAGTGGTGTATGGAACTGGGCCTGACAGGCTACAGAAGCTTGGTAAACAGAGAGTCATACCCCACGTGCCCCTGGGAACCTCTGTTTTATAAAAAGACCCGACAGGCCCCGACCGTGCAATTTGCAGGAAGCAAGTCAGGGTGGCTTGCATGGAAGAAAATGTATAGAATCATAGAGCTGGAAGAGACCTCAGGAGGTCATCAAGTCCAGCCCCCTGCCCAAGACAGGACTAATCCCAACTAAATCAACCCAGCCAGGGCTTTGTCAAGCTGAGACTTAAAAACCTCTAGGGATGGAGATTCCACCACCTCCCTAGGGAACCCATTCCAGTGCTTCACCACCCTCCTAGTGAAATAGCTTTTCCTAATATCCAACCTGTACCTCCCCCACTGTAACTTGAGACCATTGCTCCTTGTTCCGCCATCCGTCACTACTGTGAACAGCCTCTCTCCATCCTCTTTGGAACCTCCCTTCAGGAAGTTGAAGGCTGCTCTCAAATCCCCCCTCACTCTTCTCTTCTGCAGACTAAACAAACCCAAATCCCTCAGTCTCTCCTCATAGGTCATGTGCTTCAACCCCTAATCATGTTGGTCGCCCTCCACTGGACCCTCTCCAATACGTCCACATCCTTTCTATAGTAGGGGGCCCAGAACTGGACACAATATTCCAGATGTGGCAATTACATGATCAGATCTTCAAGATATGTTTGTCTCTGGTGTGCAGCCATCTTTAGACTACCAGTTGTCAGCCTCTTCCACCCCCAATTCACTGCAACAGCATGCAGTGGCTTAGACACTGGGAATGTCTCTAGCTGTAATTCTGAAGGGGTTAAGGAGGCAGAATGCAGTTGCTGGAGCTGGAGGTAGCACATCCGCTCTTAGGAAAAAGCCAAAAGATTTTTAGTTACTATGTTTTTATGGAAGTAATAAATGTCCGATGACATAATGCAACCCTCGCACTTACTGACACACATTCATGAGGCCCACTGTGTGTCTCCACATTATGGCTGACCTGTGCCTTCCAGGCAATCACAGCTCTGTCGCTCTGAGGCTGAGATTCACTGATTTGTCAAGGACCATGGAGGAGAGAGCTTACCTTTTGGCTCTGGCCCTGGGCAAGATATCAAAATGGCCACCACTCTCAGAGAATGAAAGTCAGAGGAAACCACACAGACCCACACTGTGTGGGAGGGAAAGGGTACAAGTGGTGGAGAGATGGAAAATTGGATGGAACCTACCTGGTCTCAACACACTCCAGTTCACACTAGCACATCTACAGTCATTTACTGCTGGGTTGGGCTAGGAGAAATCTACTGCCCTGTTCAAGCAATTGAGATTTGAGGTGACTCCAAATCCTGCCTCCTGGGCTGTTCCTGGGGTGCAGCAGTTTACACAGCCCTTTGTTCAAAGCTGTGCTTGGATTCCCACTCTAGGCCCTTACAGAATCGGCACTTATAGCAAAGCACAGAGGGTCTGGTTTCAACAAAGAAAGAGGAGAGAAGGTGGAGAGTCAAGTCCTGGATGTGGCTTTCTCCATCCTATAAACCGGACATTCCTAGTTCTTGCTTGCAGAAGAAGGCTGCGCTGATGATTGGAGCCCTCGATTAAATTCCCTGCTCCATCAGTTGTGATTCAGGCAGATTGTCATTTGGTGTCCGTGCCTCAGTTTCTCATCTGTCACGTGGGGCTACAGGACGGCCCTTTGTCATGGGGGTGCTATGAGGATAAGTCCATTAAAGATTGTGGGGGTCTTTAGATACTATGGTGATAGGTATGTGAACCCCCAGGTTTAAAGGTGGGGAAACAAAGGCACAGATTAACTGGCTTTCCTGAGGTCACCCCTCTTCCCCCCCCCCCCCCCCCCCCCCCCCCCCCCACCACACACACACATCAATGGCAGAACCAGGAATATAACCCAGGTCTCTTCCAGCCAGCGCTTCATCCAGCAGCCCATGTAAAATTATTGGCGCATGCACACTCGTGAAATTAGTCCTGCAAGGATCTGTTTGAATACACCTACACAGCAGCATTATTCTGAAATAACATAGTGCCCATCTACACTACAAGCCTTTATTTCGAACTAATTTTGAGCTGCAGGACTTCTTACTCAGACTTATGGTAACTCTCATTTCACGACGAGGAAGGGAAGTCAAAGGAAGAGTGTTCTTCCTTCAACTTCCTACTGGGTAGACCATGCCAAAAGCCAAGTTAATCTGTTTCGACTTAAGATGTGCAATTGACATGGCTGAAGGTGCGTAGCTTAATTCGATTTTAGCCCTGCTGTGTAGACATACCCTTTGGGCGCTTGGCTGGACAGGCCTGTGTCTCTTTCCTTTCCCTGCATTAATTCAAGTGTTGTCAGTGACTCCACTGATCCATGCAGGGTGAGGAGCATGCATGTGGTAGAGTCAGAAGTTCTAGTAACTACAACATGTAGTAGACTCACTTCTGTGATCCACTTTGAACTGCTGTGGTGTGAATGATGGTTCTGTCCCGGCTCCTGTGGAATGGACTCTGAAGGCAAGTTGGGAAGAAGAGAGCACATGGTCATTACATCATGCAGGATTCTTCTCCTGCTAAAGAGAAGCTGTAAAACTGCCCCTTTTCTCTCTATTGCAATTTGCCTCCTCTGGCAAGATGCGCTGGGCTCCTCTTCCTCCTCCACGCCTAAGCCCAGGAAAATGTGACCGCCCCTTTGGAGAAACAAGCATGGATGTAACTAGCAGATACCTACAGAGCGTCACGTACCTGCAGTTAACCCCAGGTGTTGCTGTTCTACCAGCATCACCCTTTTGTGGGGAAATCTCCCCATCTCCCTTGGTACCATGTGTCCTGGAACTAGCAGCCCAGGCAAGAGAAAGCAGTCCTTGTCATAAAGGGGTTGCGCTCTAAAGACAGGGCACGTGAGGTGGGAGGGGAAACAGAGAAGGAGGTGACCTGTCCGAGGTGACAAAGCAGGAAATACAACTATGTTCGTCTGCTTCAGTCAGGCAGGCTGCCACAAGACTCTGCTGCAATCCTGCATCTCAGCCCAATTCGCAGCCAGCAGGAATTCCAGTTTCCCCCTGCCACGCTGCTATTCCTTCCAGGAGTCACCATGAGGGGCAGCACCTGGGAGGTGCACCGCCCTCTGCACCCCGCCACAATTTTAATTGCTAAATGGGGTGCCTCTTCATGCCCTCTCCCTGTTCCTCTGGGTGACCCTGCCTGCACCTCCTCCCCCAAAGGCACCGGTCGCCTATTCTTCCCCGTGTGGATGAGGAGACCTTCTCCCCTTTGGCCTGCGACATTGTGAACAGCTTCTCTGGGTTCTCCAAACCCTGGTTCCCAGCCATGGGGAGATCTCCTCACCACTGTCTGTGCCAGAGACTTACAGGGAGAGGAACTAGCAAGCTCCTTGGCCAAATGCAACCTATAAAGCAACTGGTCCGCTTCATTCATTGACATGGATGCCAATGCTAGTAACTTTTCAATGACCGTTCATAAAATGGCCATTAGGGGAGAAGGGAACCTTACTGGCTGATGTACCGTTTAATTATTAGGATGTATTGACCTGATGGGTCGAACCTTTGCGAGTGCTAATGCACATCAAAAGCAGCACTGAGGGATTTCTCAATAGACCACGACCAGTAGGAAAGGATTTTGGTGTGTTATGCTTACTGTATCGGGGCAGGGAGGGATTGGTCATGCTCTCTGGCCAGCAAGATGGGAAGCAGTAGGGATGTGGCTGTGTAAATGTGTACATGTTAACAGATGAGCCTGGGCTTATTGATTAACCTTCATGGTTAATCCGAGGCAGCAATGCAGAGAGGCAGGCCGGGAGCCAGTGCGCATGGGGAGTGGCTTTTAATCCAGCTCCCTGCATGTACCAGTTCCCACGGTGCCACCTGCCTTCTCCTTACACACTGGGGCCTTTTGATAGAGACAGCAGTGTGGGGAGTGGGGCACGGCTGGTTCCCCACATACACCAGCTTCCAGGGAGCCATCTGTCCCCCGTGTGTAAATGTGTGATTGCTGACATTTTTAGTGGTTACACGTTTATCTAAATAAACTCACTTTAACATCCCTAGTGAGCAGTGGCGGGCCGAGCAGATGGCTTCCAAGACTTTGCTGGCTGGGTAATAGGTCTCATTGTGAGACCTTGGCAAGTGAATTTGCTACGACTCACTTGTATGGCCATTTCCTGTCACACCAACTTATTTGCCTGGCCAGGAAACTCAGCAGGACTCTGCCAGTCCAAATCTTGCTATGCGGGTAACTCCAGATTTTCCCCAGAGCGGTCTTTGTGCAGCATCCAGCCCTCTCGCTGAGCACTCAGATGTGAAGTCCTTTAACGAGACAATACAATGCAGCCAGTGGCTTCAATCGGTGCACTGATTAAAGTAAACCACGCGTTTAACAAAGGACATGGTATTAAGTGATACTAAGGACAAGGAATAAAGATAGAAAAGGTTACATGCAACCAAAACTAGATTTCTAAGACTTAAAACAACTTCTCACCATGCTGGAAGAGAGGACTTTCTAGCCGGGACCTTTCCTGGCTATGTTCAGTTCCTGTCTCTCTATGTTCAGTTCCTGTCTCTTCAGGTAAAGGGTGCCAAATGGCTTGCCCTCTTTCTCTCCTTGTATCTTCTAAAAATTCCTTGACCCTGCTTCGAGACAGGAAGCTTCCTGGGGTGCCATCTGTAGCCATCATGGGGATGAAATAGTCCTCTTTTCCTACTTGGGCTGTGTCTAGACTGCAGGCTTCTTTCGGTAGAAGCTTTTCCGGAAGAGATCTTCCGGGAAAAACATCTTTCGAGAGAGAGCATCTACACAGCTAAAGCACAGCAAAAAGGCGATCTGCTTTTTCGAAAGATAGTGTCCGCATTCATTGGACGCTATCTCGCATTTAAGTTCTGATTGCTGTGGACGGAGTGGCCACCCGGGCACCTGTGCTTTTTCCTGGAGGCCTCTTCTTTCGGGGGAAAAAAACCCTCTTCCACGTCCACACACGGCTTTTTCCGAAAGAGCTCTTTCAGAAAAAAGCTTCTTCCTCGTAGAAAGAGGTTTACTGCTGTCGGAAAAACCCCTGCGTTCTTTCGACGTTCTGTCAAAAGAATGCAATTTCAGTGTGGACGTAAGTGTGGTGTTTCCGGAAAAACTCTGCAGTGTAGACATACCATTGGTCTCATGATGGCTTTGTTTACCATGCAGGTAAGTGCGCTTTCTTTGGCACTGCCTGATGACAAGTTGTGTCAGACAAGGAAATACGTGTTCTTTTACCTGTGGCAGATGTGGCTTAAGTGTTGCTTCCAGAACACATTTTAACAAAATTCCAGAACACTTTGCAAAATTCCAGAACACTTTGCAAAATTCTAACACGTTTCTTACAAGCTTTTGTTAACATCCTGTACAGCCCGTGGGTAGCTAGTTCTCCAATGGAAGAGAACGTGCCACCTGTTGGTGTGCTGTGACAATAGTGTTAGGTGTAGTCAATGTCAGACCTGACATGGTGCTGCCAAAGTAGTGAACCACCAAGGGGTCTCTGTCGTAATAGGCACTGATAGGAATATATGGAAGCCTACGACTGGAGTAACAGAGGTTAGTTGGGGGTGAGGAGCAGCGAGTTGAGAGGCGTAGGGCTGGAATAGTGGGAGGTGCTGCATGTCAGCACTGAGGGGAATCAGAACTGAATGGACACCTAGGACTGGAATAGCAGGGGGTGTTGGTCAGGTTGGAGAAGCATTTGCTGAGCTTTGCACTGTGCTGGATGGGTCCAGAGGTCCTGCTAGTCAGAATTCCACATTACAGGAGAGTTACATAACATTAGAACGGCCATACTGGGTCAGACCAAAGGTCCATCCAGCCCAGTATCCTGTCTGCCAACAGTGGCCAATGCCAGGTGCCCCAGAGGGAGTGAATCGAACAGGTAATGATCAAGCCATCTCTCTCCTGCCATCCATCTCCACCCTCTGACAAACAGAGGCTAGGGACACCATTCCTTACTGGCTAATAGCCATTTAATGGACTTAACCTCCATGAATTTATCTAGTTCACTTTTAAACCCTATTATAGTCCTAGCCTTCACAACTTCCTCAGGCAAGGAGTTCCACAGATTGACTATGCGCTGAGTGAAGAAGAACTTCGTTTTATTTGTTTTAAACCTGCTGCCCATTAGTTTCATTTGGTGGCCCCTAGTTCTTATAATTTGGGAACAAGTAAATAACTTTTCCTTATTCACTTTCTCCACACCACTCACGATTTTATAGACCTCTATCATAGCCCCCCTTAGTTGGCATAGCTCTTGACCCAGGCCTAGCAGAGGATCAGCTTGTTTCCCAAAATACTAACCCATAACTGAGGGCAAGTTTCCAAATAGATTAGCAACGGTCTA
Source organism: Apalone spinifera (assembly GCA_030068395.1). NCBI lineage: Eukaryota > Metazoa > Chordata > Testudines > Trionychidae > Apalone > Apalone spinifera. The sequence continues at coordinate 10,493,589 of JANRFK010000961.1, read as the reverse complement.
GTCAGACTCAGTTTGAGATTTCACCTTTTCCATAGCAGTAGTGAATTGGTTTGTGATGGTCTCTTTTCATTTCCAGCTCACACACAAATCCTCTTCCTCCAGTCTGACACTACAGAAGCTTGAAAAGAGAAATTAGAATAACATTAAAAAGTGTATTAAAATTCCCTATCTATGTGCCGTTCAGCCTCGCTTGATGCAGCGGAAATGAAAGGCGGGTGATCTCCATGGCTCAGTGCCTGTTAATTAATGAAGATATCCTCATCCTTGTTATTTCCCTTTTTGCAGTGGAATTAGAAGGTAACTGTTCTATAAGTCCATGGTCTGAGTTGATTAGGAAAGAAATGTTGGCATCAACAGCTATTTCACAGCTCCACAGACCTCACGGTCTGGAATAAGCATCCATGCCTCAGCCTAAATTTCTTTTTCATCCTAGTTATACACCTTGCAAATGCTTATCTGGAGCATCATAGAACACTAGAACTGGAAGGAACCTCGAGAGATAATCAAGTCCAGTCCCCTGCCCTCATAGCAGGACCAAGCACCGTCTAGAATAGATCATCCCTGATAGATGTCCGTCCAGCCTGCTCTTAAATATCTCCAGAGATGGAGATTCCACAACCTCCCTCGGCAACTTATTCCAGTGTTTAACCACCCTGACAGTTAGGAAGTTTTTCCTAATGTCCAACCTAAACCTCCCTGGCTGCAGTTTAAGCCCATTGCTTTTTGTCCTATCATCCGAGACCAAGGAGAGCAATTCCCTCCTCCCCCACTCCCTGCAACACCCTTTTAGATACCTGAAAACAGCTATCATGTTCCCTCTGTCTTCTCTTTTCCAAACTAAACAAGCCCAATTCCTTCAGCCTTGCCTCATAGCTCATATTCTCTAGACCTTTCATCATCTGTGTTGCTTTTCTCTTTAGGCTCCAATTCAGGACAGGAGCAGAACACACAAGCACAAACTGGCCCATTGGCTTGAGGGAGGCTACTACTCCTATGGAACAAGCTAGCATAATTTTTAATCCTACAGAAACTAATGGCCATTAGCCGCATCTCTGGTCATGTAATTGCATGAATTCATTTACTGGAAACTAACGTCGCATTTCCCACAGCTCCTTTCTCCGTGGCTTTGGGCAGCCAACCAGGACCGGGAATTAACTGGCCTTCTCTGATCAGTTTTTCTAATAAACCCATAAGTCAGTCCCTGGTTAAATCCTGCTTAAAGCTCTGAACTGTATGGAACTAGATTGGAAAGAGAAACACCTCTTTTTGTCCGTCCAGTCTTGTATGTCTGTGAATGATTTAAGGGGATACAGTGGGCCGGATTTCAAGGTGGTGTTATAGATTCACATAGCTCCACTATAGTCTTTGTAGTCAGTGAAATGGATGGAGCTGTACCAATTGACAGCTGAAGATCTAGCTTGGCTTCATGGGAAGATACCAAGTCAAAAAGGCCTAGGGAATTCAGCATGTGAGAGCAAAGAGTTGGAGGCAACATTGCACAAGTTCCAATTTCCACTTAAACTCTAATTTTGTTTGGATTGTCATCACCATTGTAACATTTGCTTTTTGCACACTTTGGAGAGCTTAGTCTTTAACGTGCATACAAGCTATAAACATTGCTGTACACAAGTGTTTGCTGAAAGCAAATTTCTCTGTGTGTGTGTGTGTGTGTGTGTGTGTGTGTGTGTGTGTGTGTGTGTGTGTGTGTGTGTGTGACTAAAATTCAGTTTGTGGTGGTAATGACCTACAACATGTGAGATTATTCCTGTTTCCTGACTGGCTGAATTACATAACTGACTCATTGTGGATGGTGACTGTCATAACTGAATGTGCCGATTAGCTTAGTTAGTCACATAAATTAGTGTGAAAGGCACTCCATTCCAGTACTGAAAATCTGCCCGATCTGCAGACCTTTAAAGAAATCCCAACACATGGAAGCATTTCGTGATACACTTGTGATCGATGCCGAAGAGAAGTGAGCATCCCTTGGACAGACTGATTTGTTGTGACTGACTCAGTCTAGCATTCAGCACCAACCTCTTCTCCAATCACGTAGCCCTAATCCAGCAAAGGACTACATTTTAAACACGTGCATTACTTCAGTGGGGTTGGGCACATGCTTAGAACTATACTTGTACTTATGTGCTTGTTGGATTAATGGACATGTACATGGGCCGGTAATGTTACAGGGCGCTCCAGAGAGCTGCCCAATTAGAGTGTAAACCAGAATCTGGATTTGTCGTTTTGAGGGATATTTTTAAGATGGCCGACCCTTTTTTCATTAGCATTTTGTTCACACGCTGAGGCTATGTCTACACTGCCCCTGTTTTGCACAAAAAATATGCAAATGAGGCAAAGCATGGACTATCGCCATGCCTCATTTGCATCATTAATGAGGCTCCATTTTTGCACAAGAGGCTTTTGCGCAAAAAGGAGCCGTCCACATGGCTCTGTTTTTGTGCAAAAACCCCATTTTGTGCAAGAGCCGCTCTTCCACATTTTTGGGGGGAAGAATGGCTCTTGCACAAGAGGGGGGTTTTTGTGCAAAAATGGAACCGCATTAATTATGCAAATGATATTCCACGTTTTGCTTCATTTGCATATTTCTTGCACAAAACAGGCACAGTCTAGACATAGCCTCAGGGTTCAAAGTCATTCCTTTGGACCACGGGGATCTTTTGAGCTCTCCAAGAGATGCACAGTCCCTGTCTCTCTGGATGCCGTTGTGGAAGCAGACAACTGGCTGTTGTGACTGGAATGCTGATGCTATCAATCAAACTGTGCGAGGGCAGTTGGGAACACTTTTACCATGTCAAACCAAATCCAGGCGCCAGTGGAAGAGGGGTTTTCAATTCATCCCTTCACATGGCCCTGAAGCACGTTGCCTTCTGGACCTAGCATGATCATGGAATCCTAGAAAGGCAGGGCTAGAAGAGACCTCAGCAAATCAGGCCAAGTAAACCTAACCTTCCCTGAGTTTTGTTCCACCTGGCTTTAGGCTTTGTCTGCATGTTCAAGTCTGAACCACTGCTGCGGTAGCGCTTCAGTGTAGTCACTGAAGGAGTTCTGTCAGGGGTGGGGAACCTTTTTTTGGGGGTCGGGGGCCACTGACCCACAGAAAAATCAGTTGGGGGGCCGCACTCAAGTGAGAATCAAAGCGAGAAGCCCCTGGCTGAGAAGGAAAAAGACACTCCTCCCATTGCCCTCACCTACCAGATCTTAGGGGGGCCCAGGCTAGTAGATTTTGTGTGTTCCAGCCCTGTGGGTGGGGGGCTGGAGTGCCAGTATGTGTTCCCTAATATGGGAGGGATCCCTGAGCCTCAGGGGCCAGATCCAGGCAAGCTGGGGGCCACATCTGGCCTCCGGGCCTAAGGTTCCCCACCCCTGCTCTGCGTGAACTACCTCTAAGGGGAGAATCTAACAGCACTGGGAGCCTGTTTATGTTGGTCCTTTACAGCGTTGAAACTTGCTGACTCTGTGTATGTGTGTGG
>JANRFK010000961.1:10476064-10490088 GCA_030068395.1 Apalone spinifera | reverse complement strand
AGTTTTTTCACACTCCTGAGCGAGCGAGTTCAGCCCAGTAACTTGCCAGTGTAGACAAGCCTTTAAAAACCTCTCATGACTGGATTCAACAATCTCCCTAAACCTGTTCTAGTACCTATAACTGTGCTTAGAATTTTTCCTAATATGAATCTTGAATGTCTCTTGCTGCAACCCCCAAATCAGCCCCAACTAGCCACTGAGCATCGCAGCACACACAGCTTGTATTGTGTATTTGTGTTCATGTAGCACCTAACAGCCCAAACAGATCAGGGTTGTATTATACTAGGGGCCGTCCATACACAGGAAAAGACTGTCTCTGACGCAAAGATCTTACCGTTTAAACAGCTGGAACAGATAAAGGGTGGGAGTCTTATTAGCCTCCTAACAGGGGAGGAGCTGAAACAGAAATGAAGGGATTTTGCTCACATTCACATAGGGAGCCTGTGAGAGAGTCAAGGCTTCATCCCTGATCTCCCAAGTTGCAGTGCAGTTCCTTCAGCCGCAAGACCATCCTCCTTACATGGATTGCTGCATCATTCGCTTCTGTGGAGGCGAGAGAAATGTAGGCTGCCCAGACAGAAGAATTTGCAGGGTGTGGGAAGTGGAGTTAGCAAGCACAGGCTGCGAATGTAGAGACTGCAGCAGCCAAAGGGGCATGATGTGTCAACGTGAGCAGCCATCTTCTGGTGTGTCTGGTGGCTAAGAGCCGCCTGTGAAATGCAGATGTGTATCTGCCGTAGAATACATTTGCTTCCCGCTGTCTCCATGTCCGTCATCTGTGGGGAGGGGAACAGTAGGCCTGGCCTACTCTAGGGGATAAGTTTGAATTAAGATATGCAACTGCAGCTATGTTCATTGAGTAGCTTTAGTCTAAGTATCATAAGTCTAATTTTGGTGCCGTCCACACTGCAGGAAGTCTAAGGGAGTGGGGATGTGAAGGACTAGTCAACAGGCTAGTCAACTAGTCACTTCCCCCCCCTTGCTGCCTCTACCACAAAGAGGCAGTGGGGGGAGGGGAGAGGAGAGGAGGAGGTACTTCAAAGCGGCAGCACCGCATGGAGCCTGGGATCAGCTGGGGACTCCCCCGCTGATCCCAGGCTCCATGTGGCGCTGCCGCTTTGAAACGCCACGTGGAGCCTGACGCTGGGTTCTCCATGGCATTTCAAAGCGGCAGCCCCACAGGGAGCCTGGGGTCAGCAGGGGAGTCTCCAGGGCTGTTGTGACAATTCAAAGGCGGAGGCGGCCTATCAGCTAATCAAATAGTCGATGCAAAATGCATCAACTACTCAATTAGTCAATTACTCACAATTTAACATCCCTATAAGGGAGCACACTCTCCCTTTGACTTCCCTTACTCCTCGTAGGAGCAGGATTGCCAGCGTTGACTGGAGCGCCCCTCTCACTTCGAATTAGCTGTCTTCACTAGACTCTGGAACCCTGGGAGATCAGCAGCGGCAGCTTCGATCTTCTCCGTAGTGCAGACATGGCCCAGCAGAGTCGCTTCTTCCTTCCAGGCAGTTTGTGACTCTAAAGGCAAGGGAGGAGTGCAGGTGTTTGTTAAATGTGAATCTTCTCTGCATGAGCAAAAAATCGAGAGGGAGAAGAGTTGAAGTAAGGACTTGTTCTCTTCTGGTTCCATTTGCTGCATTGGGTGGGAGAGGCATGAGTCTCTTCCTGTGTTACTGGGGGCCTCGCGCTGTAAATCACAACTTCCAGCCACTGATTCCGGCTGCGTCGAGTAAGTAACAATGTTCTGGCAAATGTTCTCACCAGGGGAACCCACCAGTTAATGAGCCCTGCATGCTAGTTCGACGAGGTTGCTCTTGTCACTTGCCCAAGCAAAGCCAAAAGGATGGCACGGTGCGGGGAGGATAGGGGTCACCTGTTGGCTGGGTTCTTGGTGTGCTGCTCAAGCTCTGTGGAGACAGCAGACTTTGAGCAAATTGCCCAATGGCCGCAGATTCATTTAAGGCTTATTTGTTTGTTGTTGAAGCACCTGGCAGACTGGGTGAGGCGACGAAGTCATGCATGCCCGTGTCGATGGCTGCAGCTCAGTGAATGGCCATTTTCCCCCTCGGCTGGGCAACGACTCCCATTCAGATACAGTGTTATACCCTCAAACAAGTGACGTATATCCACTGACATGACTCATCACCTTGTACGCGTTGGTTCGATCGAAACACTATGTACTAGCCATCCTGAACTTAGTGCTTAGGTGGGGCCAGTGTGTTCCTGTCATCCTTGGGGAATGTTTTTGTACCAGCCTTGATATCAGGCTGCTCTGGTACCACTTGATATTGAGGGGAGGGGGGATTGCATAAGTGCTCTCTACTTAGCACTTCTTAGGAACATGTATTTCTGTCCTTGGCAGGTGAGCAGGTCCTGCCTCTCACCAGGCCTCTGTTATAAGGGCTTATGTCTCAGGCTTGCCAGTAGTGGGCGAGGGGCTTGGACAAATGGAAGTGGGGCTTAGGGGTACAAATCTCTCCAGGAGAAGAGACAAGACGTGAGTGGGTCTGTGGGTGTAAATATCCAGAGAGCGACTGGGACCCTGGAGTTGGGCTCACTTACACTAGCAAAGAACTTGGATACAAATATCCAGGTGCTAGTGAAGGGGCAATGAACGAGACTGTCTGCAAACAACCCACATGTGGCCTAAACTCTCTAGTGGTTAGTAAACCCTAGACACACTTCTGGGAATCGGCTCTGTTCAGGAGATGGTCAGGCAGAGGCGGCTTCCTACAGAGTGTGCTCCAGGGTTTCCCTCGTGCCAGGAGTGAAACCCCCAAACCCTGGGATTTCCCCCCTTCCCTTTGGGACACGGAGCAGACCAACACCTCTTTGTCAGGGACTCATTCCCAGCACACATTGTCCTTTAACTCTAACAGCTAATCGGTTACCTGAATAGACTCCCTTCCCTGCTTTGTGTATAGTTAGAGACAGGAAGAGACGCAGCCAGAACTCAGTCAGTCTGGCTTTCATTTTTAAATCTTAGCACTGAATCAGTTAGTAACTAGTGTCTTGCTGGCATTTTGGCAAACTTTATTCCCCACTCAGTCTCCAGCTGAGTCTCACACCTGGTGGCCTGTCATTTTAAGGGTATTTTTGACTTCAGTGTATTGTTTCCATCTTTCCTGTTGCTCTGCATCTCCTGAGCCTCGCTGCCTTCTTGAGGTGACTCCTGGTAGCTCAGTGGAAGGCTCCGGCTTTGACTAGGATGTGAACCCCCTCTTACAACGCCCAAAGATTTAGCTTTCGTTCACTGTAAATATTGTGTAGGCTTCACTTGTCGATAAGAAGACTCAATGTCAGTATTGTATACCAGAAATGCCTCTTGGCACATGCCATTCTTTTAAAGGGCCAGGCACAGCTACTATATTTAACTCTATGCCCTACCGAGTTCTGGGTTCCAGGAACTTGACCCTGTTCTGTATAACATAGGGCATCCAGCGATTTATTCAAAATACATCCACAATTTCTCACATGCCTGTGCTTACTAAATCCACTTCTCACACCCTGCAAATTCTTCTATCTGATACAGCCTAAATTTCTCCAGTCTCCTAGGTGCCCTCCACCTCCCTTTTCTTGCATTTGCTTATATTCCTCTTGACAGCTGGGCACCTGAGTGGAAGAACTCCGAAGCATCCACTTGAAGCTCAAATCCCTGAGGAATTGGTGAGTACACAGTACCGCCTTGCTTGCAGAGAAGCCTGGGATCCCAGCTGGCATGAGAAGTTCATACCAAAGCTGCCTTAGGGGTTCTTGGAAATATGAAGAACAAAGGGGATAATTACAGAGAACAAAATCTTCATGTTCTAAAATGTCAAGCAGAGTTTATCTGAAATCTTGCCCAGCTATGAGAAAATGCAGCAAAAAAAGGCACAGGGAGAATGCAGAGCCCTGTGGAAGAGGAAGGCTATTCACTGCGCTTGCCTATCTCTTAAGGACCAGCATCCAGAAGCACCACTGACTCCTACTGAAGTGGGACTAACTCCTAACGACTGGGCACTGTCATTTCACTGTCACTTCATGGAAAGTAGTCAGCTCACCATAGCCGACACTGAGGACCTGCTTCATAAATAGCAGGAGAAGGATGGCCCAGGGTTATGGCCCTAGTTTTTTACTAAGGCTGAAATTCCTGGTTCTGCCATGCAGTTCCTGTTGGACTTCAGGCAAGTTGCTGGTGGTTGGGTTTCTTCTATAGGCAGGGACCATCTTGTTTGTTCTCTGTACAGGGCCTAGCACAATGGAGTGTTGATCCAGACCCGGGGCTGTTGTACCATAATACAAATAAATCCATTCTGTAGATAAATCTTAAATCTCTCTGGGCTAGGATTGATGTGCCGAGCTAAAAAATCTAGAGAGCCAATATCCCCGCTCTGCTATTACCTCATAAATTTCCCATGCTCCCAAGTGTCCAAACATTGCCTACATTTGCATGTGCAAAGCTGGCTGTGTCCTTACATTAGATTCTGTGGCACCGAGTCTGACCTTGTGGTTTTAGCTCACTGTGCCTTGGTGCGGGTATAGGACCAGAGTCCAGCCATGTGGCTATAGATACCATCACAGAGCCGACGGTGTGTGCACGCTGATCTGATGATGCTTCGTTGTTCTGAAGAGGATCACACAGTGTTCAAGGCTATGATGAATCGGACACCAACATAACAAGATAGGGAGATTTTGCTCCAACATATTCCTCTTTCATTATGAAATAGACTCTATGCGCTGTCTCTTTCACAAGGCAAAGGCAGACAGACTCAAGCACCAACCTGGCCCTCAGGCAGCAGTACAACTGTTCAAAAGGCTCTCTCCACATTGGAGAGTGACTGAAGAAGAGAAATGGCTTGCAAACTTTCCCATGGCAGCTGGGTTTGAAAGATCCTCTCGAAATATGTTAAATGGTCTTGTGCTTATTCTGTCCCTGACAATGTCAAGGAGAAATGGCAATAGGCTGCCTGACCCCCAACCTCAGTTCTTCCTATCTCTGAATCTTTGTTTCAGGTGAGCTCTGAGGTAACGGGGGCTTGGCGTTGTCTGTCTGTCTGTGCAAGGATAGCACATCGCTAAATAAAAGCAAGTATCTAAGGGTACGTCTACACAACAGCATTATTTTGGAATAATGGACTTTATTCCAAAATAACAGTCCTCATCTACACACAGTAATTTTGAAATCATGTCAAAATGGTTGAGCTGGAGGACTGCTCACTTCAACTCCTGTAATCCTCATTGTACGAGGAGTAAGGGAAGTCAGAGGAAGAGTGCTCTGCTTTGAAATAAGTGCTGTGTAGATGATCCCAAATTCGAAATAAGCTATTTTGACTTAAGCTATACCATTCAGGGCCACCCAAGGATTCAGGGAGCCGGGGGGCAAAGCAATTTTGGGGACCCCTTCGATAAAAAAATACTATAGACTTCAGACATTCTCGTGTGGGCCCCTGCCTGAGGCAAATTGCCCCACTTGGCCCCTCCCCCCCCTTCCCCGGGCGGCCCTGACACCATTAGCATGGCTCAAGTTGCGTAGCTTATTTCAAGTTTAGCCCTGCTGTGTAGATGCACCCTTAGAGTCTTACAGGCCCAGATTGGTGCTTACCGAAGTCAACAAAATGCCTCCCACTGATGTCAATGGATTTTTGGATTCGGTCTCGGGTGCAAAGGACTTGCACTCAGGAAGCACTTGAACTGCTCCTAGGACTTCTACCATCTTTCCTCTCAGCAATGTGCTTGAAGAAATGAGAACGTAGGCCAAAATGAAACCCCGGTGAGAAATAACATAGATGCTGCATGGGGCCATTGAGCAATGCTGTTCTTCCAGCATCAGGAAGTGTTAATACAAGGAACTTCATCCGCCTGCCCCACCCCCACAAGACAGGTACAAGCAAGTGCTAAAGGAAACCCACAATAGACCCCTGCTCCCTTAAATCTGAGGGACTGAAAATGAGGCTCATTAAAAGCATCCCCTAGGCCTATCTAAACTCTTTCCTCCTAGTCAGCATGTGCCTCATTATGGCGCCGAACATTTTGAATCCTCTGCACTGACCAACAGTAATGTCAGGGCTAGAACTTGGTAAAAGGGGCTCTCCCCTTCTCCAAACGGATTGTGTCCACACCCTGGTTCTTGTTCATTATGAATTCACGTCTCCCTTGCTCTCTTCTATTGTCCCTTCCCTGTCCCGGGGTGCTGGCGTTTTTGACACTGGTACACTTACACGCTCCCCTGACCACTTCACTCTTCTAAGCAGGTGGAGGCCACAGTGATGTTCAAGGTCACAGCTCAGCTGGGATCATTGAGACACATCTGAGCAGCTGGAAGTTCCACTCCAGGAGCTGAAGGAAGAAAGAGGACGAGTGAAGTATGTCCTCTTTGGCAGCCATGTTGCCATCAAAGCAGGATTTTAAACTATGGGAGCTTAAAATGTACAGCAGGGAGCACAAGAAGCTACTAAAGTAAATGGAGCAACGGAAAATGACAGGATTCATCCCCTGCAATGGGTTGGCACCACATTCATCTTGTCCTGCACGTCAGAGTGACTACATGGCCAAGTGAGAGGAGCTTAGCACTAAAGCTGTGTGAATAACCCATTTTCCATTGTGGTGCCCAAATCAAAACTGTAACAAAAATGTTAACATTATAAACCCAGCTTTCCTTGCATTCAATACCCTATTGACATCAAAAGCCAAGTATGGGACATCTCCAGCCCACTTTGTTGGTGCCTTTAACACCAGAACTACAACTGACAGGCAATTTTTTCCTTCCCTCTTGCTTATTCTGAAGGTCCCTCTTTTCCTCCACTCAAGATCATCTCATCTGAAGAAGAGGGTTTGCCCATGAAAGCTATATATATTTTGTTAGTCTCTAAGGTGCCACAGGACTATTCATTTCTTAAAGTTTACAGACTCACATGGCTACCTCTCTGACACTTTTAAAAAAGGAATTGATTCAGGTCAACATGTATCCACGTTTCAATTTTTCCAGGAAAACAAAATATTTTGGGTCAGATACAATGTTTTGTTCAACCTGGAACCATTGTACAGTAAAACTCCAATAGTCCGGCATCCAATAATCCGGCACTCCTGATAGTCTGGCATCAAAATGGAAAGAGCCTAGTGAGTAAGCTTCAGCAAAAAACGAGTCACAAGGTAAGAGCGGCAGCAGCTGAACTGAGCAAAAAGGGTAAAAAAGGCTTAAACTAAAACATTACAGTATACTGTATACAGTATGTACAATAAAAAGGATTAAGAACACTTTATATACAGTATATAATGTATACAGTGTATATATATATATATATATATATCCTGTTTATAGTACCTCCTGATAGATGGTGCCGGATTATCAAATATGCCAGACTAAGTCCCATAGGTTCCGGATTATCGGAAGTATGCTGTATTTCATTGGGGGGGGGTGTTTCCCCACCTTTGAACATTATATATTCAAGTTAGTAAAATGCCAAAGAGCTGTCTTTCCAAAGCAATAAGCTAAAACCTTTTATTTTGGAAAGGTCAGAACAAACTGCTTAGAAACTGACATTTTTTTCTTTTTAATAGTTTACCAAAACAATTCGCTAAAACCTATCAGAATTCACTAATTTTCCAATCAACCTGAATATGAATTTTTTTCCAGTGGAAAAAATGATTTGCTCGGAAGTTTGCCCAATTCTATCAAGTACTAGTCTGTCCATCAGTTTCATGGTGTTGGTGCTCCTGCTTGCAGACTGTGGAGTCTGGAGAGGCCTCACTGTAGCTTTGCAAGTCAGAGGCATGTATCCTTCAGTGAGGTAGGTGGCTAAAACCCTGATTCAGCAAAGTAATTAAGTACAGACTAAGCTTTAAGCATGAGTAGATGATGTGCTTTTAAAGGTGGATCACATGACCCAAATCTTACTGCATCACTCTGGTTTTGTGTGTGGGTAATTCCTTTGAAGTCAGCTGAGGCATGTAATTGCTAATGCACAACCAAGCATGCCTCTCCCATCCCAAAACAAGTGAACTAGATTCCACTCTCATTTGTTCGCATGTGCATGGGCTCTCTCTTCCATTGACTGCAGTGAGCAAATTGTGGCCCATAGTACAATAGCATTTTCATTCAGCAGGTCCAGAATGAGCAGCCCCATGGCTGTGATGTCGGATATAGTTTGGAATGACAAGGCAGCCCTTTGCACGTGGCAGACCTAGGTAGCAGATGTTTCGGATTTCTACCCTGGTCTCATAAAATACCCCTAATGTGTCTTGCCCCAGGGGCACTCAGAAGAGGACAGTAAAAATTTAAATCTGGTGCATTTGACATTTCCAAGCAAAATCCTTGTAGCGCTAGTCACGTGTGACTGGAATCTAAATGTCTCCTGATGTCAATAGGAATCAATAACCTGCTTAAGCCAGAGTTGCTACCCATTTTTCTTCTCATCAATTCCTTGCTGACCTAATCTGATGCTTCCAGGGCAGCTGACACATGAAAATGCAGCATTTAGTCAAACAGAACCGCCCTGATGCTGCCAAATAAATCCATGATGTTAAGAATCTATAACCTGGTTTCCACATTCAATATAATTGAGGAGGAATGGGACTGGGGCTGTCTGGCATAGTGTTGAAAGTTGGAACAGGCTAATTGTGCAAACGCTTAACATCTTGGACTGGAAAGTGACCAGGTTCCCTTCAAATAGGCACATGCTTTGCAAACTTGATGACCATGCAATCCAGATGCCAGCAAGAGGCATCACTTGTGCACAGACTATAGCTCAGTAGAAGCCCTGGGCTGCCAATATCTGCCTGCACTGCCAGTGTTAACTGCTTCAGTGCCCTGTGGAGGGGAGAGCTACATCTGGCAAACATGCAGTGATATGGAACTATAGAGGTACAGACAATTCCAATGAGAAATCCAGTTCCACCCCTACCCCCCCCCCCCATTTTTAGCCATTAGAGGCATATTGACCAGGGAAGTGGTGGATTCTCCATCTTTTTATGTCCGTTCAAACCTAGATGCCTTTCAGGGAGATCTACTTTATCCAAACACATGTTGGGCAGACTAGTTAATGTGCTCAAGAAAGGTTTCAGTGGATGCAATGCAGTGACATGTAGGAGGCCAGACTATATAAGATGCAGCCTGGGAGCCAAATTCGGCCTGCCTAACACTTTGATCTGGCCCACAGACTTCATCTGGCTGCTTTCTATTCATATCCTGCTGCCGTGCTACCGAATTTCCAGGCGGTGGCTCACGCAGCAAGATCCTATTTTAAGAGCTCAGCTCTCGGTCATGATGCTACCTTGGCAGAGGTTGGAGTCGTGAGCCCTTTAATTAGCCAGGCAATGCGGTAGCGGCGAGGCCAGGAGCCCTTTGTGTTTTTAATTCAAAGCCTCCAGCCCCAGACAACTATAGGGCGATTCTAATCCCCAGCCCCGCCCCTTCCACACTAAGCCCCGCCCCTTCCAGGGGGTGGAGCCAGCCCGTGACTGTATACCAAAATTCATTGTGCCCACCCCTGCAAAAACTATTGCCCATCCCAATCTAATGGCACCATTCGGCCTTAAGCTCTGATATGATTAAATTTAGACAAAGTTGGAGGCTAATTAGATCAGTCTGCTGTATGTGTAACAATCCTAGCCAAGGGTGACTGGCCGTTTTTTAGACCTGAAGATTGCAGCACAGATTTCTGCTTGGGTTAAATAAATACCTGTCAGCAGGTGCCGTGGTAAGCTATTATTCTCTAGTGCAGGGGCAGAGAACCTTTTTTTGGGTCAAGGCCACTGACGCACAAAAAAATCAGTCGGGGGTTGCACAAAAAAAAAAACCCAAACAAACTAAAAACTCCTCACTGACATAGACCCCAGATACTCATGAGAAGCTACTTGCAACATAATAAATAAAAAAGAGCTACTGGTGGCTGCAGTGTATGCATTTGCTATTAACTTGCCATGCAGTAACACAGCTCAGATACGCCCGTGTAGCTTTGGGTTACAGAGATGGATGCAGCATTGCTCTGGTGGGCCTGATCGGTGTTCACCCAGGTGTATTCTCAACAACATATCAGATGCATTTCCCCACTCACCTGCTCCAGCCTACAGCAGGAGTAACTGAGTGAAGTCAGTGGATGTACCCAGTGTAAAACTAGCATGAAAGGAGACTCAAACTCAGAATGTTCCTTTCTAAGCACCTGAGGTGCAGAGACACAGACCCGTTAGAGGAGTGATTAGATCAGTGGTGAGCAACCTGCAGCCTACGAGCAACCTGTGGCCCATCGGGGTTCCGGGTGCAGCCTGTGCACCCACGCCTCTTGCGCCCTGATAGTCCCACACTTACCTGCTCCTGCCGCTCCCTCCCAGCATTTCCAGAATGCTGTGAATCAGCTGATGTGTCCCCACTCCTACGCCTCCCTCTCAGAGCTGGAATGCCGGGTAGGAGCAGGGACAGGGTGTGAATGAGCCAATTCATGGTGGGCTGGAAGTGCTGATAAGGATGGGAAAGAGCAGGGATGGGACATGCTTAGGAGAGGAGGCGGGAAGAGACCAGGCAGGGATTTGATATTGTAAAGTAAGTGTAAATGTGTAATTTCTACTTGTGCTGAAAGATTCAGCATGCCATGTGTTAATTTATTTAATCTAGTCCTTGGGGTCCTGGTTAGTACTCATTACTGATTTCAATCTTGTGGCGCAGGCGCACTGAGACCAAAGAGGGCTATTCATGTGGCAGGCTCGCTAGTCTTAGTTGCCCATCACTGGATCAGAAGGATGAAGGGTCAGGAGTAGCTTATTCCTGTCTCCTAAAATAAGCACAGCTTGCCTACACAATGTAGCAGACATGGGAAGCCTATCTGGAAGAATCTGAATGACTCAGATTGGAGACCTATTACCTGCTCAACCAGATCTCCCTCCTACCGCTGGGTGAGAGAGGGTTTTCTGCCTCTCTGAATATGTCTGAGAGTTGAAAATATTCCATCTTGAATTGGGATGAGGGTTTGAAATCTTAAATGATTCAGGTACAAAAAGAAAAACAAAATTCAGTTCGGGTTCATCAAAATTTGATTTGGAGTTGGGCCTTTTTCCAACTCTTTTCAACCTTTGTGTACTTAGGGTTGCCAGATGGTTTCAACAAAATACCAGACACGCTTGACATGACATCACATTCTACATGACATCTTATTTAGAAATACCAGACATTTCTATTTTCTCATTCCTATTTTCTCAATTTGTTTCCCGAACAGAGAGCTCAAATACTGGACTGTCTGGTTCAAAACTGGATACTTGGTAACTCTATGTCTAATTAGTTTATGTTTCGGGGGGAGGGAGGGTCTCATTCTGAATCAAAAATAGAATTTTCCCTTTAGCAAATGTAGATATGAGCTGCTTTGACAATTCCTGCTTTTAAATATCATTTTGTGGTGAGAAACACATTGAATCCAAACCTGTTTCACCAACAGCTTCACTTTTGACAAACTGGCATTTTTTTTTAGCAGATTTCTCTATTCACTGCCTCTTTGCCACTTCTTGACTTTCTCAGCAACCTCTAGCATTTGTAGGCTCCCATTCTCTGGCCATACTCATTATACCCTCTTTGTAAGTGCCTGCTTGACAGCCTTTTGACTACTCAGTCTTTCTTTCCAGCCCATAGGCTTGATTCAAGCAGAGTCATCCATGCAATTACATTCACCTCCTTTTGCCCCAGCTCTGGGAAGTGGAAGTTAAGAGACAGCAGTGAGATGCAGGCATGGAGATGAACGCAATTTCCCAGTGGGCAGTCCCTGCTTGCGGCGGTGACGTTAAGCTGCGTAGAGCTGCTAAAAGTAGGGAGTGGGAATCTCTGATCTCTGCAAGTGCCAGACACAGAAGGCTGATTTCAGCATTATCTGCAGAGAACTGGGGCTGTTTTAAGAGTGCTGCAAATCTCCAGCTTGATATCCTCTTGCCTTGACTCTGCAGATCCCACTGGAACAGGAAAACTGTTTGTCGGCATGAGTAGGCCCCACTACCTCAGTGGCTGGCAATGTGTAAATGAGGCCAGGAGATTTCAAGGCCAAAGTTTATGGTGGCTTATTAACCTCCTGAAATTTGAACTTACTTTTTGATACCTAGTTGCTCTGGTTGTATAAATATGCATTTGTGTATAAATGTAGCAGAACCGCCCCCCCATGTGAGTAGTGACTCTCGTGTGTGGCGACACAGGCGCAAATCCATGTTTGTATAAAAAGCCACTGAATTTCAAGTGTCCACAGATGTACAATTCCCATTTTTTTTCCATGATGCAAATAACCTGCATGCCTATCACCTTCCTTTTGCATACCAAATGAGGATGTTGTGCTTCTAATAGATATGTTTGCACAGGCATTTTAATTAATAGAGCTTCCATAAGTGTAGTGATTAGTGTTTGGGGTTGGCAAAGTTATTTATCTGCAACTAATAGAAATTAGTGCTTGCTACTTTAAGTGGAGCCAGCTGTTATAGCTCATATGAAAGCCATAACCAGACATCGTGATCACTTTTTCTGAAGTCTGTTTAAATATTAAAAAACATAATTGCTGCTCATAAATCTCTCTTCCTCTAACCTACCTGGCATCAGAATGACTCCAAGGTAGACACACGTAAATAAAATATCAGCATGCACAAAAGATAAAGCAAACCAAGTTATTAACACAGCATTTATGATGGAAAAATAATGGTGCTAACACAGTATAGGAAGGAAGAGATTTAATTACATAGGCTAGTAAGCTCCATTTAGTTTATGTCGCGAAAGGGTCTGTACTAAACTATGGAGAATAGATTTCCACGGGTTATGAGGAGGTAAAACGGGGAGCTGTTTTGATTGCAAATGAAAATGCCCTATCCCTCCATCTGTCCATGCATGCAATAAAAGCTGAATATTTTTCAGTGACATACTTCCCCATCAAAATGCCAATTAGCAGAAAGTGCTTCAATAAGGTCAACGTGTACGGAAAGGGAATGCTTTGAAAACCTCAAAACCACTTTTTTCATTTGGACATCTAATTGTATATTCTAATTTATAAAACTGGAAGATTTATCCAGTGTGGCTCAGGTCCTTAACTCAAGTTTTTTGTTTTTCTTCATTTTAAATCAGTGCTCTGGGGGTGGAGCTGGGGATGAGCGGTTCCATATGCAACTGTCCCAGGGAGAGCAAACAACCCCAGCCCACTCTCACTGCAGGAGGATAGGGCCAGGTGAGAAGGGCAGAATTGCAGGAGGGGTACGTAGAATCATAGAGCTGGAAGAGACCTCAGAAGGTCATCAAGTCCAGCCCCCTGCTCTAGGCAGGACCAATCCCAACTAAATCAACCCAGCCAGGGCTTGGTTAAGCCGAGACTTAAACACCTCTAGGGATGGAGACTCTACTACTTCCCTAGGTAACCCATTCCAGTGCTTCACTACCCTCCTAGTGAAATACTTTTTCCTAATATCCAACCTGGACCTCTCCCACCACAACTTGAGACCATTGCTCCTTGTTCTGCCATCTGTCACTACTGAGAACAGCCTCTCTCCATCCTCTTTGGAACCTCCCTTCAGGAAGTTGAAGGCTGCTCTCAAATCCCCCCTCATTCTTCTCTTCTGCAGACTAAACAGACCCAACTCCCTCAGCCTCTCCTCATAAGTCATATGCTTCACCCCTCTCATCATTTTGGTTGCCCTCTGCTGGACCCTCTCCAATGCATCCGCATCCTTTTTGTAGTAGGGGGCCCAGAACTGGACACAGTACTCCAGGTGTGGCCTCACCAGAGCCGAATAAAGGGGAATAATCACATCTCTGGATCTGCTGGCAATGCTCCTCTTAATGCAACCTAATATGCCATTAGCCTTCTTGGCTATAAGGGCACACTGTTGACTCATATCCAGCTTCTCATCCACTGTAACTCCCAGATCCTTTTCTGCAGAACTACTACTTAACTGGTTGGTCCCCAGCCTGTAACAATGCTTGGGATTCTTCCGTCCCAAGTGCAGAACTCTGCACTTGTCCTTGTTGAACTTCATCAGGTTCACTTGCGGGAGAATTCTCTGCATCTTGGGGTCTTTGAACCATCGTTTCAGGG
>JANRFK010000961.1:10461756-10475964 GCA_030068395.1 Apalone spinifera | reverse complement strand
AAAGCTAAACGTACACAAATCTATGGGTCCGGACTTAATGCATCCGAGGGTACATTGCATGTGGGGGACATAGGCAACCCCTGACATATACGGTAAATAGCGGTCCCTTTCTCCACCCCTGCCTGCTGCTGGCCCAATGGGATTATAGCTGTCCTGTTCCCTATCTGACCCCTTGCTGCCCCTTGTGGTCATTCTACAGTATAACTCCCTCCTACCAGCCCCTTCCCTTTCTGTTTTATGAGAATCAATTGAATTCCAGGCACATCCCATCATCCTGGCACCACCAAACCCTGACCTTGCATTAAGTGAAGAGGAAGAGGCATGCCAAATTTGGTGGTCCTTGCTCTTAATGTTTAGGAGTTCTTGAACGAACAAACTCTCGGACAGACCAGACAGACAGGCATTTCTAAAATATATAGTAAGATAAAATTAAGACAAAAGAGTCTGATTTTATGAAATAGTTTGATTAAAAATGTATTTTAAAAAAAGTTATGGGAAAGGTCAATTTTTGGTTTTCTGAGATGAGAACAATTGTGAAATGTTGGAATTTCTCGCAGAATTCCTGATCAGATGTGGCTCAACTTTTATATTGGAGTCGATCTCCATGGCATTCAAGCAGCTCCAGAGAGTAAAAACCAACAGCCGTGTTCACTGCAAGGCTTACCTGCTTTGTCTGCACAAACTCAAGGGGATTCTTCTTTTGTTGCTTGAGTCCAGGTGCTGTCCTGCCCAGTGCTGTCCTGCTCAGGGTAACAGCTGTGCCAGCCGTGGGATGCTAGTCTATTAATTGCTCCACCTGCTCAGCGCCTGCTTTTATGGCACTGACGGAGTTTCACCTCCGCTGGAGCAACCAGGGGGAGAATCTACTGAACTTCCCATTACCGGGGGATAAGTCATTGGAAACAGGGCGGTCCAGTGCCACACAATGAGATACTCAGGCTTTGTCCACAGTAGCAGTTTGTTGCTCAAGGATGTGAAATTCTACCCCTTTGAGTGAAACGGGTTTCACTGACCAGTGCTGGTGGGGACAGTGCTTTGTCAGCAGGAGATGCTGACTGCTGACACAGCTACCACTGCTCGTTAGTGGTTTAATTATACCAGTGAGGGAGTTCTCTCTCCCAGCACAGAGTGACTCCATGGGACACATGTTAGCAGTACAACTGTGCACAGGCGCTGAAGTATCCCCACCTGGAGAGGAAGGTGGTGCCTATGCAGTTGTGCTGCTGTAGGTCTGTAGCATAGATATAGCTTTAGTTGGAATATAGTGCTCAGCCCGTCGGTGGTTCTGAGGGTTGGAGGCTGGATGTTGTCTCTGGCAGACAACACAAGAAAGGACAAGGCTGCTGCTTAGGCTGAGTCGTTCCCGGGTTTTTTCAGTAGTAGCAGCTGCTTTGTTCAATCCGGGCCTTCTCCTTATGGTAGGCTGGGACTTCTTAGCTCATGAGAGCTTGATTGACTAGAATCAGCATGAAACCTTTCATGCTCAAAAATCATGAGCTCGGCCCGCCAAAATCATGAGATGTTGGGTTTCTGGTTTTGAAGCCTTTAGGATTTTTAAGATTCACCTTTTCTCCCCAAACCGGAGGGCTAGAATTAAAATGCATCTGAGGAAGTAATACTGCTACCTCTCTGAGTCTCAAACGCAGGACTCCACAAGCTGGGGCTTTAAGAAAATATCATGAGGCTGGTAATCTTAAGAGGTAACCACCCTGTCTCCTATCCATTTTGATATGGAAATCAAGATTGGTCAGCCACTCCCAGCACAGTAATTGCGCTGCCTTGTTTTGCTTGGGACAAGTATACTGTGGATGAAGACATTCCTATATGGCATGCCTGAAATCTTGGCTGTAGTCAGGCAACATTGAGGAAGCACTCCAAGTGTGCCTATGTGCCTGACCAACAGCACTGTAAGGCATTGAAAACTCAGATTTATTGGTCTTGATCCTGCTCTCACATAGGTGCAAATCAGGAATAACACCACTACTGTCAATGAAATTATCCCCTGTGTAAATCTGGTGGAAGTGAGCAGAGAATCTGCCTAGACCTCTGATAAAATAGGGTATATCTACACTTGCACCCTCTTTCGAGAGAGGGATGCAAATGAAGACATTTGAAATGGCAAATGAAGCCAGGATTTACATATCCCGTGCTTCATTTGCATTTTCATGTTATGGCGCTATTTTGAAATAGCGCTATTTAAAAATAAGACGCTGTTAAGACGCGGTTATTTCGAGAGAAAACCCTTCTCTCGAAATAACTGGTAAACCTCATTGTATGAGGAATTAACAGCGTCTGTTATTTCAAAATAGTCCTATTTCGAAATAGCGCAGTAACAAGAATATGCAAATGAAGCACGGAATATTTAAATCCCAGCTTCATTTGCAATTTCAAATATCTTCATTTGCATCTACAAATGAAGCTAACTACAGCCTGTGGATAATCAAAGCACAGCACCCTGGAAAAGGCTTTCAATGCTCAAATAGCCTGACTCTGCCTTTCACTGGTTTGAGGCTGGTGCATCTCCACTGATTTGGAATGGAGTTATACAGACACAGAATCAAGTTCAGTGTGTCTTTATAAGCAGCTTGCTCCAAAGACATAGGGGAACTGCAGGAACAAAACAAAACAAAAATTCTAACCCAGAGGTCAGCAACCTTTCAGAAGTGGCCAACAAGATTTAACTTAGGGTACGTCAAGACTGCAAGGCTATTTCGGAATACCAGAGATATCCTGAAATAGCTACCTGATGTCCAAGAAACACGTCCGCTATTTTGAAATACTTTTCTAAATAATGGACATGCTAGTTCAGCATCCCTGTAAATCTCGTTCCACGAGGAATGGACTAGTGCTCGAACTAGATGTCTCGAACTAGTGCTTTATTTTGAAATTTGGTGCCGTGTAAATGTGCCAAATTTTGAAATAAAATCTAAATAAGATACACAATATGTGTAGTGTAAATTGCGTATCTTATTTTGATTTTAGAGTGCAGTCCAGACATACCCTTATTCACTGCTATTTACGGATCTGTGTGCCATTGATTTTTTTTTAAAGTCAATAATAGTCCTACTTACATTTTAGCAGCTTTATTAATCTCTCTTGGTTGCCTCAAGTGTGAGCCACATCCTTCTTCACCCCCCCCTCCTGGCCCCACATCCCTGTGCCCCCATTGCACACACCGGCAGGGCAGCAGCCCTGGGACTTGCAGCCCCCTAGGAGCAGCACTGTGGAGAGGAAGGGCCGGGGGGCAGGGTCACTTCCCTTTGCCCAAGGTTCGCCCCTCACCTGCAGGCTGTGACTTCAAGGCTGTGGCATGCAGAGCCCAGGGCTGCCCAGGGCTGGCTCCAGCCCCCGGCCAGGCACAATGGGTCTCACCGCCTGTGGGGAGCAGCCACGGTTTAGCCCAGGCTTCAGCACCCCACAGAGACCACAGCAGCATGTGACAAGCCGTGCCACCCCAATCTGCAGAGTAGCCTTGGCCCTACCCCCTCCCAGAACAGGAGGCAGAGCCTGTAGCATGGGAGGAGGTGTTAACCCCTTAGTTCCCGGGAGTGCATGCCCAGGCCAGGCAGGGGCAGCCCCAGGGCCACAGAGCCCAGCGCAGGGTCATGCCGCCTGCTTCACTTGCCCGGCCCTTACGCCATGCTGCACGGTGGCCACGAGGCTTGGACCACACCACGGGCTCCCTACTGTGTGGGGGAGTGGGTTGCACTCGAGCCACAGACCACCTAGGAGGCAGCCACGTGACACTCAAAATCATTGTGTGTGCGTGGCACATGTGCTGTACTTTGCTGACCCCTGTTCTAACCCTTCAGACCTCCTGCAATCTCCCTCTTTCCCCCTCCCCCACACACCCCTCTCTCTGATTGGAGATAGGTTTGGTGCTTTAAAACCATCTCCTTTTCTGCTGGGCTTCAGCCTTTTAAAGTCAATTGCTCTTTGAATTCTCTGTACAAAACCTCCTGGAAGAGCGGACTGGAGAGACTAGCAACTGAATGCCTCACCTTCCATTAGAACACAATTTTTAGCTTTGCTGCCTGAAACGACAAATTATTCTGAAACCAGACTAGAACTCAAGCAAGTCTGGACTGAGATAGGTATTAAAGGCTTTTAGGGAGAACATCCACTTTTGTCTTTGCACTTCCCAAATTTTGATTTATGAAGAATGTTGACTTTAAAGGAAACAAAGCATTTCATGGAGGAATTAACCCCGATTGCTTGTAGGGAGTGGAGCTCATGTAACTTAAGGGGTGTCCACGCTTTCACTTGATCAACGAAAATGTTGTCATTCAGAGGTGCTTAACCCCTCATGAAAAAGAAATGGAAGGGAAAATGTGACACTGCAGGGTCGGGGTAAAGGATTTTTGTCAGCAAAAGTGCAGGCAAACAGTGTTTTCACACGCCGACTTTTAGCAACAGGGCTGTGTCGACACAGCTTTATAGCTAAAAATTGCATAGTGTTGACTTGCCCGAAGGAGAGGCGTTACAATCGAGTTCTCTACCTATATGCTGGGAATTTGGTTTTGCCATCAGTTATCTGCTTGACATCAGCAGAGTTAGCACCCAGGCTCTTTATAACTTTAAAGCAGGAGGCTCTACAGTTCTACTGAAGCAACAACTCCAGTAGCTGGCAGCTGTAGTAGACTCCTCCTCTTATGTGGACCAGCTAATAACAAAGACATAGGCTGTACTAGTAAGTTAGAAATGCACCTGCAGAAATCCCATTAATTCAATAGGGCAGGATCATAACTTCAGAGGGATATTTGAGCTCTTCAAATGAAGGGTGGAAAGCAAAATGTTTCATTCTTGGCCTCTCCTTTTTTCCCATCTAAATAATAAGCAAAGGTGAAAATGTCCTTTCACCATGATAAACTCTCTCTGCCCCATTCTTTTGGGCTAAATCCATCAAATGCTGAATAGTAATGTTGGAGGCTAGGATTACGGCATGTTCATAGTATGGGAACTTTTTTTTTTTTTTTTTTTGGCCTTGAAGCCAATTGGTGAACATTCACATCTGGCAAATGTTTTGGCATGCTTTACCCAGGAAGGGGATCTTGTCCAAGTTATCTGAACCCTGCAATGCTGCCACATTTAGCTGGAAGTTTCATAGGAGCAGACTTTCTAATGTTATCCTGCTTCTGCCCATGGTTAGAAATCCCCTTTTATAGGGGATTTGGGAACTTCCAGTCCTTACCAGAGCCAGAAATACTCTTGACACTGACAGAACCATCCCTCTTCAGGTAGTTCTTTTCAAGGTTCCTCCATCAGAAATGGCTAAAGTTTCGGAGGATTCTTAATTTTCCCAATTCATTTGGCTCTTTCTTACCAGGATTACTTCACGCAGGCCCAGCCTTTGTGCAAGGCAGTTGCCATGGGCACTGTGCATTCAGGGCTCCGCGCTGCCCAGCTCCCGGCCCTGCCCACCTGGCCACTCACTCACTGTCCTGACTGGGAGCTGCACAGCCGTGGGGCTCAGCCAAACAGTGTGCTGCCTTGGGCCCTGCGAACTCTTTGGCCGGGCCAGACTTCAATCCTTATCCTGTCTATTGAATCCTGCCTCAGTGGGGGAGAACGGACTAATATGTTTTCTCATGATCCCTTCCAGCCCTACGTTTTAACAATGTGCTCCGTTCTGGAGGCTTCAAACTCCCTTTATTTTGGAAGAACTACCATGCTCCATCTACAGTCTTTTATCTTTCCCTTTTTCTCCTTCTCGCCTGGTCTCGCTTTCTGGTGCGTCATTCACAGGAGGGTCTCCAGCACGGGCACTATCCAAGCCTTCTCGGGGCTGATGAGATGCAGCGCAACTTCTCGTCGCTCTGCACGCCCTGCTAGGGAGCTGCTGCGTGTTTGCGCTGCGAAAGAACACAGCTTATTTAAGCCACATCTTCTTCCCTGAGAAGACAAGGTGTGGAAGAAGAGGGTGTGAGAGCACTAGCAGGTGGGGGACATGTGATACAGGCTACGTGAAGAGGCCTAATACAACTAGACTTTGCCTAGATGGCATAAACATTACATGTGTGCAAAAGTCAGCAAAGCCACTCAGATTTACCCAAGGTAAAGATCTGGCCTGGTGGATTTCCCCTTCCTTTCCATGCTGCAGAATGAGATTTTGCCATTCACAGCTCTGAATTTTCTCAGGCTGGCTTTTTGGATAGGAAATAAAACAGCCTCTTCTGTTGTAATGGCAACGTGGTGTGTTAGAAAACTGACTTTGATCTGGTGACAGTTCTATGATGGGTGGAAATGTTCTCCTGCTGTTGGATTATTCATAAACAAACCCCATCGGCCATCCGGAGAGGGATGTTTCTCTGAATCTCAGCTGGGAATTCATATTCCAAACTCAGAGACAAAGCAGGGATGGAAAGAATATGATTTAGCTCTAGCTTACCCTTCTATAGTCTGCCTCTTATGCAACTCCATGCTCTGGGTGTTCATTCGTAAACCAGAAGCTGGGAGTGGACAACAGGGGATGGATCACCTGAAAATTGCCCTGTTTGGTTCATTCTCTTTGAAGCATCTGGCACTGGCCAGTATCAGACAGGGAACTGGACTAGATGGACCGTTGGTCTGACCCATTATGGCTGTTCTTATGCTTCATTCAAACCAGAGTACAAACCGAAATCTGCCACTGAAATGATCCCTTGCTACTTTCCATAGATGCATTGATTCATAGACTTTAAGCCATTAAATCATTAGTCTGATCTGCAGCATAAAACAGGCGATTAAATTCCTACTTCCCCTGTATTGAGCTCATTAAGTTTTGTTTGACTAAATCATCTCTTCTTGGCAGGCATCCAGTCTTGACACGATGATTTCAAAAGGCTGGAGAATTCACCGCTCCCTTCAGTAGTCTGTTCCGATGGTTAATCACCCTCGTGGTTTTTAAAACACTGTGCCTTATTTTTAAATGGAGTTGGTCTGGCTTCAGTTTCTTAGTCCTTGTCACTCTGGCCTCTATTCATTTGGAGAGGACCTTATGCACTGTCATGAAGTCAGCATGTGACCTCTTTGAGCAGCTGAAAAGCTAGCGCTCCTTCAGCCTCTTGCTGTATTGCATTTTTTCCGCACTGTTTTTTGTGGCACTTCTCTGCAGCTGCTTCCATGTAACAGCTGTGTCATTTGTTGGGGATGGACTACCCAGAGGCTGTGCTCAGAGACCCCCGAGGCTGATGGAGCTCTGTTCTGTGGGACTTGTTTCCCTAGCAATGGGTCTATTGGGTTGAATCATAGGCCTTCCCTTGGAGTTGTCATCCAGTGTGCTCCTCAAGCCACTGATGCCCACTTTCCTGCCCTCTGGGACTCCCCACACCTCTCTCCTGCTGGGACAGACGCTCTGGTTTCCCCCAGACAAGGCACAGAGTTGGAGTTGTTGCCCCCCTGAAGAGCAACACAGACACTGAACCAGATTTGCTCTGGGAGGACTCAGCTATAAGGCACCTGGGAACCTAACCACCAAAAGGGACCAAAGCCCCAAACTAATCAGTCTTATTCTGTACAAAAGTCTTACACAGAGAAAGCTCCTATGTTTGCTCCCTTTATCAAATAAAGAGAGAGGTGCACAGTGGTTGCTCCCCTGGGTAGCAATTATTTACACTGGGCTTGATGATGATAAACAAAAGTGTTTTTATTACACATTAAAAGTAGGATGTAAGTGATTGCAAGTGAAAACAGAAACATCAAATAAAGTTACTAAGCCAAGATAAACAAAGCAGGCCATGTAATCTCTATCCTGTGGAAATGTGGCTACGTCTGCCTGTTTGGTCGCTACTGAGGAGAGTGAGGGTGAAGAAACTGGCCATGTCTCAGAGCTCACTTCTCTAAACCCCGATTTAATCCTTAAAGCAGGTACAGCCTGCAGCTGCCCCATTCCCATCCTGTGGTGCTCCTCCTTCCATCTGCCCCCCTGGAGAGCTTTACCTGCAGGGAGCAATGGTGTGAGGGCCATTTATCCCAGCAGAGAATTTGAGCCGCGTATGCTGAGAGCTGCACCTCCTGGTAAGAGATAAGGCCAGTTTGGAGGACTCTGAGTTGAACTGAGCTATAACTCACTGTTGGGCTACCTCGGTTGATGCTGTTGACTGAGCGTGGTTTTGGGCTAATAGCTGAGCAAGTTCCAGGTTTCCCAGTGGCAATCTCTAAAGCAGGGATGGGCAAAAGGTCCTCCGCGGGCCGGATCCGGCCTGCCAAACGGCTGGAACTGGCCTGCAGAGGCCAATTAAGTCCTGGGGGTGAGGGAGTACCCAGAGCCTTCTCTGCTCTGCCCTCACCCTGTGAGGAGCGCGTAGGGCGGGGGTAGGGGGTAGAAGGCTTTGCACGCTCCCCCACCCTTAGGCCTTAATTGGCCTGGGGGAGGGGGAGTGCGCAAAGCCTCCTCCCTCCCTGCCTGGAGCATATGGCATTTGAAACGCCGCATGCTGCTTGCAGGTCAGGTGGGAGAGCGGAGGAGGCTTTGTGTGCTCCCCCGCCTCCAAGCCCTGGTAGGGTTGGGGGTGGGGGAGTGTGCCAAGCTTCTTCCAGGGCATAGGTGCCTAGTGGGAAGGAGGGGCAAAGGGGCTCCCCCACACCCAGACCAATCATGGTCTGGTGGTGGGGTAGCTCTGCCCCTTCCCGTTTAGGCCCTGCCCCTTCTTGTTTAGGCCCCACCGTGGTGGCCCAGGGTCACTTCAACATTTTTTGAAGTGGCCCCAGGCAAAAATTATTGCCCACCTTTGCTCTAAAGGGAATGGCACAGGTGAGAGAGCATGAGTCTCTCTGCTGATGTGTGTGATACTTTCCAACCAAGCCCAGCCCTTCTTATCGCTAACCCTCAGGAAAGCCCCACCTATGTCCTCTCCCTTTGGGGAGAAAGAGAGGAGGGGAATATACAGCTGCAACGTGCTGAGGCTGGCTGATGAATTGAGTGGACACGTCTCTTGGTAATTGATAAGCCAAAGCATGGGCAGGCTGACTTATCGTTAGGCTCATAATGAACCGCCATTGCTCACATTAACTGACTTCTTTGCATTAGCTTAATAAATAAGGAGACGTTAATTGCTTCAGTAACAAATTCACATTGGGTTGTGAAGATATTTACCTTATTTCCAGAGGGATGTTTTTATTAGAAGCCTGAGCACTCAAGAAAGCACTGCTGCCAGCAAAGCTTTCTTGGCCAACGAAAAAATTCTACCGTCTCCAATCTTTGGGGCTGTGAGATAAGTTAATTAAATCTCCAGTTAATAGAATAACCATGCAAGTAGCAGGGGCCTGCTCTGAAGTTTTGCTCTCACCCTTGGACCCACAGAGACTCCATCTTGGACTATTCAAGGGTCGTGTTTCTCTCAGGTTTATGGATGGGGCTGTACCCAGGCAGTTTCCATTAGCGTTTGCATGGAATGGAAAACGTTCATCATACAGAGAGACACTGCTTTATTCAGTTCAAGGTGCTGATTTCACCATTTGCACTTTTCCCCCAGAGGAACAGGAAAAATACCCCTTTACTGTGCTGCAAAAAATATAGGGATTTTATTGTCTGAGGCTGTGTCTACACTGTGCCCGTTTGACGCAAGAAATATGCAATTGAGGTGAAGCGTGGAATATTGCCACGCGTCATTTGCATAATTAATGAGGCTCCATTTTTGCGCAAGAGGCTTTTAGCGCAACAAGGAGCCATCTACACAGCTCCTTTTTGCGCAAAAAAGCCCACTTGCGCAAGAGACGTTCTTCCTGGAAAAAAATGCAGAAGAAAGGCTCTTGCGCAAAACCGGAGCCATATTAATTATGCAAATGAGGTGCGGCAATATTCCAAGCTTCGCCTCATTTGCATATGTTTTTGTGCAAGAGGCTACAGTCTAGACATAGCCTGGGTGTAGATTTGCTATTTTTCCCAGAGAACAATTGAAAATGCACATAAGAACAGGAAGGGTTGAAGAACTCCAGCCATAGCACTAGAAAGGGCCCCCCGTGTTACGGAGGCCAGTTCTGCTATTGCAAACAATCCCTTGGAAAATTGAACTAAGCTACATATCCACATAGGGTGTTTGCTCTGGGAGGCTGTTCCAGAACCTCTTTCCTTCTAAGAGTGAGAACCCTTGTTTGTGGGGGTGGTGTAACTGCTTTGGTCCCAGGACATGAGAGAGACAAGATGGGGGCACATAAGAACAACCATACTGGCTCAGACCAAAGGTCCATCTAGACCAGTAGCCTGTTTGCCGACAGTGGCCAATACCAGATGCCCCAGAGGGAGGGAACAGAACAGGGAATCTTCAAGCAATCCCTCT
This sequence comes from Apalone spinifera, assembly GCA_030068395.1. Lineage (NCBI taxonomy): Eukaryota > Metazoa > Chordata > Testudines > Trionychidae > Apalone > Apalone spinifera. The sequence goes on along the minus strand of JANRFK010000961.1, from coordinate 10,465,708 downwards.
CCCAGCACCCATTCCCAGCCTCTGACACAGACTTGGGACACCATTCCTAACCATCCTGGCTAATAGCCGTTGATGGATCTAACCTCCATGAATTTATCTAGTTCTTTCTTGAACCCTGTTAAAGTCCTGGTCTTCACAACATCCTCTGGCAAGGAGTTCCACAGGTTGACTGTGCGCTGAGGGAAGAAAAGCTTTCTTTTGTTTGTTTTTAAACCAGCTGCCTATTAATTTCATTTGGTGCCCTCTAGTTCTTATGTTATGGGAACAAGTAAATAATTTTTCCCTATTCACTTTTTCCATACCAGTCATGATTTTATAGACCTCTATCATATATCCCCTTAGTCTCCTCTTTTCTAACATGAAAATTCCCCGTCTCTTTAATCTCTCTTCATATGGCACCTGTTCAAAACTCATCATTTTTGTTGCCCTTTTCTGAACTTTTTCCAATGCTAATATATCTTTTTTGAGATGAGATGACCACATCTGTATGCAGTATTCAAGATGTGGGCATACCATGGATTTATATAGAGGCAATAAGATATTTTCTGTCTTATTCTCTATCCCTTTTTTAATGATTCCTAACATGCTGTTTGCTTTTTTGACAGCCGCTGCACATTGAGTGGATGTTTTCAGAGAACTATCCACAATGACTCCAAGATGTGTCTCTTGAGTTGCTGTAGCTAAATTAGTCCCCATCATATTATATGTATGGTTGGGATTATTTTTTCCAATGTGCATTACTTTATATTTACAAACATTAAAATTTGTTCGCCATTTTGTTGCCCAGTCACTTAATTTGGTGAGATCTCTTTGAAGCTCTTCACAGTCTGCTTTGGTCTTAACTATCTTTAGGAGTTTTGTATCATCTGCAAATTTTGCCATCTCGCTGTTTACCCCTTTCTCCAGATCTTTATAAATAGGTTGAATAGAATTGGTCCGTTGGAGGACCCCACTAGTTACCTCTCTCCACTCTGAAAACTCACTGTACATTCCTACCCTTTGTTTCCTGTCTTTTAACCAGTTATCAGTCCAAGAGAGGACCTTCCCTCTTATCCCATGACAAGTTGGGGAAATAAATCACCAAAAAGCCCAGACCTGAGGAAGAGCTGTGTGGAACTTGTAAGCATGTCTCTTTCACCCGCACGGGTCATTCCAATAAAAATTACCTCCTCATCTTTGTCTTTCTCAGAAGTCTTCTAATTTCCAGCTTAAACTTATTCATGAGCTGCTGTTGTTGTGCGGGCCTGCCAATTGTGTGTGTGTGTGTCAGGGAGAATGGGGCAGTTGATGGGGACCTGGGGAATCAACAGGGGTGAATCAGTATGGAGTGGAGCCCCTTAAAATCACCACCAGAGTTCCACGGAGGTGTGGTCCAGGCAGTGCTGGAGGACTGGAGAGGGCAGGCAAGCCCCCAGCCCCTTCTGTGAGCAGAAAGCCGCCTCCCTCACCTTGCTCATGGGCCAGACAGTTCTGTCGTCCCTCTCCCCTCCCCTCCCCCTTTAGCTTAAATAGCTCTTCTCCTGCTGCATGTTTCTCTGTAAAACTAGGGAGGGAGGTGGCTTTTCCTCTAGCCTGGCCAGCTCTGAGGTCTCCTTTACACTGCTGTGTAGAGAGAAGTGAGAGCCCTTTGTGCATACACCACCCATCACACATCAAGATGAAACATTGGGAGCTCAGCCTGTGTGGGAGACTTCACTGGGATAGATTTACACCTGGCCCTAAGCAGCCTGAAAGGAATTTCTTAGAGATGGACCCCTGTCTGCTTTGGTAAAACCCTCTAGGTGCATTGGTTTGAGCAGCACTGCTAGGAAGAGGTGTTCTTAGCAAACAGCTCATAGTCACCTTGTATGCAGAGAGTCTGGGGAGAAAATTGAGGCAGTGATACCCTAGGGACCTGGGGCGATGGCACTATTTAACAGCAAAGTCAATGGCGGGAAGAAGAGCTGGGTATCCTTGTCTGCTCCAAAAAGCTGTTCCTTAGGGCACGTGTTTGATCCAGTAGCTGTAGAGTTACCCAAGGGTGAGCCTTCAGCAAGGGGGAGAACACAAATCCAAACTTTGACACCCTTCATGCAGTTGGTACAGGGTAAGGATGTTAAGTAGCGTGTAATTCGCTAATCGATTCATCGCTAGGCTTACCAATGCCACAGCGTTTCAAAGGGGCAGCACTGCACGGGGACTCCACAGCTGACTCCAGGTTCCGCGGTAATGCTGCAGCTAATCCTGGGCTCTGTGGGGTGCTGCCCCTTTGAAACACTGCCGCAGCGTTTCAAAGCAGCAGCGCCATTCGGAGCCCGGGATTCCATGTGGCGCTGCTGCTTTGAAGTACCCCCCCTTTCCTCCCCTGCTGCTTCTATCTAATAGAGGCAGCAAGAGGAGGAGGAAATGACCTTAACATCTCTAATACAGGGATCTCCTCTGCCCTTTTAGAATCCCATTGAGGTGGTTCAGTGGCAGGATCTGGCCCTTAATTAAAAGCATTGGCCCATGTTGCCCCCTGTAATCAGCGGAGTTCTTGCTGAAGGGTGGCACTGGCCCTATAGGTTATGTTCTATTGTTTGTAACATCCGTGGTCTTTGGGTCTTATCACACTAAAGGTGAGAACCATCATTATTTGCCTTGTGATGGTAACAGAGGCTCTCCTAAAGCTTAGGGCCATGTTGTGCTAGATGCCCCACATGTACACAGGGCTGGCCTTACCAGGAGGCGAACTGAGGCAGTCGCCTCAGGTGCCAGACTGTGGGGGGGGGGGACGCCACTAGGACCCAGAGTGTAGAAAATTGTGTCTGCTGCTGGTGCATATGTAGGTAGCAGAGCAGTCCCATGAGAGGAGTAGAACAGGAAGGAGGCAGAATTGAGACCTTTCAAAGTTTTGGCCGAAGCGCGGGAGCATGGGGGCGTCATTTGAGCTCCCCGCCTCAGGTGCCAAATTGTTGTGTGCAGACCCTGCATGTACAGCGCAAGAGATGGCCCCTGCCCTGGAGAGTGTATAGACCAGACAGGACAGACAGTTGTCAGAAGTAAAAACTGAGGCATGTGATTTTTCCCAGAGTCACACAGTGGATCAATGGCAGAGCTCAAAGGAGAATCCAGGTGCCTGGATTCCTGTTTCAGCAGCCTGCATACAAAACAAGCCACACTATCATAGCTAAAAAATAGCCCCCATCCCCTCTCTGGCGACAGCGATAACTCTGATTCATATCACATCCCATGTGTTGCTTCGAATGAATTTTCCCTGCAGATAAGTAGCAGTTTGGCAGAAGAGGACCTGGGCGTTACAGTGGATGAGAAGCTGGACATGAGTCAACAGTGTGCCCTTGTAGCCAAGAAGGCTAATGGAATATTGGGGTGAATTAGGAGAAGCATTTTCTGCAGATCTAGAGAAGTGATTATTCCCCTTTATTCGGCACTGGTGGGGCCACATCTGGAGAATTGTGTTCAGTTCTGGGCCTTCCACTATAGAAAGGATGTGGACACATTGGAGCGGGTCCAGCAGAGGGCAACCAAAATTATTAGGAGGCTGGAGAACATGACCTACAAGGAGAGGCTGAGGGATTTGGGTTTGTTTAGTTTGCAGAAGCGAAGAGTGAGGGGGAATTTGAGAGCAGCCTTCAACTACCTGAAGGGAGGTTCCAGAGAGGATGGAGAGAGGCTGTTCTCAGTAGTGATGGATGGCAGAACAAGGAGCAAAGGTCTCAAGTTACAGTGTGGGAGGTCTAGGTTGGATATTAGGAAAAACTATTTCCGTAGGAGGGTGGTGAAGCACTGGGATGGGTTCCCTAGGGAGGTGGTGGAATCTCCATTCCCTAGAGGTTTTTAAGTCTCAGCTTGACAAAGCCCTGGCTGGGATGATTTATTTGGGATTGGTCCTGCTTAGGGCAGAGGATTGAACTTGATGACTGTGACGGCGCGTTCGGGTTTTTCCCGTTTCCTGCACCCCCGTGATGGCACG
>JANRFK010000961.1:10436411-10452784 GCA_030068395.1 Apalone spinifera | reverse complement strand
AGAGGCTGAAGACTAGCCACAAAACTGCTGCTGGCTGACTCCCCATGGGGCTGTGGAAAGCAACAGCGAATGACAGGGCCCTTATGGGCTTGTCATGCAGAGATGGAGCCTGGATCAGTCCTGCTGACCCAAATCCTTCTGAACCTGGAGAAACGCTGAGTCCTGCTGCCTCCCTTCAGACTTGACAGCCTCAGACCCATCTCTATTTTCTCTTATCAAAACACAGTAACATAGTAATAATCAGTATGGCAGAGCATAACTTCTATTTGCTTTTTCTCATAGAAGAACTAAGGCACCAGTCAAACGGAAATGTGGCAAATGCAACACAGATGAAACAAACCATTCTTTCTCTCGCATTGTAATTAGCCTGTGGAACTCCCTGACACAAGATATCACTGTGGCCAAGAGCTGACCGGGATTCAACAAGGAATTAGATCTTTCTGTGGATACAGATATCCAGAGTTGTTATAGATAGGTTGGTAGAGTCACCATCCAATGCAAAGACTTTCGTTGACCTTATGGGCATTGGAGCGAATGGTTCTTTGTATAATCATCACTGTATCTGTCCCCTCCTCCCGCAATTCCAAGAGGAATAAATTTCATTGCATTCTCTAAATTAGCTATCGTGCATGGAAAGGATGGAGCAATCTCTTCACGTCTGATCTTGTTGTATTATTGAGCACTAGCTGCACTAAGGGAGGCCATTTACTACTGGAGTTGCCTCAGGACCACTGTGGCGTAGTGAGGGTGCTGTCTGCTCTGTAACACGGTGTCCCCCTGAGCTGTGATGTGATTCCCACTGACTCACCCACATGTATATTAACCCAGACACCTAGGCTCAGTCTCCTAGGGAGAGAGACAAAGGGAGGAAGGCAGAGACCAACACCTGGCTGGGAGGCAGGGTCTTGGGGGGAGGCAGTTGCTGTCTGGGAAGCATGGAGAGAACAGGCTAAGCTGGGGGTCTAGGAGTGATGGACCCTAACCCTAGGGGCCTGAGCCATCCTGGCCCTGCCCCCAGTAGCCACATCATGTCTGTGCTGTGCTGTATTCTGGAAAATCAATAAACACCTCTCTATTCTACTGGCTGGTGGAGACTGTTCTGGCTGCTGCGGGGGTGCAGGATTGGGGAAACCCCAACGCGCCGTCACAACCACACTCTGAATTAACCGTGTGCGGAATTTACCTTGGAGGCAGCGCTCCCATCCTATGTGCTAGTATCCATGGTGGAGGGCAGGCTTGTTCATTAGACAGTTCTTGGCACCATCCATCTGGTCGCGACATTCAGCCAGCTACTCTTGTGTTCTCCAAGGTGAACCACCCATTTGTGGAGAAGGGGGAGTGGGAGGCTCTGGGTGCTCACGCAGTCTTGCCCTTCCAGCCCTGTCAGTCATGCACCGTAAGGCAGAAGCTGCAGTTTGTTTCATTTCTGCTGCAATGGGAGGCGCTCTTATGCCACAACACCCACCAGTGTGCAAGGAGCCTCGCTAACCCTGAGGATAAGCCCAATAAGGAGGGGCTGCCTCAGTTTCCCAGCCATAAGGATCCCAACAAAGCTGTGAGCCAGGCCAGGCGGTGCCTCTGTCTTGTTGCTTTGTTACTGATCCCGGGAGGGGCTCAGTTTGTGTGGACTGGAACTGTTGCCTTTCCCCAACCCAAAAGTAAAGTAAGCAGGCCTACAAGGACAGGACCCTACGCTAGCCAAGAGTCCGTGGCCTACACGGCCTGTGATCCCTGGGGTGGAAAATGGACAGGGTGAGGTGTCCCCAAGAGACTCTTTTACTGCGCTGCTTTGGAGGAGGTTCTGGAAGACTTCTCCCTCAGTAGCTCACAGTCATGCTTGCTGGTATTTTCCTACACTTAAGGGCGCTGGATTCGTATCATTTTTATCTTTGTTACAATATCGGAGAGTTTTCTTTTCTTGTAGAACAACACGCTCGTTCGCTACCTGAGTCATTGAAAGTGCACCCGCTCCCTCGGCGTCCTTTGGAACGTGCTCCTGTGCTGGGTGGGAATTAAAGGCTCGTGGAATTAAAAGCTCGTGGAACTTTGTGTCTCACCTCTCGTCTGCTGGGATGCAGAGGGCACTCGGGGCTCTGATCCCCAAGCTAATTATGGGGCTTGAGGATGTGGCATTCGCTTACCTGGCTACCCCTTGGCTGGACCTGCCCAGGAGTGGACTGGTCAGAGGAAGGCAACTGGGACATGGGGGCTTGTGCAGAGCAGGGGATAGCTCTGAGGACCTGGGAGTCAAGATCAGAGCTCCGGGGCGGGGAGCAGAAGAAAGCTGGAATGGCAGAGATGGAGAGGAGCCAGCGGTGATCCGTGAGAAAGGCAACGATGTTAATGAGGAGGCAGAGAAACGCCAAGAAACAACATTCCAACTGCACCTCTCCCAGAGAGGAGCATCACTGATGTCCTGAGCTCCTTGCATGGCAAGTGTGTCACCGAGTGGATTTCCCCAGAGATCTTCTAAACCTTTCCTGGAAGAGCTTAATCATTTCTGGCATAATGACGCATCATAAATACACCACCAAGTGACATTCCCTGTACTGCTGCTTCCCAGGCCTCCTGCTGCTGTTCTGGGGCACTGGGACCATTCTTCATGTCTGTTTACCTTTTGTAAAATCCTTTTAAACAGTATTAGCCATGGAAGGAGTTGCCGCAATGTCCTGACAGCTTTCATGTATCAAAGCAGCTTTAAAGGGTGGGGTGGCTTGTGGGGACTTGGGCCAGGGAAAGCCACATGTCAGTCCAGCTTTAAGTTGATTTTCAGACTCTCTAATCTATTTGGATAAATATTTGTGCATGGCAGTCGGCAGCATCGTAAGTGGGTGCAGCAGTGGGGGCCGGATGTTAGCAGAGCTTGACAGAGGACAACTGAAAAAGACAGCATGGAGGACAAGGCAAACGCCAAGTCGTGCGACTTGGAAGTCTCAGCAAAGAAGCTGCTTATCTAGCCCGGATGGCCCCCCCAAAATTGTCTCTCAAATCATCCTGAAGTGCCCTGCTGTGCTGGGCTCCACTCAATTTGGGTGAGTATGTGGGTGGATGGATTAATAGAAGAAAGGAAGGGAGAGTCGCTCTGTTTAAATTCTCCCTTGGCCCCTTATCAGTCCTGCATGAACACGCCCCCGGAGCTGGACAGACTCTTGCTACCATCAACCGGCTCCCCCAGTGCCGGGAGGCCTGCTCCCATGCGTCTGATCTCAGGATCAGAACTCCTGAAAAGCAAAACGAAAGGGCAGAATGTGCCAAGGACAGAGAACAGCAGCATCTTTTGCAGCTTTGTGTCCAGAAGCCTTGATCTGTTTTTCTCCCGAAGGACAAACTCTTCTGTCTTCCAAAGGCCACATCAACCATGTCTCTCAGGCTGCACTTCCATGCAGCGAACTGGGCCCTAGAAACAGCAGGTTGCCTGTTTTAGCTGTTCCTTGCTTACTAATTATCTCCTTCCGGCTCTGCGGGGTGGCCCGTGGAGACATTGTTATAACAAGGCGAAATGTGAACTGAAGGATGACAAGTTCCCCTCTATCCTATCTGGATGGCCCTTATGGGAATCCCTCAGTGCCAGAATTTCTTGCAATACCATAGGTTAGTCTCAGAGGATGTTTACCTCTTATTTTATAAAAGCCCAGTTAGTTACGTGATATATGGGTTTGTTTCCATCAGTTCTCACCAGATGCTGTTTCTATTTTGCAGTTGTCAATTGCCCAGGACTTTTTTTCCCCCCAATCCAATGTTTGTACCAGCAGCTGGAGAAATCTGCCAGATTTCCCGTGAGTGGAGTATGCTTTCTTGTGGGCATGGCCAGGTCTGGCTGAAGGTGATAACATCCACACCGTAATCAGATTTCCAGAACGAAAGATGTCTTGGGACTTTGGAGAGGCACAAGGGAAGTTTTACCCAGCGAGAGCAGAGAGTGGAGGTGTAAATGTTCAGATAATGTTGTGTGGTTTTTTTCCTACTGCTGCTGTGCTTGCAGCTTACAGAGGAGCTCAGAGCAGGAATGGCTGGAATGACCTGAAGTAGGGTAGGATCTAAGAAGAAACCCTGTAAAGGCCCATGGCCATAATAGATTTTGTTGATTCACTGGTAATTGTGAGCAAAGAAAAAATGCATTTGAGGTTGAACTGAAATGAATCTTTCTAAAAATTTCAGCACCTAGAAAAGTGGGTGAAAGAATCATTTCAGATCAAACCCAATGTCTCATTTGACCTAAAATGAAGGGATTCATTTTGCTTCTAAGAATTTGGTTTTTAATTTTAAAAAAGAAAGAAATTTCAAGTCATCACATCGTTTTGAACTGAAAAAACAAAATGGTTCCCTTTGAAAATATAAAATGAACCATTTTCACTTTAAAAAACAATTTTTTGGGTTCTTTTTCCAACACAAACAGTCAAACTGACATGAATCCCTGAAGTGTTTGGGTACATCTACACTGGCTCGTTAGTTCAAGCTAGATAGGGTAATTAGGGCAAGCGGAGTTGCAAATAAAGCCCAGGATTTAAATATCCGTATTTTTTTTACTGGAAAAAGTTTTGGCTCAGAAATGCTGCCCAAAGCATTGGTACAGACATGTACCAAAGCAGACGACCTCTGCCCCAGAGGACGCATGGTCTAGGTATCATACAGAATGCAAGAGGTGGACAAAATGGACAAACCGGGTATCTCAGAGTGTGCCGATAAAATCAACAGAGTTTAATGGGAACATAGAAGTATAAGGGTTTGTCTCCGCAGCACAGTTGCCCCACTCAGCGAAGTCGCTACCTTGGCTGGCAGCAGGGCATTTTCTATTGGCGTAGGTACTCCACCTTCCCAGGAAGTGGTAGCTATGTCAATGGGAGAAGCCCTCCCATGGACACAGTATGTCTACACTGGGAGTTCAGTTGGTATAATTACGTCACTGAGGGCTGTAGAGTTCCCACCTCCCTGAGGGATGAGGCTTATCCAACACAAATCTGTAGCATTGGTCAAGCCTTAATTCCCACTTGCCCAGCCCATGCCTGATGAGAATCCTGGGGGAAAACCAGATTTTGGCCAGATCTGCAGAGCCCAGGGTGGGGAGAGAGCTTGGAGAACCATCTAAACTGCCTCTTGCCTCCAGCTCTTTGCATCTTAGTCCATCAGTGCATCCTCCTCAGGTCTTTCTTCTGAGTTCTCTTGGCTTTGGATCGAGCCCCTCAACGGCCCACAAACATAATCTGTGGTGTAATGAGCCTCCACAGCCGAGCGGCACCTCTCATCAGAGCCTAATAAAACATCATCTTCAAAGGATGTTTTTATCGCCTCGTTAATGTTCCCCCTAATTAACACACGGGAGGCAGCGCTGCCATTTTCACTATGTTCAGTCGGCTGATGCGCTCTGTGGAACAAACGGAAATTGAAATTGAGGGGAGACGGCAGAATGGCCATCTGGGTGATTAGCCACGGCCATGGTGATGAGGAGAATTATCTGCAGCCAGTCGGTCTGCGCACATGGTGACTCAGGCCCACCAAACATCCTCCATTGATTCCTCACTTGTCTTTCATGCTGCAACCTCAGCATGAAATGAAGACCATACCAGGCTATGACGCTCTGGGGTCCAACTCAGACCAGGAAGGGGGGAAGCCCTTCTGCTCTGGGTGGGATAAATGCTATTCTGCCATGCTCACAGAGCTGACACCAACAGCCAGCATAGGAGCATGAAGGGGGCTCCCTCAGCAAGAACAACAGCCTCACCAGGCCCCTGAGCAAGGCTGGGGGGCCTTGCTTTGTACCCTCAGAAGGGGCAGAACCTCAGATGGAAGGGGCGGGGCTAAGGCTAGGCAACTCTCAGCACCATTCAGAGAGCACTGCGCCTCCCCCAGCAGGCTTCAGTAGTACCCAGCATATGTTGGGCGGAGCTCTGGCAGTGGTTGAAAAGGCCCAGGACTCTGGCTGCTGCCCCCGTTCCTTTGTCTCTTCAGGGGGAAGAAGACAAAGGCCTTTTCTCTCTCCTTACATCTTCCCAAAGTTCACTGAGCCTGTTCTGAGAGGTGGGACGCTTCCTAGGTTCAGTCTCCATCCCCTGCTGTCATCTTCCCCCCTTGCTCTCCTGAACGACTCACATGTCAATGTGATTTTCTTTGTCTTTGGTCACACCCAGCTTAATTCACATCAGAGGCTACATCTAGATGGTGGCGCTATTTTGGGATACTAGAAGTATCCCGAAATGGCAATTCCATGTCTTTAAACGTCCCCGTGATTTTGAAATAGATTTTTAACTAACAGGCACGCTATTCTGGCGTTCCATGAGGGTTAAGGGACTTGTCAGAATAGCACTTTATTTTGAAATTACCTCAAAATAAGCTCCACAATTTGCATAGTGCAAATTGAGTACTGTAGCTTATTTCGAGGGAAGGGTGCTGTGTAGACACAACCAGAAATAGTTGGGTACAGCAGGACACAATAACTCCACTGAAATCACCAACTCAAATTTTTCAGTTCACCTGCTCCTTTGAGGATGTAAGTGGTTCTTAGGCCTGGCACCAGCTTTCTGCCCAGGGATGTCACCCTCTGCAGAGATGAGCCCATATTTACTGCACAAGTACACATGGGTAATACTGTCGAAGTCTAGCATACATTAGGTGCGTATGATCCATCTAGCTTATTACATACAGATCCAATGTTAAAAAAACATTATTAAGGTTGCAGAGTCCAGCACTTAATTAGGAAGTGCCAGATTTCAGGTTGCCTTTGCATCTTAGTTTGGCCACCTTGTGCATATGCTTTACTTACATGACCACATACTATTTTTAATATTTTCAATACTGTTTTTTCCATTGAAAATACTTTAATTCGGGCATTTCCTAACTTTTTAATGGATATTTTTGTGGGCATACCAACACACACACACACTTTGTTGTGGTTTTATCATTACTACAACTCATTCTAAAAAGCCCTATTTTGCTTTAATTAAAAACAAACCTGGTGTGGGCTAAAGAATAATTTCCCAACCAGCTCTAAACAAACACAAATCAATTTCTTTTCCCCACCTTTTTCAATTGTATCTAATGACTCATGAGATTAGCACCTTTGAAATTACAAGGAGAAGACAAAAAGCCCTATTATCAGAAAGGAATCCTCCTGCATCTGATTTCTGGCAGCAAGCGGCACAAAGTTTCGCTTGGAAAGTCAGAGCTCACCGCTTTGTGATTAGCTTTTCATTTTAACTACATTTTAAAAAACAGCTAGTGAAGCTTGAATCTCCTGTTAAACATTCGGTTAGCTTTGTAGTTAGAGGTTTAGTATGTGCAAGTGACTAAGATGAAAACAGTCGGCCATTGATAGACCTAAACATGTATTCTTTTTTGAACCCTACAAAAACACACACTGAAACACATGGCTATTAGCCAGGAAGGGCAGAGATGGTGAGTCTAGCCCAGGTATGGGCAATCATTTTTGATGGGAGGGCCACTCCAAGATTTTGGTAAGTGGTTATGGGGCCACACTTTTCTATGGAGGGGCTGCCTGAAGCTGGGAATGGTTCCCAGGGGAAGGCTCACTTGATGATTCCCTGTTCTGTTCGTTCCCTCTGAAGCATCTGGCATTGGCCGCTGTCGGCAGACAGGAGATGGCGGGATGGACCTTTGGTCTGACCCAGTATGGCCGTTCTTATGTTCTTAGACACACAGTTTCCCACTCATACGTCATACTTGTGCCCCCATTCCACATGCCCACACACACGCTCCCTATGTCTAATCCCTCGTCTCCCTCCCAGCTGATACACATACCTCACAATTGGCACTCACACACTAGCTCTACGTGCGCACACGTTCACCACTGACACCCCCCCTCCACACACGTGCACACACCTAACACTCCTTTAGTACACTCCACACACAGACACTTCATGTCCCCCAGCACACACCCACATTCGCACACAGCCCCCTCTCTCCACACGGGCATGCAGAGCTAGCTACCCAGCTAGGCCCAACAAGCCATGAGGATGTTAGTGCCCAAATGAGAACCCAGGCATCAGAAGGGGGCAAGCACTCTCTGCCTTTGGGGGTTGCAACGTGTGCTCTGCAATGGGGCTGTGCATGACCGGAAATCTCCGGGCATCTCAGGGCAGCAAATGAGAAGAGCTATTGAGAGCAGAGGGGAATGGGCTTTCGGCTGCTATGCCAGCAGCACAAAACTCACTCAGGAAAAGTAGGGAGGAGGGGAGAAGGAAAACAACCTCTGCCTGTCCCTCTCTCTGGGGCCTAGAATGATTTTATCGTCTGCCTCTTCCTCTGGCGCTCTGCGGCTTCTAAGCCCCCAGCAGGAAATGCTGCATCTTTTTGCACTCCTTGTAAATACAGGGGCTCTCTTTTTTCCAAGGGGGATTTGCTTTAAATGTTTAGTCTGATGCTCAGCAGGGAGACTCTTTTCAACAAGGCAGGAGGTAGAGGGATAAGGGAGATATGTTTCAAGGCTTAGCGCTGTGCATCTTTAGAGCACTACTTCCTCATTAACTAACGAATCCCCTAATGGGGCCAGGAGGTGACTTCCATTCCCACGCGGCTGGCACCACTGCACTGTTGCTGATTCTTGCAATCGTTGCTGTTTTTCTTGAAGCCCCAGCTCCTGAGGCCATGTGATGATTAGGATGGACTCTCGGCTTTCTCCCCTCCCCCACCCCATTAAGTTCGTTTCTGACTCTTGTGGCTGTGGAGAAAAGCTTGAAAACATGAATCCCCCGCCTGTGGCAGATCATGCTCCTTGCAAAGCAACTGCAGTGGGGGGACTGTGGGGTGAGGTCGATGCTTTTTCTTCCTCACTGGGAGCCGCCAGATCTCCACCGCCAGAGAAGGGAGCAATCCGGCCTTGTATTAGTCACGCTCCTTTAAACCCTATTGCTGTCTCCTTAAGAAACCACCATTCGGCTTCCTCACGTGTCTGGACCTGCCTCTACCTCCCTGTGCCATTATACCTGGATTGAGCCCTGATGTGACAATGTCAGGGGTGTGGCTTGTTAGTAGTGATCCTAGGGCAGGCCTGCACAACATACGGCCCGCGGGCTGCATGCGGCCCACAGGGGCTCGCTGTGCAGCCCGTGACGACTACGGGCGGTGCGGCTCCATCCGATCCGCCAGCCAGGCGGAGGAGCGGAGCGCCGCCAGGGAGGGAGAAGTGCGGCGATTCTCACCGCCGGGCTGCCTGCGTGCAGCTCCAGCGCGAGGAGGCGGGGTGCGAGCCAGAGGGCGGAACGCCGGTAGACACCAGGATGCTGGTGTGACGTGGAGTCATGACGTCACGGCCGGTGACCGCCGGATTCAAAAAGGCTCCGGCAGCCCCGCAAACTGAAAGGCAGAAGCCAGGTAGGAAGGGGCTTATGCTGAGGAGAGGGGGGCAGGTCAGGAGAAAGGAGAAGGCACCAAGGGGCTGGGTGCAGGAGAGAGAAATGCCAGGGGGCCAAGTGGAGACAATGAGGAAAAGGGCAGGAGGGGAGGTGTCAGTGGGAGGGGGGACAGGGTGATGCTGGGAGAGGAGAGGGTAAGGGCATTGAGAGCCGTATGTTGTGCAGGCTGATTTAATTGAAAAATTCTTAATAAAGTATCACCCCCCAAAAAAACCTACCCTTGCGTCCCACAGCTGTTTTCTTTGGAGTAATATGGCCCTCACCGCTTTCTGAGTTGTGCAGGCACGTCCTAGGGCAATCTCTACTGTGATGCAGTGACACTGGCATAAAGGTGCCATATAGCAGCATAGCTTATCCCCATCCCCCACAGGAATCTATATCGGTACAGTATAGGCCCATTGAGACTGGTATTACTGCGGGGTGGGTGGGTGTGTTTGTATTGCTTGGACTGCACTGGAATAGGCTGGAGCAGTGTTTCTTAAACTTTTTCAGACCGAAGAACACCAGACAATAGTTTTTCTTTATGAGGAACACCAAGGATTTTTTGTTGAGAAGAAAAAAAAGGGGGGACGAGGCGGGAAAAGTTATTGACCAAAAAAAAAAAAAGGGGGGTCGAGGGCAAAGTTATTGAGAAAAAAAAATGGCCTGCCCCTTTGAGGGCGGCCATTTTGATCTCTGTTGTTCTTCGTGGCACACCTCCGACTGCCTCGCGGCACACCGGGGTTCCATGGAACACAGTTTAAGAAACACTGGGCTGGCGAATACATCACTAGCAGCACTCTGGTCTACTTGGAATTATGATCGGTCTTTTCCATCTCTGCCTGCTTGGAAGTGCCGATATGAAGCTGGCCCGGGGACATGCTTCTGCTTGCGGAACAGGAAACTCACAACGTGTTTGGGTACAGGCAGGCATAGAGAGGGGGCCAAAGGGTGTGAGGGGAAGTCTGGGGAGGTGAGACAGCGTCAGGGTAGCCTGTGGAATGGGAGGCAGGTTGGCTTTGAGGCGGTGGCACCGTGGAGACGGGGGGTTAGTTCCTTACTGTGATGGGATGTGCATACCTTCCAGGCCAGTGGGTGGGATTAATAAACTGTGGACAGAGAAAGTCCCACCCTCCAGCCATACTGAGCATGCTCCAAATGCTGGGTTAGTATAAAAGGAAGCAACTCAGTTCAGTCTAGGTTGGACACCAGAGAGGAAGGACCTGTGATAGGAATACCAGAGGTAGCCCAGCCACAGATCCTGACAGTGAGAGCCAGAGACCCAAGAGACTGGAATGAGCCTCCAGAGCCAGTGGAGCCCTGGAGAGTGACTTACACTGCTGAGGACCCCGAAACTGCGCAGATCACCTGGTAGGAAATGACGCAGAGAGGAGGTGCAAGTGATATCTACCACGTGAGTGAGCTCGGTGTATTTCAGTGGGATTTCCCATTGAGCTAGTGGTAGACTACTCCACCACTGCTGCCCCTCTAGAGACAGTCATCTTGGCACTGGCTATTAGGCCACACTGCCCTGCAAGCAAGGGCTGCCCTATAGACTCTGACCATTAAACCACACTGCCCTGCAAACAAGGACAGCTCAAGAGATTCTCACTGCCCTGCAAGCAAGGACTGCCCCATAGATTTGGACCAATAGATCTCGCTGCCCTGTGGTGATGGACTGATTTGGGTCACAGAATGACATGAAGCAGTAAGAGCGATGTCCACACACCCCAATGACCCTCCTCTTGGGACATGGTGTATATACACCGCCACACTGACACTGCCAGACTCCCTGTGAGACCCTGGGAAAATCCTTGACTCTCTCAATTCTTCATCAGTACCCTGGGGTTAGAGTCCCCAAGCTCACACTCAGTTATCAGGATAAAGTCATTAGCAAGAAGCTCATGTATTGCATAGAGCAAGAGTGGGCAATAAAACAGCAGCAGTTCACCAGGGTTAGCCGCTGGTGGGCTGCCACTATATTTACCTGCACCTTCACAGGTATGGGCGATCGCAGATCCCATTGGCAGGGAACAGTGATCCACAGCCAACGGGAGCTGTGATCACCTGTACTTGCAGAGCCGCAGGTAAATATGGCGGTGTGGGGGCCCACCAGGGTATTTGCCCACCCCTGGCATAGAACCAGAGAAGCAATGAGAGAGAAGAGGCTGGAGCTTTAGAAAAATCCACAACTCCAGCCTGTAGAAAGACTTTGTTCCTGTGTCCTTTAAGTAAAGCCAGTTCCCTCCCATTTCTTGTTTGACTGTCTTTGTGCACAGTGCAGCGCCGGCTTTGCATGAGCGTTTGGACTGAGAGCAGCTGGGGTCGATGCGAGTTTGTTCATCCCAGTAAAAGGACAGCCTCCTCTATCTGGAGAGTGATTGTTCGATTAAAGAACTGCTTCCATGTCTGAAGGCAACTTGACGGCACAAAGCACACCGCCGCATGTTGCTGCATGTTGCTCATATATCCCACCAGCCCTATGGGTATCTGCCTCTCCGTGTGCAATTGGAGAGTAATAGTGATGGTATTGCCATGCCATCTGCTTCCCCTAAGCCTCTGGTTGTTGTGCAAACACTTCAAAAGAATAATAGCAAACTCCTGGGCACGACAAACATGGTGAATATCAAGAATCTTTATTCATTTGCCTACATCAGTTAAATTCTCTGTTAGACAAATTTGTGTAAAATGGAAATACAATCCTGGGTCCAAATACCTTCACGCTTTGCCCAAAGCCAGATCTGCTCCCAGCACCATGAAATTTGGGGGGAAGAGCTTCTACGTGGAGTCTAAAACTTACTTCCTGAGGACACCTAGAAGATAAGAAGGTGATAAGTAACAGTCAACATGGATTTGTCAAGAATAAATCACGTCAAAC
Source organism: Apalone spinifera (assembly GCA_030068395.1). Taxonomy (NCBI): domain Eukaryota; kingdom Metazoa; phylum Chordata; order Testudines; family Trionychidae; genus Apalone; species Apalone spinifera. The sequence continues at coordinate 10,440,562 of JANRFK010000961.1, read as the reverse complement.
CAGCCTCGTAGCTTTCTTTGACAGGGTAACAAGCCAAGTGGATGGAGGAGGGAGAGGGGGAGCGTTTGATGTGGTATATCTTGACATTAATAAGGCTTTTGGAACTGTTTCATGTGACCTTCTCACATAAACAAACTGGAGCAATAGATTGTATGTAGCCTGCTGAGTTAAATTTCTTAGCTAACGCAACCTTTTAGCATCGCCCTCCCACGCAGGAAGGGAGCTGCCATTCAAAGATAGACAGCACTGACCGCTTAGTCCCCTGAGTGAGGGGTAACAAGATGCCCTTTTGCTTCTCCTTGTATTCGCCAAAGTTCATTCTCTCTCTCTCTTGTCGGGCTGACTCTCTGGGGTGCAGACCTGCCGGACATGCTCTTCTGGGCTGATGGTGGCGTGTTGTTTCCTCAGTCTCCTACCTAACTGGTGTTCACCTCCGATGCAAATGAGCTGGCTTTACCGTGATTCATTTACATTCAAGACCCAGGGGCATCAACATTCCTTTATCTGGGACAAATTTGATCACCAACTTTGCCTCCAGAAGGTACTGCAGGAAAAGATTTCCTTCATACATGCAGAACTCAGTCTAGGCTGTCTGCACAGACATCAGACAGCGATATCAATGACGGGCATGGCCCTAGATTTCATTTCATTTCACGTCACACAACCCTCTATACAGACAAATATGACAGCTGTGCAGGAGGTGCCGTGAGTATCTCAGGCCTGATCCGAGATACAGCAACAATTGACACTGAGGGGCTCTGATGGTCATAACTTGTCAGTTCTCTCTTAATCTGACTATCTACATCAGGTGTGGGAAAGATACAGCTCGCAGGCCACATCCGGCCCACCAAGCCTTTGGATGCGGCTACCCCGCAAGGAGCCCCAGGCTGGTTCCCTGCCTCCTGGAAGCCTAGATGGCTCGAAGTGGCTGGCTGCTCCATGTGCCTCTCTGCGCTGCTGCGTGCCGGAGGGGAAGGGGGAGGACTTTGCACATTGCCCCCAATGCTATCAGCCCAATCCTAACAGCTCCCGTTGGCTGGATTATTATTAGTGCCCACCCCGATTCAGATTCCTATTTTTCACCCCCTCCCATGGAATCAGAGCCCGACATAAAGAGAGACTGCTATTTCTCTCTCCCTTCCAGCCAGCATGGGCCAAATGCTGAGCACACCCATGACAAAGGCAAAAGTCACGTGGAGTTTGGTGGCACACGCTTTGAAATTTTATACAAAGTTTTGCCAAAAAATTTTTTTTTAATCCTTCCCTCTGCAAAATTCCAGCTCTGTTGCTTTTTGTAGCAAGAGGAAAGCCATTTTTGTGCTGCATCTTGGGATATTTTCAGAGCTCACATCAATTCAGACCCCCTGGTCTTCCTTGCTGCTTTGTTTCACTCTCCTTTAACTAGTCACTGAATGGTTCTGCCAAGGAAATCTGATGCATTGACAACACTGTCTCACAGGCAATGGGTTTTGTAAATTGCACTTCCAGTGACACAGTTGGTATCCGCTTTGTAATGAGTATCAACTGCATTATTTAAATAGTCAAACATTTAATATCCAACCCCCACGGGTATAGCTTTCTACACATTTTAGCTGGAATAAGGTTATTAAAGAATAATAGCGCTAATACACATTCCATCACTAAAAAAATTCAATTGTTTTACGCTGTTTACATTAGCAGGAATGTTTCTGTGCTGCTGAATGACAATTTTGGCTTTTCAGCTCCCGGCCATCAGTTTCATTAGCACCTTATTGGGTTACACAAGTGCTGTGTAAGTACCAGGTATTGTCACCTGATCTGGCAAAAGTTTCTTTTAAAGATCAAATGGTGGGAAAAGCTAGCACAGGGGTTAATCAGAGTGTCAGCTGTCATTCTTCTTTCCATCCCACCTTGGTTTGGTCTCTGAGGCTGAACTGCTCCTAAGTGAAGAGTGAACTTCTGATGACACTGAATGTGATCTGCCAAGGATGGGTAGAGCCTGCGAACCTGGAACTTTATAACAGCAGGAATCCTAGCTCTGAAGGAAGATGTGGGTGTCTGCAACAAGGCGCATTGTTGTCTGAACTGGGAAGAAGGCAAGGCCCTGCGTACCCACTCATAAGGCACCACAAATGGAAAGATGCGCTTTTGAAGCCTTTGTTCTGCAGAGGCCTTTATGAAAGTGGGAAACTGGATGGAAAATCTTTCATCTGGCCAAGGATAGAGTCAGCAAACCACAGAAGGCAAAGGATTATCCAGGGGCTACAAAGAGCCATGTCCGCTGATGAGAAACAGGGGCCTGTGAGGAGTTGGCATTTCAACAGGTAACGTTCAGCCTCCAAAGGGGCATATTTGCTCAGTGACCAATGCTTTCACTCTAGGAAAAGTCTCACTATGCTGCCGCGTGTCCGATCCTGACTCCTGATCCGTTATTGATCCGGAGCTGCCTTCTAATGGAAAAGTTCCAGTCGTTCGCAATGCACCTCGGGCTGGCGAAACCCGGGAGGTGCATTGGGTAAGGAAAGGCAGGATCCACATTAAAGGTTCTTCCTGGGGAGCCTCCTCGTGGCTTTACGTATAACTCTGTACAAGCACTTGCAGCTCACCCCGGCTCGCCTCCTGGTGGCTCATCTGGGGATTGGTTTACCACCGCTCGCACGCCCCTTCCTGCGGTCACCTTGTATCCATCTCACCCTCTGGAACTCAGCTTTCTTCCTTGTGACTCAGTCCTTCAGCCAGGGGTTCTCCCCTTCCAGGGGTCTGTCAGTGTCTCTCTGCACAAGCTGTCCTTCTGCTGTCCCAGACAGGCCTCTGTTCTATGCCCATGGCTGGGCCACTCCCCAGTGGCTGCTGGGGGCACCCAGGCCTGCCCACGATGCTGGTTTCCAGCCCAGGGACTCTGTGCTCTGCAACTATGGTTTATTTATTCCCAGACCTGCTTGTTACTTGCCTGGGCTCTGTCCCACTTCCTCCCCCTCTTCTCTGGCACCTTGGAGTTTAGCAGCCATCTGATTTTTCCTGTATTCCCCATGGTTGTTTCCCCTTTGTCTTCTTACCAGCCCCAACACAGCTCCATGCTGTCCTGGAGTGACTGCAGGCTATTTCCCTCAGGAGCCCCTTCTGTTCTCAGCATCTTGGCTTTATAGAACTCTTGCCCGTTCCTGTCCAGGGGAGCGTCATCCTTCATTAAGTCCTGGCTCCCCTCCACATGCAGCCAGTACAGTTAATTGGCCCATGGAGATACCTTAACCCCTTCAGGACTGAACACCCCATCACAAGCAGCCACAGAGAGAGATGTGAGTGGACCTTACCAGATCTTTATTTGGCTGAGACTTAGTGCAGATTTGGCAAAACACGTTCCCCTTGTGACTGTCCTCGATGTACCCTGGAAAGGCCCCTCTCACCCCACCTAAATGAGGATCTGAGTAAACTCCAACCCTATTCTGCATTTGCCCAGGACCTTGGGTCACAGCAGAAATGCGAGTACAATGTTAGGGATGGAGTACACCCTAACAACACCGATGAAAACGGCCACAGCTTTGTCCTGAAACTGCAAAACTGGTGCACCAGGATCCTGCTCTTCCTCCCAAGCCCCCTGGTGTTTTTCTCCCACTTTTCCCTCTGCAGATCATTGGGCAGAGATAGAGAAAGGAAGAAAAAAGAAGCCGCTAGCTCAGACATTCAGCGCCTCCCCAGGGGAGCCTAATATTAGACTCAGAGACTTTCCGCTAACTCTCATTAGATTCAAGCTACATGCGGGATTTCCCTGCAGTCCCTTTGCCAGGTGCTCACCTCACAAGGTGGAGAGGGATTTATGGCATCCTCAGTGATGTCGTGAGAGGTGCAGTTCCACCAGTCTCCCAAATACCAGAGTTACGGAGCAAGATTGGTTGTGATGTGCAACGTCGACTGGGGGACTGAGCCTCACAGCTCCCAGGGTCAGTTTCTGCAGGTATCTAAGTGGTGGCAGGACAGAGCAGAATAACGTCCGTCCTTCTTAGCACCGTCAGTCAGTCTTCATGGCACCTTCGGCACCTTTAGATCTCAGAGTCACCACGCACCTGTGGAGTTGGGAAGTATCATTATCCCCCGCAACCAACGGGGAAATCATGGCATGGCTCCTGGCTTAGGGATGTTAAGGACTAGTCAACTAGTTGATTCCCGCCCCCCCC
>JANRFK010000961.1:10406760-10419043 GCA_030068395.1 Apalone spinifera | reverse complement strand
ATTACTCGCGCAAGAAGCCGCGAGTATAGACATAGCCTAAGAGTCAGGACCCAGGGGAGCTGAGTAGAGGTTCCTAGCACAACCACTTCTTGCTCCTGGGCAGCATGGGAAAGGAAGCCAAGTCCTGGTTGGGGGAGGGTTCAGGCAGAATTCACTCAACATGTGTCTTAAGGGGTGAATAATAACCAAAAATCCACAGGGGAGAAACTGAGGCAGAGATTAGAAGGGACAGGCTCACACAGAACTAGAACTTTGGCCCCTTGTGGGGCGCTTTGAGGACACCTTGCTCCGTGTGAGTATCCCAGCCCAATACTCAGCACCTCCCACATGACCGGACTCCTACGTCCCATGTGAGAAAAGCTCTTCCCTGGACCTGGGCATCTCTGAGGAGCCTCATGATGATTTGATTCACAGGCTGCTCTGTGCATGTGGCTTGTTGCAGGCTATTGGGTCTCCAATCCGGGCTGTGCTGTTGCGGGATTCAATGCACCCAAACACGGGGAGGCAGCTCTTTGATTCGTACAGAGCGCTTTCGCAAAAAAGCTTCTTCCTCGTAGAATGAGGCATACCTACACCGGAAAAACCCCTCTGTTCTTTCGATTTTTTTTTTTTTTTGCACAAAAACACGATTGAGGTGTGGACGTTCTGTGAGTTTTTTTCCCAAAAAAGGCTGTTTTTCCGACAAAAGCTCTCTAGTGTAGACATAGCCTGAGATTGGAAGAATCTATTTGGATTTGATGAGACTAGTTTTCATAACCTCTCATCTGTGTAAGGCATGGTGCTGGTGGTGTCGCAGGAGAGCTGGCATGTCTTAGGAGATTGCTTTTATAACTGCTTGCTAGCCAGCGTGGCAAACAGAAGAGCTCTTTACAATTGGTTTGGTGCCTGATAGGAGAGGACCCCCAGTCTTGGGCTGTAAGTAGCTCTACCTCTAAGCAATTTGCACTGAATTGACTCTCTCAGCAGTGCCCCAGAAACTTGCTGTATTATAGCAGCTACTCTCTAGCAGTCCAGCACCTTCCACCCGCAGTGAAACTCAGCATAAGGGAGGGGCAAAGCAGAGGAAATTCTGTTCTAGAGCTTTGCAAAGGAGGGCCCCACTGCATCCATCTTGAATGAAGGGCTGGGAACCTTGAGGTCTTGCCTCTGCAGTTGTGAAATAATAGCACTTAGCACCTATATGGACCTTTCCATCCATAGGCTTCACTGAGGCTGGAGAGGCAGCAAACTGGGAAACTGAGGCACAGAAGGACTCCCCTTCCTCCAAGTCTGATGGTGAGTCCGTAGCAGAGCTGGGAGGAAAGTGCAGCTTTCCTGACCTCTGGCCCTGAGCCCCGTCATTGGACAATGCTGCAGATGGCACCAGATTTATCCACTTTACACGGGACAAAGTGGCTGTCTGTTTGTATTGCTCCTCTACCAGGATCTTGTCCCACCTTCCCCACCCCACATCTCTACTCTCACACACTCAGGCTATGTCTACACTACCGGGTTTTTTTTGGCAGGAGATATGCAAATCACGCTCTCATTTGCATATCTTCTGCTGATTCTTTTTCATAGAAATCATAGAACCATAGAGCTGGAAGAGACCTCAGAAGGTCATCAAGTCCAGCCCCCTGCTCTAGGCAGGACCAATCCCAACTAAATCAACCCAGCCAGGGCTTGGTCAAGCCGAGATTTAAACACCTCCAGGGATGGAGACTCCACTACTTCCCTAGGTAACCCATTCCAGTGCTTCACTACCCTCCTAGTGAAATAGTTTTTCCTAATATCCAACCTGGACCTCTCCCACCACAACTTGAGACCATTGCTCCTTGTTCTGCCATCTGTCACTACTGAGAACAGCCTCTCTCCATCCTCTTTGGAACCTCCCTTCAGGAAATTGAAGGCTGCTATCAAATCACCCTTTTGTGGAAGAGGTTTTGCCGCTAAAAAGCCCCATGTAGACGGGGCCATTTGTCAGAAAAAACCCCTTTTGCGCAAGATCCCTTATTCCTCAAAAAATGAGGTTTACATGATCTTAAGCTAAAGGGAGGGGTTCCAACAAATGGCCTTGTCTGCACGGGGCTTTTTAGTGGCAAAACCTCTTCCGCAAAAAGGATCAGCAGAAGATATGCAAATAAGAGCGCGATTTGCATATCTTCTGCCAAAAAAACCCGGCAGTGTAGACATAGCTTCAGCTTCATCCCCCAGCATAGAGAATGAAGCCTTCAGTGTTACCTCATAGGGCACGGAGCGAAGTCCCCATTTCATGTCCATTTTCAGAAGCAAACCAGCCGCCACATCCGCTGTGTGTAAAAAACGTACTGCTGAGGCAATCCCTTTGGGCAAAGCAGTAAAGTTCAGGGAAGATGAGCTCCTCGAGTTCTCCAAAGGTCACCAACCCTCAGCACGTAATATGCTGCCCGGGACCCACCCCTTGCTCAGACAAATCCAGAACAGAGGTAAGATCCAGTCGGCAAACAGACCCCGTGTGGCTTCAAAAGTGGGTTGCAGCTTCGTATTTTGGGGCTTTTCTGTCATTCGTGGGTTGCTGGGGTGTCTGACTGGCAGCGGCGTGGCCCTTGACTACAGCTGGAGCAGAAAGGTCTGTCCCTTCACGCAAGGCCCTGTAACGCTGTGCAAGGGGCGGGTTTTCCTGCGAGCTGTGAACACACGGCTGAGGTAAAAAATCAGACGGTGCCAAGGGCTGGACTCAGGGAAATGGTGTTGGTTCTGTCCCAACAGAGCGACACAAACTCACATGCAGCCAGAGCAGAGGTCATTATGAATAACATCATAGGGCAAGTCAGCTCACCAGCAAGTGGATGGATGGGTAAGTAGCAAGAGGCTTTGGGAGGAACAGTGGAGTGATGCTGGTTTATATTAGCCAATTTGGCCTGAGAGGGGTTAGATATTAAAATACCTAGCCACTTGGCTAGCTTGAATGCCTAACTGATGTCGATACATATAGCACTGAAGAGCAACCTTGTCATCACTGAGAGTATCCTCTGTATCCTAGGGCTGTAGAGCATTGGGTTATTGAGTATTCCCCCCCCCCACACACACACACACAGTACAAGCTTAACCTCTGTGACCCAGATGTCCTTCAGCCATCATCACCCCGGTCCAGCATTGTCCGAGATGCTGTGGGTGCTTCGGGGCTGGTGCACTCATGAAGAAAAACTGACAGGCTGGGGCCAGGAGCGTTGGAGAGAGTGAAACTCCAGCAACCCAGAGGCTGACAGTGAAGTGGGCCAGGGGAATGAAATCACAGTGGGCCAGGGAAGCAGGGGGCCAGTATGCCAGGAATGGAGGGATCGGCATTGGGCCAGGGGAATGAAATCACAGTGGGCCAGGGAAGCAGGGGGCCAGTATGCCAGGAATGGAGGGATCGGCATTGGCCTCCCCTGGTCCAGCATATTCTCTGGTTCAGGACCCGTCAGTTCCTGAGGGTGCCAGATCAGGGAGGTTCAACCTGTCATTCAGGGTTGTGGTTTAGGCAGTATCTGCAGTAATAATACCTAGTTCTTAGAGCACTTTCCGTCAATTAGTTGGTTGTGCAGCACTTCTCAGTCTTCAGTGTGTTCCTCTCTCTTAGCACCCTGTCAGCGACCAAAACATGTTTTGAGCAGTTGTAGAAACATCAGATCTGGCTCAAGTACACCTGTCTTTGTGCTGCTCTGGGGCAGCCGTGGTCTACACTAGGGCGTTATTTCAAAATAACCCCCCTTCAGTCGAATTTATAAGTGGAGTGTTCACACTACCAAGCCTGTTATTTCACGCGGGCCGCTTATTTCAAAATCTGTACTCCTACTTTCCTTGGGGAGTAACACTCCAGTGCAGCTACTTCTAATTAACTACTCCCCAGAGTAATTCAGACTAGTGACTCCCCAGCGCTTCCTGGGGGTCTAAGTTGAGGTAGTGCATCCACATTAAGAGAGCCTGCCTCGGACTAATTTTGAGGCTCCTCTGTAGTGTAGACCCGCTATTTTGATTTTGTTATTTTGGGAGTTATTAAATCAATTTTAGTTATTTTGAAATAGGTCCCCAGTGTAGACATGCCCAACATCTGATGCCACGTGGACTGGACCAAACGGGGTCACTTTAAGACATTCTTCTCAACGTCAAGCATTTCCCAGCCACCTGAGAATTCATTTTTAAAGGAGTATGACACCCACCAGAATGCTTTCCTTCAAAATGAAAGCTATCCCCCCTTTTAAAGTGGGGTGAAGGAGGAAGAGCAGGAGGGGCTGGTTTGATTAATTTCTCCTGTCTTTGGTTTACCGAATAACAGTGCTAAAAATAGAGCTGTTCCTCAGGGTATGTCTACACTGCACAGCTATTTCGGGATACCGGAAGTATCCCAAAATAGCTACTCCACGTCTTCACAAGCTGCCCATTATTTTTAAATATTTTTCGAAATAACAGGTGAGCTATTTCAGTGTCCCATGAAGGTTAAGGAATGTCTTGAAATAGCGCGTTATTTCGAAATTTGGCACTGTGTAGACATGCCAAATTTCAAAATAATCTACTTCAAAATTCAGTTAAAATAAGATATGCAATTTGCGTCGTGCAAATTGTGTATCTTATTTCGAGTTTAGGGTGCTGTGTAGATGTACCCTTAGGGTATGTCTAAACTACATCCCTCTGTCGAAAGAGGGATGTAAATTAGGCAAATTGAAAGTGCAAATGAAGCGGGGATTTAAATATCCCACGCTTCATTTGCATAATCGCGTCACAGTGACCTTTCGAAAAAGGGTATTTCAAAAGTGAAACCACCATCTAGATGCAGTTCTTTCGGGGGGAAAAAAACCCTTTTTTGGAAGATCCTGTACTCCTCAAAAAATGAGTTTTTTCAAAAGAACCACGTCTAGACGGTGGTTTCACTTTCCAAATACCCTTTTTCGAAAGACCGCTGTGACACGATTATGCAAATGATATTTAAATCCCCGCTTCATTTGCCCTTTTGATTTGCCTAATTTACTTCCTTCTTTCGACAGAGGGATGTAGTTTAGACATAGCCTTAGAGTCATAACTGCTGACAAAATACCGAGAGCAACTCCTCCTTACTGAGGGTATCGCTGTTTTACGCCAGTGGCGGATCTGGTCCTCCAGTAAATAAAAAAAGACTTGTCATCTCTGGGGAATGTCAGGAGCACAACACCCACCGAATATCAGCTGGAATGCTTCAACCAGGCACACTGACAGGGAAAGAACACTGTCACCTCACCTCCTCGCCTAGTGATGTGTGTTACCTCAGGATCACAGACATCACTGGGTACAGAGCAGTTTGAAGGCTCAGCATCTCTGTACCCACTAGCCCTTGCTCTGATAGCAAGGGCCACTACCTCTTGGTTAGCATGGAGGCAAAGGCAACTGGGATTCCTTGGGACAACTTCAGAAAAATAAAAGAAGCAAAGGGAGCAGAAGACTAAAAAAACAAACCATTTTTCTGGGCAGAGCTCATCCCAGAGGTTAAAATTCGCTTGTCATAATTAAGCTCTGAAATGACACATTCTCCATTCAAGCCCTAACTGTCAGTGAAAAGGAGCAACGGGTTGTAACAATTAAAAGCCAGTTAATTGGCAAAAGAGCTTTATCTTAATGACGCCAAAGGGTATAATCTGTTACAGGAGGAAAAGCTCTGAGCCCATCATGGTCTGGAAATGTCAAACACAATTGAGATAACTCTCGGTGCCCACCCCCTCCCAGAGATCCAGTGATGGGCCAAGTCTACATGCTACCTAGCCCTACCTTGGCCCTCAATGGCCTGCAAGAGCACAAGAAAAGGGAGTCGGCAGATGCCTGGTTCTGCTGGGGTTTCATGCTGAATTCCAGTAATTCTGGTGCCTCACCTAGCCCTTCACCAAGGAAGCACGGAGGAGCAGAATGTGAGAAAAGGAGGGCGGGAGGGGAAGATAATGGAATGTTCTGGGTATTACTCGGTGCACATTTTGTTCCAGATTTTCAAAACACTTAGCTCCCAGTTAGGTCCCAATGTAGCTCTTGTTATTTCCATGAGGGCATTTTTAAAAATCTGGCCCTTTGAGTCTGGGCTGAAGGTTTGCCTGAACTATGGCTTCTACTGCCTCTTCTTGGTGGAGCATTCATCATGCTTGCTCTGAGGTAGCGACAGATGGTTTGCAAAGACAGGGGCACTCAGTCTGCTTTGACTTTCTGCTCCTTTTCCAGAACAGGACTGAGAAGTGCAGACCAGCTCTCCTGCCTGGGCAGTATGGCCGCTGATTTGTCTTTCATTTGGTTCCCCGAGGTGCCAGCTGCTCTTTAAACAAACGGCTTTCCTCCTCGATCTCTGCAGAGAGAAAAATGTCCCCCTGAAACTGTCTAAACTCCTCCAGAACCGTCATGAAGTAAATTGCCTCAGGAAAGACTCTAGAATGAGGCCAGAGCTGAGTCCTGAGTTGCTTCTACCTCCCCACTGTAGACTGAAGCACGGAGAGCGAGACCCAGGGAGCTTTAGATGCCTGCTGGGAGGGGACACAGAAGGTGCATGGAGTTTTACAGGAATCCCCCTTGAGTTGCACAGAGGCATTATAATTCACTGAAGGGTGCTAGGTGAGGTGTCTTCTCAGACCTAGTAGCCCATTGGTCATCATAATAATTGCAAAAGGTGTGCATGGATAATATTTCAGGTGATATAGAGCTATGCCGATAATTGTGCTCTTATAGTATGGGCATTGAGGCAGGTTGCCAGACGGTAACTAAATGTCCTTTTCAGACAGGAGGTAGCAGATGCTTATCCCTCCATCTGGTCATGTGTGTCTTGTGGATTGTATGTCTTATAATGTCTTTAGGTACCAAGCCAGATACCGGGCATAAGACTGTGACTTCTACAAGAGAAAAAAACTCACAGGAAAAAGCAAGCCAAGGGGTGATGTTCTCTTTCTGACTAAACTCAATGGATCAGTCTGGTATTTCAGGTAATGCCAGGAAACACCCAGCATCCTACGTCTTCGAGACAAGCAGGCAGTGTGTTTTGTCTGATGATAAGGGGATCGCAGCCTGCCTGCTGGAAAGCACCAGTGAACAACATGCTATTAAACAGGAGAGTATCCTATCAATTAAGTCCAGAGTCTACAAAGCAGCTTATGATTTTGTTTTAAATGGAAACAGATTTGCTTCCAATACTTCAACTTCCTAGCGCTCAAATCTCCAGCCTTTGTTAAATGAACTTTTATTTGCTTTCACTATAGGCTTATTGAAGTACTGTGCAGGAAGAACCCTGCTGACCTGAGGTGGAACTGGGGTGTAAATACTGACACTGTCCAGCAGAGCAGGGGGATGTTTGAAGGGCTCTGGGGCTGGAATGTGCGTATATCTGTAGAGAGACAGAATGCGCCTATATCGGTAGAGAGATAGTTCGGGGTGGGGGTGCTTGTCTAGCCTGTGGAGTTGGGGAGCTAACCCTTCTACAGGCATGGACAAGGCTTCCTCCTGCTAAGGGCAATTGGCAGCAAAATGCCTCCCAGCCCTGCAAGCCCCCAGAAGAGTCTGAGAGAAGCAGAGAGTGGGAAGAGGCTCCAGGAATGCTGTTAGAGATGGAGGAGACCCCAAAGGTTCTAAAACAGGGGTGGGGAACCTCAGGTCTGGGGGCTGGATGTGGCCCCTGACTTGTCTGGATCTGGCTCCTGAGGCTCAAGGTCCTCCCCCCCCCCAGCATTGGGGAGCCAATGCTGGTGTGCCAGCCTTCCCCCTCCCCCACTGCTCCACTGTGGGGCTGGAGTATACAAATCTACTAGCCTGTGCCCCTCTAGGCTCTGGTGTGTGAGGGGAATGTGGGGAATGTCTTTCTCCTTCTCAGTTAGGGGCCACATCAGTGAGGGGTTGGTTGGTTGTTTTGCTTCTCACTTGTGTGCGGCCCCCGACTGATTTTTCTGTGGGTCAGCGGCCCCCGACCCAAACAAGGCTCTAAAAGGAGGAGCGGACACATAAAGCTGCAGGAGAGTTTTGTGGTGAGGTGAATGAGAAGAGTTTTCTTCCTGCTGGGCGGTGAGGTCCCAAAGAGGCTACTGCCGTGTGTGTCAAACCAATGCTGATGCCAGGGCTGCCCAGAGGATTCAGGGGGCCTGGGGCAAAGCAATTTCAGGGGCCCCTTCTTGGCACTCCCTGTCTCAGACCTCAGACTTCAGACATTCTCGTGGGGGCCCCTGCGGAGCTCAGGACCTGGGGCAAATTGCCCCACTTGCCCTCCCTCTCTGAAGGGCCCTGGCTGATGCACAGACATGACACACCTAGCACTTTCCTTAATCTTAGCCAGTGTCTTTGTTCTTCCCTGAAACCCAGCTCAGAAGCCATGTATGTCCTTTCCCCAACATTCCCTCATCCTCACCAGAGGCACAAGCTAGCTCCCATTCAAGAGTTTGCGCCAAAACGCATTCAAGTCAATGGATATGTGAACGCTTCTCTGACTGGCCTTTGGATCAGGCTTTGCGGGGAGTTAGACTGAGTCCCAAATGCCGAACTGCCTCAGCAGCTGTCTGTGTGCTGAGGGCCTGGTGCTCTGTGGCACCAAACTCCACTCCTGGTGCTTTCATTGTCCCCAGACAGCTTGGTCTCTAGTTGGCCCAGACAAAGAAATGAGCTACCGCCTTGCACGGGAGCCAGAGAGTCTGTTTCAATCCATTTCTGCTCATTGCTCCTTATAGCATATTTCTGTGGCCTTTTAAAGGGTCTTTCAGTTGCCCTTCATTGGGACTGCAAGGAAGTGCTATACTCACAGTTTGATCTCCGGGATTGAAAGCCACAGTCTCCATTAGAAGAAAAATCAGTATTTCCTTCTGTGCACCCCGCACTGGGTAACAGGGGGTTAACCCTGCACTGAGGGCTGAAAAAGCCACACCCCTTTCACCTTACTGAGCATGCCCCAGGTGTATGGATATAAAAGAGAGCAACTCAGTTCAGTTGGGGCTGACTGCTGGTGGGAGAGGACATATATGGCCTGCTTCAGGCAAGTCAACATGAAAACTCAGGTCAGGAGATGTTACATTCTAGGCTGAAGGCAGAAGCTTCCAGAGGCCTCATGGAGTTAGGAGGCACCAAGGAATGGGCCATCCATGGACTAGGAAGGTGAGACAGAGGCCTGCACCACAGCTGTGGGGATGATGGCAGGAAGTATCCTAGGGGAAGGCAAGTAGGCTGGTGCCAGGGAGTCAGCATGTTTTGGCAGGAGCTTTTTCCTGCTGATTCAGTGGCTGGAGCTACAGCCATTAATAGAACTGTGGGCTGTGGTTCAGTGGAGAGGGAGGCACTGGACTGCCCTGCCTGGGGATGTAACCCCCTCTCTCTGCCCCTAACCAAGGAGTTGTACTTCCCTGCAAATGGGGACAAGTTTATGGACTCTGGCCATTGGGCCGTACTGCCCTGAGAATGGGGGTGAGTTTACAGGCTTGTGCTCTTTGGCCATACCATGGCAAGACTGAAGGTGAATCTATAGACACGGGTTGGCAAGATCTAAGCAAGGAACTGCACAGAGGAGGTGGGCGCACTCGCCCGCACTGGGTGTGGGCTTCCCCCAGCCATGTTACACCTTCCAAGGAGAGGGTTGCTCGGTTGAGCAAGCATCACCAGTCAGCCTCACAGTTACAGGAGGATTCTTGTTTCTGCATCTCATTACCACAGTGAGACCACATGAGCTGTGGGGTAGGAGCTGTGGGAACATCTCGATGCATATTCCTAACTTTCAGCTCAGTGTTGGCCTGGTCCCAAGAGTGCTCAAGTCTCACTGACATCAGTGGGAGCTCAAAGCCCACTTAGTCCTTTGCAGGAGGCTGCTTCTTGCCAACACCGGCCCACCTCTCTGTGTCCAGCCATCTGTGGCTAGTGACGAGGCAGAGCCGAGCAGTGCTCTGGACGGACACTGAGAACTGCCACCGGGAATGTGAGAACACACAAGGGGAACTTTCCACTTTCCCAAAATGTGTCTTCTCCTTTTTCAGTGCACTAAACTGCAGCGACACTTTCCCTGCTTGTGAAAGCCTGAACTGACTTCTGAAGCAGACACCATTGCAGCCAGTTACCACGGTGCTGCCTTTTCATTATGTTGCACGCGCCACTGCAAGACCCTTCGACATTCTCCCTTCACCGTGGCCTGAATCTGAAGCAGCTGCACTGAATTCAGTTATTCTGGATTTACACCGGCGTAGCTGAGAGCAGAGAGGCTCCTGCTGAGTCCAGCACGGGGGCTGGAGGAATTTGAAAGGGTTTTCCCTCTTCCTGCTGCTTCTCTTCCAGGCCCTTCCTTGCTCCCTCCTGTAGCATGAGTTACATTCCAGAGCTATGGGGACAGTAAATCTTTCATTTATTCATGGAGTCACCCACACAGGCAGAAGCAGTGAGTGAGAAATGCGGTCTCTGGCGGTTCTCCACTGCTTGTCGCCTCACTAAAGGCACATCTATGACAGACTGTCAGGGCAGTTTTTCCAGGGTCTCTATGCATGGCAGAGTGGGCCAGTGTGACATCGCTGAAAGCCCTAGAGGGATAGGCCCGTAGCCTAGGACAAACTGTAGCCAGTAGCTAGAGGACTGGCTCCTACAGCCTCACAGGGGGTCGTGTGCCCCCGCACTGGTGGGGGAACTAGCAGGAGGGCCTGGTGCCTGCAGCAGAGATCCAGCCCCTAGCACATTCACTAGCATCAGTGGCGGAAGCGGAGCAAGGGGACTGCAGGTTGCTCTGCTCTCCCGGCGCACCACTCTGGGAGCGAGGGTGGGACTGCTCTGCGCTCCCTGGCGGGAAGTGGGGTGACTTGGCTGGGGGGAGCAAAGCAAGCTGGGGCTGCCTGGCTCCGCTTCGCCTACCACTGCAGTTGAGTGGGGGGCTGGGCCCCTGCTGCCAGCACTGCCCCGCTGGTCTCCTGCTCATTGGGGGGGAAGAGGCAGGGCGGGGGTGGAACAAGGGTGGGAAGGAGCCGGGCAGAGGGGTGCCCCCTCACCAGTCACCTCTGATTGTCAGGCAGCTCTGCACTTGGAGTCACTGCTCAAGAAAAAGATCTTGGAGTCATTGTGGAGAGTTCTCTGAAAACATCCACTCAGTGTGCAGCAGCAGTCAAAAAAAGCAAACAATGTTGGGAATCCTTAGGAAAGGGATAGATAAGATTGAAAATATCCTATTGCTGCTATATAAATCCATGGTACACCCACATCTTGAATACTGCGTGCAAATGTGGCTGCCCCATCCCAAAAGAGATATTGGAATTGAAAAAGGTACGTAAAAGGGCAACAAAAATGATTAGTGGGGTGGAATGGCTTCTGTCTGAGGAGAGACTAATAGGATTGGGGCTTTTCAGCTTGGAAAAGAGATGACTAAGGGGGACATGATAGAGGTCTATAAAATGCCTGGTGTGCAGTAAGTAAATAAAGAAATGCTGTTCACTCCTTCTTATAACACAAGGTCTAGGGGTCACCGCATGACATGAAGAGGCAGCAGATTGAAAACAAACAAAAGGGAGTATTTCTTCACGCAATGCACAGTCAACCTGTGGAACTCCTTGCCAGAGGATGTTGTGAAGGCCAAGATTGTAACAGGTTTCAAAAAAAGACCTAAAAAAATTCATGGAAGCTAGGTCCATCAGTGACTTTTAGCCAGGATGGGCAGGGATGCAAAACCATGCTCTGAAGTGTCTGGTAGTCTTTGTCTGCCAAAATATGAGACTGGGCACTAACCAGGGGGTGGATCACTTGATTACCTGCACACTATTCATTCCCTCTGGGGCACCTGGCTTTGGCCACTGTCGGTAGACAGGCTACAGGGCTAGATGGACCTTTGGTCTGACACAGTATGGCTGTTCTTTTTTCTTGTGGTGTTGTTTTTTGTTTTCATTTCATCTTTTTGCCCAGTTGTGGAGGGGGAGAAGATTTGTGGCCTTTCTAGATCAATTTCCCATTTAGAGCAAAAATCAGTGGGGGTGGGTCAAGGAATTTAAGTGTACTTTGCTTATATACACAATATACATGAGTCCTGTCTCCTTGTAGACAGTGGGGCTACAAATACTAACAGGGAACCCTCTTTGACGAATCCTCAGGTGTTACTTACCTGCTGCCTCTGGCCCTGTCTTTCTCTGGGATCTCTTGCATCACCGTCTATCTGCTTGGGGCTTAACTTCTGTCCCAGGCTGTGTCTACACTTAAAAGTTTAAAGCACAGCTGTGGCAGCACTTTAACATGGCAGCCGCTCTTTGCATGAGGGGAGTAGCTAACAGTGCAGGGAGCCCAGCTCCCAGTGCTGTAGCCTGGCTTGCACTGCTGCTTTATTCTTGTGCTGTAACTTGCTGTGTTCGGGGGGGGG
>JANRFK010000961.1:10382465-10394246 GCA_030068395.1 Apalone spinifera | reverse complement strand
TCCACACCTCTTTCGAACCTGCCCTTTGCCCCATGGCCGGAAAGGAAAGGCAGGGCTTTGGGATCACACAAGCAATGAGCGAATGATCACTAGGGTCCCAGGACCTCAGGCGCCAAGCGAGGGAAAGCCCAGCTGCAAAGCCCATGAAAAGCGAGCGCACAAGAGGCAGCACAGCGCAGCAGGCACTGGGGCGGGCCCTAATCCCAGTCTGCTCTGGCCTGCTGTGTGACCCTGGGCAAGTTTCTTCCTCTCCCGGAGCCTGTTTCCCACCCCTGCATCCGTCTTGTCTGTTTCAGTGTAAGCACTTGGCAGCGGGTACTGTGTGGTTTGTACAGCACCTTGCACAATGCAGTCTGATCTTAGCTGGGCCTCCCAGTGCTACTGTCATGCAAATACTAGATCAGCTTCCTAATAAACAAAATCAACTGGAATCTCTCCATAGCCTTTGGAACAAATTGTACGGGTTTATCTAACCCCCTTGGGGCCAATGAAGGGTTGTTCCCCATAGTATGGGTGTTAGGAGCTAGTCTAGCCTGTTCCATCACATCTCAGTTCTTGTGCTTCCTTCTGAAGTGAAATTCCAGATGGCGTCCTCCTCGAACCAGGACGCCAGCCCGCTGCAGGACACGGAGTTGATCTCGATCTGCAGAGAGGCCGAGGAAGATGAGCCCACGGTCACTACAGCTCCCAGGAGAGGTTTGGGGTCTTTACTCCCCACAGCCCCTGCTCTCCTTACCGCCAGGAGCTGGGGGGAGAGGATGTATCACCTGGTGCCGTCAGCTGGGCCTTTCGCTGTCAGCAATATATGGAACCCCCCTAGGATCCAGCCTGTCTGACCTCACAGCCAGCAGATTTCCTTTCCTCAAGATCAAAGGCAAAGCAAAGAATCTGTCTCCGTGCCTTGGCCTGCCCCTTTTTCCTTGTCAAGACAGACCAGAAAGTCCCCATCCTCTCCCTCGGTGCTCTGCTTTTCTCCTTTAGCACTACCCAGAATGCTTTGCCAGTACCTGGCAGTGCCACCCCCTGAACCCTGGGAGCACGCGGAAAGGGGCCAGGGGTGGTTTGCAATAGCCCCACAGGTTTTCTGGGGCACTTTGCAGGACCAGACCTGGGGAGGAGGTTCATCCCTTCTTAGACACCGGGACTTCACCAGGTTTGATTTTGGTCTCTGCCAAGAGCTGGTTGCAAGAAAGCTTGCAGGACGTGTTTAATAAAACGGCTTTAGTATCTTTCAGAATAAACACGGGAAACTTCTTGTTGGAAGTGCAGGTGGAAGGCAGGCCCGGCTGGCTCCTGGTGTGTCATGAGTGGTGGAATCTCTCCCTGGGGACCCTGGTCTGCAGGCAGCTGGGCTATCTTCAGTAAGCAATGCTCCTCTCAGCAGAGACAGTCGGCCAGCCTCAGGCACACGTCTTTGATTTGCCATTTTTGCAACGATTCTGCAGGGAATAACGGGATCCCAGCCCAGGACCATAGACTCACTGACGTTTAGTTACTGGGGCTTAGAAACGGGGTCCCACGGTGCTAGACCCAGTTCTCCCCCTTTTCCTATTTTGCCACTGGAAAAGGAAGGAAACTCCCAACATGAAACAATGTGGGGGTGGAATTTTCACTGCAAAATGTATTTTTTTTCCCACTAGATATTTTTTTAAATGGAAAAAAAAATCAAAATTTCCTGGGGGGGAGGGGAACAATCTGTATTTTTTTGAGCCACGCTAATTGTTCCATAGCTTAGGTTTGTTCCCAAAGACCTTTATAGCAGTTTCCCAAGCATACAGTCTTTCCATTGGCTTTCCTGGGAGCTGGTTAAGCCCTTATCTCACCCCTGCCAGTAGAGTCGCTCCTAGATCTAATGTCACTGTTCTCTTATCCACCGCTGTTCTGTGGCTGTACATTTTTCCCGCACATCACCATAGAGACAAGGGGGAGACTTTTGTGGCATAAATGATAAGCAGGACTCCTGGGTTCTAATTCTACCTCCTCAACCTTGTGATCTTTTCCTCTGTGCCTCATTCACCTCATCTTTCAAACAAGGATCGCAATAGTCATCCGTTTCCCAAGTGAGCATGAACTCATTCATGTTTGGAGTGTGTTGTGAGATCCTCACTTGGCAGGTATTAGCAAAGGACACAGAATTATTATTGTCTCCAGTTTGTACTCGTACGCTGTTGACATTCCAGGGCTAGCAAAGGGACTGCAGCTTCTGAAAACAGTTTAGCGAGGCAAGCAAACCTATTTCCTGATTCTGGGGTTAGAAGAGTGTCAAGTGAGGGTCTGGAGTATGTTCATTTGCAGTTTTATTATGTAGCCACTAGATGTCCCTATGTGCTTTACAGTTCCAGTCAGGACATTTCCTCTGGTAAATGAGAGAGACAAAACTGGAACTCAAGTTGTGTGGATGCCTGTTTTGTATTTGTAGTTAGAAGCCCTCCTGCGTAAGAAACATGGCAGGGGGAAGGATTAGCCTTCCCAGTGTGTGTCTATGTCTACACTACTTGGGTTTTTTTGGAAAAAAACTTTTTCCACAGCACCTTTTCGTACCTTTTTCCGCTTGTTTTTTCGGAAGAGATTTTTCCGACATTTGGCCTATCTACACGGGGCCAAATGTCGGAAGGGCCTCCTCTTTTGGAACATCCCTTATTTCTCATAAAATGAGGAATACAGGGATGCTGAAAGAACATACCCGCTTTTTTGGAAACTGTTCCGAAAAAGAGGACGCGTTCCCTGGATGCGGCAGAGTTTTTCCGGGATACCAAGGGTATCCCGGAAAAACTCTGCAGTCTAGACATATCCTGTGAGGGCTATCATGTTTAATCCTTTCACCTCTGTGTGAGCAGTGGCAAAAATTAGCATGTATAAACTACCGTACAATGGTTCTGTGCAGAAGAGAGGAAGAAAGTGACCATAAGAATGCTGTCATGTCAGGGGCATGGGTGAGCTCACTGATCTTTTGGCGGGATAGGTGATGCAGGTGATGAAGTTTGCCTTTGCTTCTGCAGACTCGCCCATCACAAAGGAGTGAACCTGACAGATGTCAAGGTGAACGATACACAAGAGTTTGTTCAGATTGTGCCCGACCAGAAGAGCAGCATTGAAGCCATGTGGCAGGTCAGGTGGGTGATGGCACCGGGGAGAGCAGGACTGGCATTGTGGGAACGGAACAGAAGGCCCTTTCCCTTCTGTCCTGTCTGAGGAAAACGTCTCCCTGATTCCGCCAGATTCTGTGTCGACTCTGATCAGCAAATATGGAGGGAGGGAGAAAATCAGAACTGGCCACTCAGTGAAGTCCAATGGAATGGAATGGAAACAGCACAGCGCCTGCCCTGGCAGGAGCCACACCTGCAGGGAGGGTCACAGCTGCTGTCACACCTCCACTTGCAGAGCAGACAGCCCCTCAATACCTGCAGGGGAGCTGGCATACAGGCCTTTTCAGACAGGCCCACTGGCCCTCTCAGGACAGCTCTGCTGCTGCAGAAACACACAGCCTGCATCCTTGCACTTTCTACCCCTCATCAGCTTGTGTTTGCCAAGTGCTCCACAGGTGAAAAGCCTTCGGTGGGCACCATGACAGTCCCGATCAGAATCCACGTTCCAGGCCTCCTGAGGGAATCTGGCCTGTCACCATGCCAACAGGGGCTGCCAGGGAACCCCGGGATGGGCCATCTCTGTGTCTCATGGCTGCTGGGAACCTCATTGCTAACCCTGGTTCTGCTCTGGTGCAGGGGCAGCTGTGCTTCAGGGCGAATCGTGGCTCTGAAATGCTCTGGTAAGTGCATTAGCCCTGTCCTCAGAGTGCTGAACTCTCTTGCATTCCTTGTGCTGTTACAGACCCACTGTTAGGAAAAGCCCCAGGTCAGCTGGACACTGAGCACCCTGTTGCTCCGCATGGGCCTGCTTTTCCTTTGCAAAGTCGGCGTCATTCCTCGCAGAGCAGCTTTCACAAACAAGCAGGCCCAGTGCTGAGGGGCCCACAAGCAGCAGAGTTACTCAGGGAGGCAGCTCCAGCATCCCTATGGTAACAAGCCTGCACCAACCAGTCTGTCTGGAGGGCAGGAAGGTTTGGCTTCCCATTAGGCTGTGGAGCAAAATGAAAGGGTGGGTTTGCAGTTCCTGGAGTTCGCCTTTGCCTATGTGATTTCATAGCTCGGGTTTGCTTGCAGCGGCAGCAGCGATGTGGCCTTCAGCCCCCCAAACCCTCCTGTCCATATGGCCCAGCTCGTGAGTAATTAACAGCAGGTGCAATGAGCACCCCCTCCCCAGTATTGGTCTCACCACCTCTTCTTGTCAAGGAAGGCAGCTGTGGCCCTGAACTCACCCCTTGAGGCCCCAGGCTATTTCGTGGCAAGGTGCAGACCTGAGAGCGCCCAGGTGGAGAGGTGGGAATCCTGCATTCTTTGCTGTTTTCTCTCGCTCCCTCTCAGTCCTGGCCGAGCAGTGCTGAGTGGGGAGATCACTACATGGAAGAGACTTTGCTTAGGTCCTGGGGTGGGAAGGCAGAGGTCCTGGAGTTAGCTCGGAGCACACAGAAGGGTAAGAATGGGTTTCGCCGTGTTATTTCTCATGGGGACCAGTACAAGTGACAAAAAGCAAAGGAGAAAACAGGGGTCACCCTGAATCCCTAACAGCCTGTGGGGGTGAGCCAGGGACTAGGACGGAGCATAGGCAGGGCAGGGTCTGGGGTAATACTGTGGAGCACAGCTGAGAAGCAGGAGCATACACAGGGGATCATTCCTGCCAGCTGGTCCCTTCTCTGCTGCCTTGCCTTCTCCCTTTCTTTTCTTCCCTTTCCAGCCTGTGAGGTTGGCTGCTTTTCTCCTCCAATTTCAGTGCTCAAGGAAAGACCTGCCCTGCAGCCCCAAGTCAAAGCCTAGCTCAGCTCCTGGAGAGGGCTGGGTTTCTCTGACAGGTGAGGTATTTGGGGCTCCAAGTTCATGTTTTTCCCCCTTTGCAGAGTGTGGCGTGCGCTCCAGAGCAGCCCGGATCGTTGGTGGAAGTGAAGCCCCGTTGGGACGCTGGCCGTGGCAGGTCAGCCTGTACCTCAACTCCAGACATGTCTGTGGCGGCTCCGTGGTGGCACGCAACTGGATCGTCACGGCCGCTCACTGCGTGCACAGGTGGGTCTGGGAGCAGCAGGGCAGGAGGGTTGAGGGGGCAGCCTTGCACAGGGCATAGCTTTTCCCCTGCAGGGAAGGTGGTGGGGAATTGGCCACCCGAGCTATACTGCATCCCCAGAGGGACAGGTGAGCCATGTCTCTGCCCAGTTACAGGCTGCCCCAGGTCTCCAGCTGGCTGGTCTTTGCCGGGATTATCGCCCATGTGTCCGTCAAACAGCAGGCCGGGGCGGCGGTGGAGAAAATTATCTACCACCCCCGCTACGACGACCGGAGTCACGACTATGACATCGCGCTAATGAAACTCACAGCGCCCTTGAACTTCTCTGGTGAGAACTTTCTCTGCAACCATCTCCCCCTTTGCAGGGTGGGGGATCCCCACGGGAAGGCCCTGGCTTCCCTTCCCCAGGGGACTGTAATGGGGCCACTCCCCAAAGGTCTGATTCCCACCCTGGTGGCTTGTGCCGATCCTGGGGCAGTGCCAGCAGGGGGGTGGAGAAAGCTTTCCCCAGGCAAGCCGTGGGGCTCTGCTGAAGGCACATGGCACAGAATGCTCACAGACCTTGTCCCCCACAGTGGCGTGAAATAAGTGGGCCGATATCTAAAGAACGGGGCTCTGGCTGCGCAGGTCCCAGCAGGAGCAGCGCTCTTTGGAGAATGTGGCCCCCAGAGCCAGGGGAGCAAAGCAGCAAAGGAATTTCACTCTCGATTGGTGCTGTGCGCTACGAGGGCCTTGCCAAGCTGGTGCTGCTCTAACACGCCTCCCTCTCTCCAGACGCCATCCGTGCGGTGTGTTTACCGCTCTCCCACCAGGATTTCCCCCACGGCACCCGCTGCTGGATCTCCGGCTGGGGCTACACCAGCCCCGAACACGGTGAGCAGCTCCAGACAGCCCGACGAGCACTTTGGGGGCTCCTTCTTACCAGGCAGATGAGCGAAGGCTGCGTGTCACAGGAGGGGACGTCTGAGTCTCCAGGAGAGCACTGAGTTCTGAGCTGCGAATCTCCTGCTGCTCTCAGTCCCGACCCACAGCCCCTGCTGCTATTGCAGCCTAGGGCTCCTTGCACACCTACAGCCACCCCCCCACCAACTTCTCCTCTCTCCTCCTCCCAGCACGCAGACCTCTGGGGCTGAAGAGTCTCTATATAGCTCCGTGTCCCACTGTGCCTTGAGCACAAACCCCAGCATTTAGCCCTCAGGCTACAGGTTCAGCTGTCTCTCTCCTTTGCCGCCTTCTCCCCCAGCTCAGGTGGCTGAGATCCTGCAGGAAGCTGTGGTTCCCTTAATCAGCACCAAGAAATGCAACAGCTCCTGCCTGTATTCTGGTGAGGTCACCCCCAGGATGCTGTGTGCCGGCTACCTGGATGGGCAAGCAGATGCCTGCCAGGTAAGAGCAGGGAGAAAACAACCCCTGTTGTCCTTTTCCCCCACTGAGGAGCAGCGCGATGCTGCCACCCTGGGCTGGATCCCACATGGGGTCTGTCAAGTACATGAAAATGGGGGAGAGGGTGGGGAACGTGGCTCCTCCACTCAATGAAGTGGGTCCCCCTCGATCTCCCTACCGGAGGGGACACAGCAGGAGCATGCTCACTGCAGCATACAGAGGGCAGGGCGGGGGAGGTGGAAGAGTCTTGGGGGCAGAGCAGGGGCATGTGGGGCATGTGTTGAGGTATTGTGCAGAACTACTGAGAGGCTGCTGGTGTCAGGGCGAGAGCGTCAGGGGCATGAGGGGGTTTAGTCAGGCCATCGTGTCAGAGATGGGGAGGTCATGTGGCAGGAGTGTGCTTGGGGCTGTCTTCATCCTGGGGAACAGCGGGTCACTAGAATGTGTAGAGGAGCAGCCATTGCTGAAGTTGAGGTAAATGCTACTTTATTACAGGCAGGGCAGCTGCCCACCCCTCCCTACACACCAAGTGGCAGCCAGTGTGCGTTTCCTCTGGCACTCAATTCCTCCTCCTCAGCAGCTGCTCCTAGCGATGGCCAATGCCGGATTAATTTACACCCCTCACCCTCCATCCTGCACTCGCAGTCCCTTTGCTTTAGGACAGATAGGCCCAGCCTGGCATCCTGTTACGATAGGCTACTGCATGAGTGTTGGTTACAGGCTTATCACCCTGTTTTCTGCACGGCCACCAGCCCCCACTGGAGACAGGCCTGCAAGCGAGGCAGATCCTTGAGGTGAAGCTACAGCATCTCCTTAGGGGGGGCTAGGCCCAGAGCCACAAACAGAGCCTGGCGCCTAATTCCTGTGGGTTTGTCTAGGAGATAGGGATCTAACTCCATTTGTTCTTCTAGGCCTTCGGGGAGCAGCATCTTTGGTCTGGCTATTAATGAGGGATGGACCAGGCCAGAGAGAACCCCACACAACAAAGGCAGCCTCTGGCTGTTGGGTTTCATTGCTGTGCTGTGTTACAGCAGTGCAGAGAACAGCACAGAGGCAGAACCCTCCACTGGGCCCAGTACCCTCCTGCAAGCTGTTTGCAAATCCCAGCTTCTGCTCCTTGGGCGGCCCTCCCGCAGCATCTCCCCAGAGGGGAACGGGGGAGCATTTTGGTCCAGATTCACAAAGGCATTTTGCTGCTGCGCTCCCATTGATTCAAATCCTTAAATCCCTTTGCAGATCTGTGGGGCCAGGATTGAAAAGGGCCAGTAAGGTGCTCTGGGATCCTCTGCCTGAGGGAAGGGGAGTGGGGAAAATCAGGAGAAGTAAAGCGCCATAACAGAGCTGGGTTAGCGATCTTCATGCCATGGGGACGTGCTGGCAGCTCAGCTCTGCCCCTTCCTGCATCGCAGCCTCCATCCAGGCTGGTAGGGCCCACAGGGCAGGGGCAGCCCTACAGGGTATAATCCCATCCGTGTGCTTCATGGAAGCACTGCCTCTCCCTCCCCCACCCTCCCGGACACTTGCTCTGTCTTGCAGGGAGACAGCGGGGGGCCGCTGGTTTGCCAGGATGAGCTCACCTGGCGCTTAGTGGGCATCGTCAGCTGGGGCACAGGGTGTGCTGAGCCCAACTCCCCAGGAGTTTATACCAAGGTGGCTGAATTCCTGGACTGGATTTATCACATCGTCGAGGTGAGGGAAGCAAATGGACAAAGGGTGGACCTCTAGGGGGATGCTAGAACACCGCAGGGGGCTGGTTCACCGCAGGGGCTCTGTTATTCTGGCTACCACCCAATACTTAAAAACCTGCCCCTTTAGCCAACCCTACCCCAGGGGAAATTCCTTCCCCATGCCTGTGACAGTCTTGCTCTGCAGGAGACATTTATAAGGGGCTGGAAGGGAGATGGGCTTTAAAACACCCTGCCATTGCAGATGTAGTGCATCTCCTGGGAGAGAGCCAACAGCTGTGTGCTCTGCAGCAAGAGCCTTCCAGAGGAAGGAAATCAAAGACACAAGCCTGCTTCCTCTGTGTTCGGTAGCAGAGAGCTGAGCCGCAGGGCAGTCAGCAGCACAAAGTGCACCTCACTTTGTGAGGTGAAAATACTCCAGAAGCCCTAGAGAGCCCGGCTCCCTGAGGGAAATGTAGGTGAGAGCTTTGGAGTCTTACAGGCACACACAGTGCCGGTGCATCCATACAGTGCAGTCTGTGCACATCAGAGCTCCTGCAAGCAGCTTGGGGTTTTCAGATCTCAGCCTGTCTCTTCCCCCTGCCCCCCAACAGCAAACGACTGAGAATCTGGGCCCTTTTCTGGAGCTGTCAAAAGCAACTAACGAGGAACAAGTTACAGGGGAGACTGAGCCCCAAAAAAACCCTAAAACCCTATTAAGTTTCCGTACCTCAGTTGTAACTGAGAGCAGGGCCTTGGGAAAGTTCTTTTCTCACCCACTATAGGAAATTTGTTTCCTGTCTGGGGGAGCAGAGAACAAGTCAATTTCTTGTTCCTGTGGTCTGTTTCCAGTCTAGATAACGATTCTGCCTCTACTCCTTACAGCAGTGTTTCTTAAACTGTGTTCCGTAGCACACCGGTCTGCCGCAAGGTAGTTGGAGGTGTACCGTGGAGAACAACATAATTCAAAATGGCTGCCCTTAGGGGGCAAACAACCTTTTTTTTCCCCCTCAATAACTTTCCCCCAGACCTTTTGGTATGGAAAGAAAATTGCCATAAAACAGCTCACTTTTCTGATTTGAATGAAAATATTTCTATGGATCTCAGGGAACACTGAGCTCCAAATACAACTATCAACCTCCATTTACATAGCTTACCAAAACAAACCCCAAACCCTCACGTAACATGATTTTAATTCTTGCTTCCAAATTAACCATATTCACTCTTGTGATTCTAGCATTTGGGGGATTTCCCAGAGCACAGAACTGATACAGTTTGTTGTCTGTTCTTTCAACAGAGCCACTAGGAGCATAACAAGGGGGTTGACTTAAGGAGCAGAACCACATGCCAAGCAAAGAAGAGTCCAGGATAAACTTATACTCACTATGGCGCTTTGTCCCTGTTACTGTGTAGTGAACGTGAATCAGCATCAACTGACTGAGGGAGCTGAC
The DNA here is from genome assembly GCA_030068395.1 of Apalone spinifera. Classification (NCBI taxonomy): domain Eukaryota; kingdom Metazoa; phylum Chordata; order Testudines; family Trionychidae; genus Apalone; species Apalone spinifera. The sequence goes on along the minus strand of JANRFK010000961.1, from coordinate 10,384,636 downwards.
AGGCCAGCCTGTTGCCAAGTGTAGGGTCTAGTCTCTGCTCTAGCTCCCCTGCTATATGCCTGTTGTAGCTATTCCATGTTAATTAATTAGTATTTGGGCAATGGCTACCACAGCCCTTCTGCTCTAGTGCAGGGGCTTGGTGCCATGTTTGGGCTGTGTCTGTGGAGTGGGGGAGTACATTCAAATACCCATCCTGTGTTAAGCAGGGCTTTCGATGGAGTGTCAAACACAGTCCTGCCGCATGCGGGGCTTGCTTCTACTTGCCTGTGGAAGCTGTTCCACTTGCATTCAATGCTGTTCAGGCCAGCACCCTTTTTATAGACTTCTTTGGGAGCCTGGTGGCTTGGCTCTGGGCTAGTACTGAGACAGGTGTGGGTTTGATTTTACCCAGCTACCTCATCTCTAAAAGTCATTGGCTTGCCCAATGAAGCTCTTCTACTTTATTTAAGTGTGCTGTGGGCCAGGCTTCTAGTTAACCTCTCTCTAGTCCAGTGGTTGGGATACAAGTCTAGGCTGTGGGAGACCCCAGTTCAAACCCCTCAGCTCTTTGGCAGCAGTTTGTGCTGGGTTCCCTGGCCTCCTATGCAACCATCCTTTGTGATAGGCCATCCTTCTTCCTCCCCTCCCCCCCCCTTCTCAAGAGGTTGCTGACTTCTGTCACACCACCAAGCCAGCTATTGGAAGAAAATTACCACAAACAACTCCTACTGAAGTGGCCTTGACAATGAGTCTTTCAAACACATACACAATGTTTCTAGCGAGTCTCTTGCTTACTGGCATGTGGTCATACAACACCAGAGGTTCATTGTGCAACAACTTACAAAAAGTCATGGTGGATTCTTCAACACAGACAGTGTCTAAATCCAGCGTGGGTGTTTTCCTAAAGGACCTGCTTGAGGAATTGTTGGGGGGCACTTCACTGGCCTGGACCATACATGAGGTCAGGCTGGGTGAGCACAGTAACAGTGGTGCCTTCTGGCCCTGGAATCTGTTGTTGCTTTTTGGCTGCTGCACCAGCAACGTTCTCCGGTCTGTTCACCATCATTCTCTGCTGCACGTCCTCCCCTGGTTGCCAGGGAGGGCTGTTTGAAAACCCAGAAGACACACCAAGGTAAAAATGCCACCCTGGTTATTCTATTCAGTGTGCAGCTTTACAGCCCTTCAGAGGCAGGATATGGCAACCGGGAGCCAGGGCTATCATCTTTGAATTCGAGTGCCAGGAGGAGGTTTGGTAGGTCTGTATAAATCTGACTGTCAATCCAATAGCAGCATTTGCCAACAATAACTGGGCAGGTACCTAGATTCACCTACTACTGGACAGACCCAACAAAGAAAGCAACAGAATGCCACTAGCCCCCATTGAAAAATCTCTCCTACACATCGTCAAGGATCTACAATCTATTCTAGATGATGATCCTTTGCTCTCATAGGCCTTGGGAGGCAAGCCAGCCCTCACTTACAGATAGCCCCCCAGCCCGAAACACATACCCCAATCACACATCCCACAACAGAAACACTAACCCAGGAACCAAACCCTGCAACAAACTCCGTTGCCAACTCTGTCCACACATCTACCCTAGTGACACCATCATAGGAACTAACCACATCAGCCATTCCATCAAAGGCTAGTTCACCTGCACATTGACTAATGCAGGGTCAGCAACCTATGGCTCGCAAGCCAAATATGGCTCACTAGGGAGCCAGATATGGCTCTTCTGGAGCTCCAGCTTAGCCCCCACAGCTCCCTCTGTGGCAGGGAGCCAGTGCTGCTGCTACAGCTTTATGACTCCCTGCAAGATTGGCGCGCCAGCTTCTTGGTGGGGAGCAGGGAGGGAGAAAGCTCCGAGCCTTCTCTCCAGATCTGGCATGCAGGGAACAAGTGGAGCCAAAAATGGCTTCATGTGCTGCCATTTTCCTTCCCCCAGCTGGGGAAACAACCTCGCAGGGACGCTCTTCCTGGAGGCTTTCCCCTTTGTCCCCATTGGCCAGAATCCAGCAAATGGGAGCAGCGGGAGGCAGTGTTACATGTTGCCTGCAATGAAGCATGAAAGCAAGTAAGTGCTCCCCACCTCCTCATGCCCAGATACTACACCCCCAGCCCCCTCGTTCATGCCCCACTGAGACCCTGCACCCCCAGCCCCCTTTCTCACCCCCCTGCCAAGACCCCTTCC
>JANRFK010000961.1:10348058-10365434 GCA_030068395.1 Apalone spinifera | reverse complement strand
GCCAGGGCGGTCTGCCATGAACAGGGGCTGCTTTGCTTAGCTGAGATCTTGTGCTTGTTTGGCTGAGCAGTCCTGCCTCTGCATTTTAAAATGCAGGAGCCACAGCGCAGATGGCTCTGGAGCTGGCACAAACCAGGACGTGCTCAGTCCCGGCTCGAGTTGGCTCCTTGGGAGCTACCCCCGCTGTGGCCCTGCAGAGGTGCGTATCGACTGATCATACAGTTGATACAAATTAGCCAGATAATCACATTTTAATGTCCTTAACTCTGACAGCGAGTTAAACATTACCAGCATGTACATGTCTTGTACCCTGCTCGCAGTCACCACTATCCTGATGTGAATTTTATTTCTGTTTTTAAGGAAACTGCATTTTTCAGCAAAACTATCAGATTTGTCTACACAAGTTTCTCCAGAAGCCCTTAACTTAGGCATTGGCCCCTTCCCCCCACCCCCTGGGTCAGACAGTCTGGCTAGAAATTCTGAGGCCCAGGCTTCCATAAATTAGTTCGAGAAGTGGAATAAAGTTGATGTAGTTCTGAGGATTTTAAAAGGGCAAAGGGTATGTGCGAGGTGATTATAGGTCTTTATCTGACATTGATCCCTGGCAAGATAACAGAGTTGCTGATTAAAGGATTGTAATAAAATAAATGCCATAATCTCATCAAAATAAGTGTTGATGTAATACCTAGACTTCTGTAAGGCATTTGACTTGACACTGTGACATTTTCATTACACCACTACTATATAAAATTAATATGATGCACAGTCTGTGGATTAGAAGCGAGGTCATTTGTAAATGCAGACTTCAGCAAGTAGGTGTTTCAAGGGTGTCCTGTAGGGATTACTTCTTGGCCCTATTTCATTAACATTTTTGTTAACGACCTGGCTGTAAACACAGATTTGCAGAGGACACAATTAGAGGATTAGTAAAGAACTAAGAGGACAGGAATCTGGAGTACTTGGTAATATGGATGCAAGCAACTCTTACATGTTTTAATTTGGTTAATTGTTTACACCTGGGCACAAAGAAGGGAGGCCATACTTACAAGAGGGAAGTCTCTATCCTGGCATTTAGGATGAATGGGTGAGTTTCCATGGGATAGGAACTCTAACAATAACTGAACTAATGTAAACCTTGTCATATTAAGAGCCTGAGGCTTTGTAAAAGCCAAATGGTGCGTAACTTGCATGCTGTGAGAGCCGTGATAAAACCTGCCCAGACTGCTCTTATCTCTCTTTTTTTAAAGCGGGAGATCCAGAAGCTGTATGAAAACAAATCATTCTTGTTCCTGGGCTGTGGCTGGACTGTGGATGACACCACATTTCAGGCACTCTTCTTAGAAGCTGTGAAGCACAAGTCGGATCTGGAGCACTTCATGCTGGTGCGGAGGGGAGACGTAGATGAATTTAAGAAGCTCCGTGAAAACATGCTGGATAAAGGGATTAAAGTCATTTCATATGGCAACGAATATGCCGACTTACCAGACTACTTTGAGAGGTTAACAAGTGAGATCTCCACGCGGGGTCAAGCAGGTACATGGAGTGATGAGCTTTGTGCTGAATAGTAATGCACTGCACTCTGGCATGCATCACCTCATGTCTCCAAGCCATTTCAACAAGGGCTTCAGTGTTATGTAGCAAGCTCTGAGGGATAATGCCTGGCCTGACCTGCCCCTTTATCTCTTCTCTTGGTAACACTAAAATACCAGTTAGCAGAAAATTGGAATTACTGAAGATTTTAAAAGTAATTTTGTGCCTGCTTTGGCATGGTCTGTACCATTTTATTCACTGAATAATTTTGTTCTTGCAAAACCATTCTGCCAAAGTAATGCAGGTGGGGTCTGTTTCGTTTCAGTGCTGGTTAAACCTAACAACAGTAGATTGCTGTTGCTTGAGTGCTGCCTCAGAAGGGGAGTGGGGGAGCAGGAGCTGGTGCTGGGGGGAGCCAGTTTAAAAGCCATCAGGTTCTTAATACATTTAAAAGGCTGAAGTGCAGTGGGGGGACCAGGCAAGGGACAGGACAGTTGATTCCTAGCTTGTGCCTGGTCCCCCTTCTACCTCCAGCTGCATTTCAGCCTTTTTAAATGTATTAAGGGCCTGACCTGGTTCTACAGTCCCCTGTCCCGTCCTGTCCCCCAGTCGACTAGTCAATTAGCTAATTAAATGCCATTTAATATCCCAATCTTCTACACACAAAACATGATTTCTTGTTTGTTTATAGCAGCCAGCTTTCCTCTGTTCTGTGCCTTCAGTAAAATTATTGAACACTCCTGCAGCTGGCTTGCTTGAACTAAGTGATTTGCAAATGACTAAAATTAACCAATTTGTGCTTTTCTCTGATGCTTTGATACATTAAAAGCCCAATGTTTGGCTTTCTGCATTTACCTTTTAGCTGACTTGGAGGACAGCTGGCACCTCTGATATTTGGTGCTCTCACAGCATGCTGAAAGGTGTTTTAAGCAAACATTCAGGGGGGAGGGGAGGAACTTGTTAATCCCTGAAGTTCAGTGGCTGAGCAAAACAACCCCTAGGCTCAACTTCATGGTGTTTTGTCTGTAGCATAACTCTAGTTGGCTATAGATTTAAAAAAAAAAAAAATCTGTTGAGGCAGCCATTACCACCTGCCAGCAAAATACCCCTGTACCAGCCCTGTCTGTTGTCCTAATAGTTAATGTTGCTACCCTGCTTTATCTCATAGCCAGATAGGAAATAATGGTGGGGTAAGAGAAGTGTGATGGGGAATGGCAGGGCCCACTGAGCTCTTGGCATGGAGGTGTGCATGGAATCCTCAAATGGCCAGCCATGGAAGAGTGGCACACAAGGGGATTGGCAGGGAGGATACAGTAAGCTCTGTTGGCAGGAAAAAAAATGCAGCGTAACCAATCTCTTGCCTTTCCTTCTGGCTCAGCTTTCTCACTAAGGTCATGTCTACACAGCAGTGTTAAAGAGCGTGCCTACACTTCCTACTGTGTAGATGGTGCCAAAAGCCAAATTAAGCTAAGCTATTTCGACTTAAGCTACACAATTGACAGCTCAAGCTGTGTAGCTTAATTTGACTTGCCCTGCAGTGTAAATATACCTAAGGGTGCTCATTTTCTCTAGCTCTCTGGTCACTGACACTCTGGCCCAGTGGAAAGGATATCTTTGTGTCAAAACACCAGATGCACAAGCCAAATAGTCTTCTTTACAGGTTACCTTTGTTCTGAATGCGGTGTCTGTCTAGCACTTTTCCTCTCCTTTTGGTCTGTATCAAGATGTAAGATTGATCTCTCTCGCTCTCTTACACACACTCCCTCCATGGGGTGAGAATAAACAGGAGCAGCAAATCTCATTCCCCTGACTGGCTTCAGGTTTTATTTCCTGGGGTTTTAGCTGGCTGGAGCTGTACCAAACAACATTTCTTAAATACCATCTTCTCTGTTCCCCAGCTCAGCCTAGAGAAGGACAGCTAAATGGCTCTGCTACAGCCCATGCTGAAATAAAAGGTATGGCATTTACTCATGAAGCTCTTAAGGTAGAGATCCAGCATGGCAAAACTGGGAATTTTTTTTGCCAGGGAGGAAGGGGAGACAACCCTCTCCCAGAGATGCAACCATCTAGTCGAGGGCTAAAGGAGCTGCTGCTTGTGCACATACAAACAACTAGTGGCAGCTTTGTATATACGGCTGTGCTGGATCTGAGAACAGTGCCAGCCACCCACCTTTCTTAGCTGGCTGACTTTGATAGTCAAAGCAGCCTTCAGTGAAGGTTGGCCACAGAGACAGATCAAAAAACAGCTTAAAAGCTGCTTGCAGCATGTCACAAATTAAGGCACAGCAGGGGAGTATATGCTACATTTCCTCCTCCAGGGCCTGGTAGTGTCAAAATTAGCAGGGGGGTGCTGTGAGCAGTTTAATGTGGATGAAACACACTTTCTGGATTTCTTTGAAAGGCTATTTTAACTTTTACACAGGGGGCAGTACCTGAGCTTCCACTCCTGCAGCTCAGCTGTTTGTGCTACTGGTTCACCTGTGTTCAAGACCCTGGCAGTTACTGCACCAGCCTGTGGACCTCAATCAGTTTACAGGAAAAAAGCTCACTTTTTCAGTGGCTGGTTATTAAGAAATTGGGATTCAGTTGTGATCCTGCTAGAAACAACCAGACTTGACTGAGTCCCTGGGGGATGATCCTAGGTGCTGAAGATGGCTTGTAGATTACACAGCAGTTACTGCAACCTTGAAGAGAAAGGAGGATTATTGTATCCGGAGGGAATCTCTCCCTCCCTAAACAGCAACAGCCTCTACAGTTTAATATCTTGCACATTTCAATGAAATGAAACTTGGAGCAGTTTTTATTACTTGAAGCTCTAGTTTTCTAGTCCTTTCTTTATACTGTATTTTGTATGTTGAAGCTGTATTAAAAGCCTGTTCACTTAACTGCTTTGGCTTCATTCATTTCACTGGGGTACATGCTGAGTGTAGCACCACATCCCAGATGCCTAACTCAGTTTATGGTAGGGCTGAAAAGACAAAAGCTATAGCAAGTTAAACATTTCAGAGTGTTCATCCCTAGCCCTGTCCTGTCCCTTCAGCAAGAGAAACAGCTTGTCCAACTTATTTATGAAATTTATTTTTATATAAATTATGTATCTGTTAGCAGACAGCATTCCAGTTATTGCACTAGCACATCTGCAATACTGAGCTACAAGACATCTTAGAGTTTTGTATTATTCAATGTGTAGCACTTTAGACCAGGATCTAGAGGCACTCTGAACAGAGGGAGAAGGGGGGGCAGGAAAGCAGCAAGCAGCCAGCACTGTCTTCCTCTAGAACAAGTTTCATTTCACTAGCTGGTTTATTAGAGGCCGAAGCTAATGCTGTTGGGACAGCAGGCAAGAGTTCTGGTAGTATCAGTTTGATCCTCAACACCAGGGAACTAAGGAGGCATGAGTCATTAATAGAAACAGCTTCTGAGAAAAGGGGTTGTGCAGTACAGAAACCAGCTCTAGCTTGTGCCCTAAAGCAGTGCAGCTTGCCTGCAAGAAGCCAGGCAATGCTCAGTCAGCTTTGATGGCAATACAGCTCTTGGCAACTAACAATTCCAGCCTTAGACCAAAGTAAGGACTGTAGGCGCTCTGTCAAATAACCCTCAGGGTCGTACAGTTCCAGAGACAGTGAAACTAGGGACCTTAAGGCGATTTCAGCATCATCCCTACAGGCCCCTGCATGACAAGCACAACAGGGTAGACTTACTATTTTTGGTTTATCAACTTTGGTGAGCTGCTATTCTCAGAGCTAGCAGCAGGTATTAATCAGGTTGGCTACACAAATTGTCACTAAGCAGCATCTATTTCTGCTCTATGGAATGTGCAAAGCTAGCCTTAGGATTAGCCCCTGGACGGGGACATTCACGCTCTTGGATCCCACTAAGCCTCACATCTAAACTGGCTCATAGGATCAATATCTTTAACAAGCTCAATAGTCCATAGATGCTTTGTTTGTGGCAGAGCAGCCCTGAAGTGCTGCAGATCTTAGTCACCACTCAAAAGATATGAACAATACAAAGCTCTGATTTCAGCTTCCACTAAACATGGAGCATGTGTGACTTAGAATGAAGGAATCCAGGAGAGAAGGGCTTTTGCTGGATGAAGGCCACAGAGCTGTTCTGGCAAGGGTGCGCCACCTCAAGGAGACAATTGCTTTATAGCCAATAAATATGGAAGAAGTGTAGCTAATCAGAATAAACAACATGATTGAAGACGGCAAACTCCTTCCAAGTTAAGTCATGCACCAGGTAACAGGAGGGCTGTGCACTGGTGAAAACACTGATGTATTCAAGCACATGGTGAAGACAGCAGCCCCTAGCTCTGTTATTCCTTCATTCTGTTTTGCACTACACTGAAAAGACAGTCACATTGTAAAGCATGTTCTTCGGAGACAGCTGCAAACAGCAATTTGGTGCAACAAGTGGATTTTAGGCCTTCATGAGAGCAGTGACTACAGCCTTGGCATTAAGGCTACGCAGATCACAGTAGGTTTGTCCAGTACCAACGAACACAATGGGCTTGCTAGTGATGTAAGTCATGGAGATTGCAGCACCGACCTATGGAAGAAAGAACATCCATTAGTTGGTTGGAGGAGAACTACTGAACAGGACTCTGCCTCAACATACAACCCCAGGCCTGACAAAATATTAATTGTCTGATTGATTGGCTAGAGCAGAAGCCTGTAATCTGGGCAGGTTCAAGTCCAATTAGAGTGACAGCAATTTGGAAGAGTTCTGAGATGGAGAAGGTGAGGATTTTGATAGCCAGGAATTTGAATTAAGGTTCTAAACAGTCTGAACTCCCTTCCCCACCCCTCTGGTCCCACTGCAGCCTGGCCTTGTCTGTCCAATGAAAAGATAAATCAAAGTAACTCTGGAAAGTCCCTCTCTGCTGCAAGAAAGTGACTACATCCAACTGGAAGGCTGGTTTATATAAACTAGCTAGGGTAAGTCTCAGAGGGCAAGGGCTCAGCTATGAGGCAGACAGAATTCCACTGCAAATGGAGGGAGTATTCTACCACAGGGAAGGGACAATGTTCCACTGAGAACTGGGTCTAGCTGAACCTGAGCTGTATGCAAGGAAATGGTGTGACCACTATTTTAACAGTTTTCGCTATTAGCTTAATTTAGCATGGACACTATAATTGACAGGGTTTTCTGTCCCCTTTCCCATCTTTTTCTGCTTTAAATTTTGGAGGTTCTGTGCCTTTTGCTCCACTCATCCGAAGAAGTGGGTTGTGCCCATGAAAGCTCATGTTAGAGTAACAAACAATATATTTATAGTAAGGTGTTACAGGACCACTCATTTTTTAAGTTTTACTATTTTAACTGTGAATGAGTTGTGACAGCCAAGTGTAAAGGTTGCCAGTCAACTAACTTCAAATTGCCAATTTCAGAAGGGAAGCCATGTTAGTCTGTAACTGAAAAAAATTGCCAAATCAAATTGGCAGGTTAGTAGCTTTAGAAAACCATGGTGCAATTGCTGTAAAGAGATATTACATTGCTTAGGAAAGTCTTTAAACTGCAGTCCTGAGATCTGCAAAAGTCTAAGGGAGTTGACAGCACAGTGAGCACCTTCATACTCTAAGAGAACAAGTTTAGAGCTGTTACCTCAAGCTAATTCTACAGTCTGCTGGCCAGACCTTGTCTTGTTCTGCCACAACTGTTCAGGGTTCTGAATGGAAACAGTCTTTCAAAGTCAATTGCTGATTTGGCCAGGAACCAGAGCAAAAATGTTACACAGGCAAATGTACAGTGCAACCGAAATCTCCCCAGAGATAACAGATGGAGAGGACAATACCCAGTTTTTACTATGCATGGACTCCCATGCCAAACCAATCCGGGCTTGAGTCTGATTCAACATCATGCAATTACAGCCATGGCTGATGTGCCACAATCTAGGCAGGGAGCAGGCTTCAGTGAGGCTGCAGCATGGGATCCTACTGGAAATCTCATCTTTAATTTGCCACCCACAAGTTCAGGAGTTAGTTTTTGAGTACTGACCTGCAGTCAGATTCCTCTCCACACACATGGGGCCACACTGGCTGCTTCCAGAAACAGGGCGGCAGGGCAAGCAGAGAGCCTACCAATTGTGATGACCTGGGAGACTACCCAGGATCGACCAGTTGATCATGGTCTAACATGAGCCAGTGGCAAGAAGTGAAAGCTCACATATTCAGACTGGAAATAAGGCACACATTTTTAATAGCAAGGGCAATTAGCTATTGGAACAACTCACTATGGTTTCAGGTGGATTCTCCATTACTAGATTTTTTTTTTAATTAAGATGAGATGTTCTTCTACAAGATCTGCTATAGCTCAAACAGGAATTACCTGAAAGAAGTAAATACTTAAAACACAACAAGTAGTCTAGCAGCACCTTAGAGACTAACAAAACATGCAGATGGTATCATGAGCTTTCATGGGCACAGCCCACTTCTTCATGCTGCAAGACTATTCGTTGTTTAAGTTCTTCCAGTTACAGACTAACTTGGCTACCCCTCTGAGGCTGAGATAAGCAACACAGGCTAAGTGATATGCAGGTCATCAGGGAGTCAATAGCCTCTTTTTATATTCACCCAGCAGCAGAAAAATTAAAAACTATAGTGTGAGCAGTCAGAAGGGCCAGCAAAAGTAATGACTGGTAATTTCTTCTGAACCAATTAGAGATGCAGATAGCCCACTATAAACTGAACTATTCCCTGTCTTACTCCCACCATCTTTTTATTCACAACTGCCTCAAGGCCTTAGTTCCTGGCTATAAGCAGCAGCTGAACCATGTTTGTGAGGTCCAGCACTGACAATTGTCAGAATCAGAAAAGACCAGACAGTTTGCTTAGGTCAGCTGCCTCAAAGTTCAGAAGGCCAACATCTCGCCAGTAACTGTTCCCCAAACACCCCGGAAGAACAATGACACTGCCTTTCCAAACCTCCTGCTGCAAGGTGAGCAACACCAGCTAGAACTCGTGCAGAGTATAAACCTTTGCACTCATGAAGGTTTTTCTACTCAAACACACCAGTCCAGAAGAAAATGAGAAACAGCTGTACAATGCTGCCATCAAGAGGACATTTGAGAAATGCAAGAAATTTTTATGCTATGAGCTATGTTGAACTACAGCAGCTTTCCCTCATACAGCCGTTCTAATGAGCAGTTTAGAATGGCTTTCGTTTGCCACCCGCAAGTTTTGGAATACTGATTTGCATTAGGATTCCCTTGGGGGCCATGTGCATCTTGGTTGTTACAGCACTGCTAAAGGTCTGTGTTGAGGAGTAATCGGAATAGCTTGAGACTTCCAAAATACTCAGACCAACAAAGATTCCACTTGCCCCAGTACAGTATTGTGATATTCCAAAGCAACTCCACCTCAAAGTGGAACATGTTGCGTTAAACTACTTCAAAGTGGACCCAAAGAAATTAATTCCTTGTGAGAGGAGTCTCAGGGAGATGATATTGACTGATGCATCAAAAGAACATGCCTTGTTGAGATCTGGAGACATGGTGGTTCGATTTCTCTCCCCGTTTGGTCTCAGCAAGGAGAGGATCCATATGAGGTCATTTAAAAAGACATTAAAAACACAAGACTCCACTGGAGAGAGAAAGAATGCACACACTCCTTGTATGAAGTGAACGGCCATCATACCTTGTCATCGATGGTATCAAATTTGGTGAGCACAATTCCATCAATGAGACGTGGTACCTGGGCCATGGAGTGATCAGCAAGGGCCTTGTTAAACTTGACCTGGGGGAAAAAATACAGCCCAGAAATAAATCCATGTAAGTTCTTTTAAGCAGGTGTCCATTACTGATGTGCAAGCACCTCCCAAAGCGTGCAAAGAGGCTCGTGCCACCTGGGGACTTCTCCCTCTGGCAAAACTTTGACTTTAAAGAATCAAAAACTAACCAGCTGATCCACGGCTTCGTTTCCCACCAGGGCTTCCCCAACAAACAGGACCAGGTCCGGGGCGTTGACTGCAATGAGTTTAGCCAGAGCCGTCATCAAGGGGGCGTTGTCTTGCATGCGGCCAGCAGTGTCCACCAACACCACATCGAACCCCTGGTTACGTGCTAGGAAAAGAGAAGCGAAGAGGTTTACTAGGTGAAAGAAGCTGAGAGAGTTACTATTCATAGACACACTGCTCCTCCAGCCACTGCCCTTCCTCAGAATATCAGGGATTTACTCAAGCCTCTTTTCTCCACACACCTTTTTTCCCCACGATACGACACACAATCCGTAACACAAATCCTCCCTGGGACAGGAACAGGCAGTATATAAATTAGGGGACTAGAACTGTGGGCCCAAGCAAGACCCCAGATAAACAGCCTGGCACTCTAGGTACTGTCAGACTGATGGTACAGCTTGGGCCCTTTTCTCTACTAGGTCAGTTCAAATCTCAATCACAAACCTTTCCCACCAGGCAGATTCTAGTCAATCTTCAGCAGGTAACTTGTTGCTCAGCTGTGGAAACAGCCACAGACTGACACCCCTCCCCAATACACACCATGAAACTAGCTTACTCCACCCCATCCCTATGCTGTTCAGAATTCAGAAGAGGGCCTGGCAGCTAGTACACAAGATCACTGATTTCCTGGACCAAGAACCCATCCCCACTGCTGGAGCCTCTATTCTCCAGTCTGTGCTCCACACCTCCCCCTCACCAGGGCTATTCCTGACCCGTCGAGGAGGCGGGGTCTATACAAGCATGGTGGCAAGGAAGCCATGTGAATGGCCAAGCCGGGAACAAAGGCCAGCAGGCCTGGCTCCCCTTTCCCTACCCCAGTTCAAACCATTCAGCCATCCTTCACCCCAGGAGTCTGGACTGGCATTCCGATCTCAAACCCCATGATCACTTCTCCCTTAAGAGAGCCAGCAACTCTCAGAAAAAGGATTTCTGTCCTGGAGGCCTGGGAAGAGTTGGCCAAGGCAGGGGACAGGGCTCACCATAAGAAATGGCCTCCATGGCAATGCCGGCGGCATCCTTCCCATATCCCTTTTCATAGAGCTGCACCATGGTGCGGCCGCCGTGGTTTTCCGGGGGGTGCAGCGCGTTCAGACGGCGGGTGTGAGTGCGCAGCTGTTCCACGGCTCCAGCTCGGAACGTATCGCAGGCGGCAATGAGGACGGTGAACCCGTTTTCAATCAGCCAGAAAGAGATCTGAGAGCAGGGGAAGGGATCCTATTACTGTCCCCAGCCTGAGTCTAGCTCTGCTTAGCTCCCAGTTCATCAGAGCCCATCGCCTGCCCCCAGGCGGTTTGCTGGTTCACTTCCCCATCCCAAAGTTCAACAAAGGAGTTTCACTAAGTGTCCTAGCCCACGACAGATCAAGTGGGGAAGGGCCCCGAGTCTCCAGAGAAGAATGGTGAGTATGTTGGCAATGCTCCTCCCTCAACCACCCCCCAAAAAAGAAAAGGGAACCTGCTCAATGTTCTCCTACCATGTCAACAAGACATACCAGGTGCTTCCATGTCAGGTCCCACCTGAGTCCCTTGGCTAAGTTACAACCTCTTCACTTCCCTAGAAATACTCCTGTGAACACACCACACCAAGGCAGTGATCAACCAGCACTGGTTCCCATCTCCAACGCCAGTAGAATCTGCACATTCTTGTGGGCATCACTATGTTTTGCCTGTAGTGTAGACTCTGCATGTCTACCCAGCCTTCTGTCGAAGGGGGTCTCAGGGCTGTATGGAGGAGCCAGACAGTTTTCCCCCTAGCGACAACTCTATCTTGGTGATGACGATGACACTGCTGCAGCTCAAGGCTGCCTTCCTACTGACCCCTGGTCTACACAGCATGAACTGAGTCCGACATTTAACTGCACTATTCATGTTACCACATCAAGGCTTCTGGTCAGACACACACATTACAGGAAGAGGCTGATCACCTAAGGCAGCATGAGAGAGGTAAAGACCCAGTGAAGAGTCTGAAGGGCTTCTTCTACAGACCCTCCGTTTAACCACACCATGGGGTTTTAAAGATCAGCATGAAGGGTTCTGAAATTGTCTAGGTATTTCAAAATGGTGGGTAGAAGTCCCTATCATTAGCACAAATCTCTTCTCCTGATGCTGAGTAGGGGCTCTTTAGCAGGGAGGGAGATTTGCATGTGAATGGGGTCAGAGCACAAGCCAGCTCTCAAGCCAAACTAGGTAATATACTAGTGCAAGATTCAGGAAGTTGAACTGCCCATCAGCATAACAAAATGCAAAACGTTGTCAGACCTACAAGGGCAGTGAACTGCTCAGAGGAATGGTAGCTAATATTTCAGTTCTAGGGATCTGGGTGCCATATGCAATAGCTGTAGGCAGACAGTCCTACACTATGGAGATGTTGCCATCACAATTAGCCAAGGGGATTTGAGATGGTGTCCCCAGAATGTGCACAGGAAACAGGGTGGATAAAAATCAACGATTTAAAAAAAAAATCAGATTTGTTTTAATTTAAATGGGATTTTCTTATTTAAAATCAGATTTTTTTTTATAATATGCTTTTTGAGGGGAAAAAACCTACATAAAGATTTTTAATTAAGATATATTTTTGAGCTATAATGTCTCACCATGGAATAGAGATTATAAATTATAATTCTAATTCATGTAATGTTTAAGAAAAGTTTTGTAAGAGAGTTCCTGTAGTTCATGGGTTTGGGATCCAATCTTCTGGGGTTCCAGAAGCTTCTGTATAGATGATTTGGGTTCATCTTTCTATCTACCTCAGTGCTCAGTCTAGAAAAGGCCATCAAAGGTGCCTAATTTTGCAGTTCTCAAACTGTGGATTGGTGTCTCCAGAGAGAATATGCTTGTTAATAGCAAAATTTTAAAATAAATAATCTAGAGGTGAGAAATAAGACCTTAACCCTACCGTCCTCTGCACATTTGTATACAGTCAATCCCTTCCCTCTCTAAAAGTGCAGTTTCAAAAAGTTCAATGAATAAAAGCCAAAATTTTAAGTTTCTCATGTTGACTTCGCTGACAGACAATTTAATTGTTTTTAAAAATATTTCATTTATTCTAGTTAAAATTAACTAAAACAAACCTGATTTTAAAAAAACATGAATGTTTAAATTCAAAAATTCATGCTTGTTTTGTTAAAATATGATGTTTACTGTTGAAGAAAAAAAATCCAGAATACATAATGTTTTAGTGAAAGAAAACAATTTAAACATGTGTCTGGTGATGTTCTCTTAATACAGCATTGCAAGAAAATTCTCCAAATACTAATGATTGACCTGCTGAGTTGAAGATAGTTTACCTCCCACTGATTTCATAAATATCTGCTTCAATGATCTGTGGTATATGAAATAACCATTCATTTTCTGATATGAATCATCGTATCAATATTAAACTAATCTGAAACGTTTTCAAAATAAAACACGGTTTAAAAATGTGTACCTTCTAAAAATGAAACCTACCACTCTCTGAATGGTGATGAATATGTATTAATGTGATGACAATCAACAAGAATGCACTTTTATGTAGAAAACCATGATTAAATTGAGCCTTCCTGATGAGTGATTTAAATCAATTAAGTTAAAATCAAATCCACCCTGACAGGATCCTCCCGTAGGGCCCGAGCTGATCGCTGAGAACAGAAGCAGCTGTGCCCTACCTTTGCCAGGTTGGTCGACTTTCCAACCCCATTGACGCCACAGAAAGTGACGACATACGGCCGGCGGTGGCGCTGGGCATCCATGACGTCACGCAGCATGTCCACGCGGCGCTGGGGCTGCAGGATCTGCACCAAGGATTCCTGCAGGGCCTGCTTCACTGTGGAGGTCACCGCTGGGGAAGGCATGAGAAGAGGAACCTCTGTCAGTGTCTGATCCCAGATGGAGTGGCTAAGAGTGCCCACCCTTCCCCATGGCATCTCAGGAGCACACCAGTCAAATGTGACCTACACAACTGCCACATGAAGGGACTCGGGTTCCCTTCGGAGCAGGCTCTAACCTTGTTAGTCTGCTGATTGTGTCTTTAAGTTCACTTTTACCCTGGAGAAGGCACTCCTGCCCCGTACTACTACAAAAGGTGCAAACTTAGCACCCTGCATTCTACAGATTCTCAGGCCTCTGCTGATCCTTTGGCCCTCTCCCCATTTCATCTACTGCAGCAGAGCTTCCCACTAGCAAATGTCAAGGGGTTAAACGTGTGAACCGCTGCAGAGGTTGGCATCACAGCAACCTCCCCCCACAGCCTACGAGGGCCAAGCTACAGGAATCCAGAAGTGCAGTGGCTCAGACATTCCTAAACCACAGAGAGGTGCTTACCTAGCAGGGGGAGATATAAGGAGAGGTTACCATTCCCTTCTGCACATGCACTGAGAGTTATAAGTCACTTGGCAACTAGAACCTAAATAGGCCGCGAGGGCAGGCTGGAACAAGCCCAGGGTCCAATGTTCCTTGGGCTGAAACACAGCCAAAAAGCAGCAATGATCCGCTGGGACCAGCACGCTTTGTTCCAAGCCTCAGGTTAGCAGGTTGGGAAGAATGAAATGGCAGTAGAGGGCTTTCAGAGCAGCTCCTTAAATGGAAGGACAGAAGCACTTACTGGTGAAGGTGCCCATCACTTTCCCTTCCAGTTTCTTAGCCACTGATTCACACAGCTGGACAGCGATATCGGCTGCAACATTCTTCGCTGAAGAAGAGAAAAGCCAAGGGAGTAGGAGTTAGCACCATGAGACCCTTGGGCTCCATGACTCAGGACTCTCCCAGTCTCTCCAGATGCTCCGTATGCCAGCTAGCTCCAAGAGCGAGGCTGCCCCATGGGAGAGCAGCACCAATGAAACCCTGCTCTAGAGCCGACAGCAATACAGACACTCAGTGTAGAGAGCCTTCAAGGCCGGGAGAACGTGCCCTCTTAAGACAACCCACAGCCCAGATGCTTCCTCAAATGATCTTTTAACCCAGAAGTAACCCCTCCCCTACCTCTGGGGAAAGCAGGTAAGGAGTTCACTGTCTGACCCCAGGACAACGCAGATCCTGTTTTGGGGCCAATGGCTTTTTTCCACATTAGTCAACTCCAAGGATCCCAACCATTTTATCTTCCTCCCCTGTCCATCAGAGTCCTCTGGATAAAATCAGGACTTCAGAGCCCATTAACATCACTGTCTAGGATCCTGGTTCCCTCAGTTCCAAAATGTGCATTATATTCAGTTCAGTCTGATTCAATTTGAAGTGGCCAAATTACTGCCCTCTTGAGGCCTATGATTGTCACTAGAACTTGTCACCAATAGAACCCCAGAGCATTTTACAGAATGTGAGCAAATCAGTTGGAACATATAGAGCAGAGGTAGGGAACCTTTATTGGGTTGGGGGCTGCTGACCCCCAGAAAAAAATCAGTCGGGGCCCCACAAAAGTGAAAAAGAAAAACCCCACCACTGCCGCGGCTCCCGACTGAGAAGCAGAAAGACGCTCCCCACATTCCTCTCGCACACGAGAGATTGTGGCCAATTGGAGCAGCAGGGGGATTTGCTGTGCAGCTCTTTCCCCAGCCAGACGGAGATGCGTGAGGAGTGGCAGTATGCAGAGCTGCTTCCTCCCCCCACCGCCAGGCAGAACCTATGGGTCGAACATGACACTGGCCTGCCTGACATTGGCCTGCGAGACTCAGGGCTTTCCCCCTCCCACAGCGGAGAGCCAGCGCTGGCACCCCAGCCCCACAGGGGGAGCTATAGGGAACCCTGCCGGAGTTGAAACACTGACGCATGCTCCCTGATACGTGGGGAGGAGCCCTGAGCCTCACGGTCTGGGTCCAGATCCCCAGACCAAAGGCTCCCCACCCGATATAAAGAGTAGAGTCTCTGTTAACTACAATGTGCAGAGACTCAGAAACGTACAGGCCTACCATCCTAAGCACCACATAATCTCTTAGTTCAATAGAAGGGTATCACACCAGACATAACAGATTTATCCAGGGTGTCATGTCACAAGAAAGAGAAAGGACAAACTGTCGCAGATTTCATCTATGACCTGATTATCAGAGAAGTAGTTGGCCACATTTGATCCAATTGCAAAAGTCCTTGTGAGCAATCTTACACTAGCATTGGTGCAAGCCACAGGTCTGTTGCAATATCATTCAAAAGACAAGGACACTACACAAGTGAATCCCCCATTCACCAAGTTTAAAGTCAGGCACATGCATTAGAAAAAAGCTCATCAAGAGAATTTTTCTAGTTAGTGCTGCACATGGGACGCATGCCGAACATCCTTTGCTATGTTAACCTCCCTCTGTTAGTCTTGTTCTGCACATATATTCAGGGCAGGAGAACATATGTTGTGGAAATTGTTTATGCAAGACTCCTGCAGCAGTTTATAGACAGTGTGGAAGGACATAACTGAACTCCCAACACAGTAAGGAGAGACTATAACAATACCGGAACAGAAGGATAACTCAGTGGTTTGAGCAACGGCCTGCAAAAACCAGGGTTGAGAGTTCAATCCTTGAGGGGGCCATTTAGGTATCTGGGGCAAATCTGTCAGGGACGCTACTTGGTCCTGCCTTGAGGGCAGGGGACTGACTCAATGACCTCTCAAGGTTCCTTCCAGCTCTATGAGATAGGTTTATCTCCATATATTATTATTAAGAAGAATACAAGAGAAAGGTTATAGCAACAGTTCCATGCTCATTGGCATGTGGTAAAATACAGGGCCAACAGCATCTGTGGCAGAGCTACAACCCTACTTCCTGGAAGAGTCACTTTACATTTTTAACGCGACTGTGGATACAAAAAAGAAAAATAGAATTTTAGTGAAAGGCCTGGAGAAATGGTTCCTTCCAAATGCAGACCAGTAGATCTACAGAGCCTGACACCAAAAAGCAAGGACGCAGGGCACTTGTTTGTAAGAGACATTCCAAGATATTCCAGACTTACCGATCAGATGATCCTTCATCTTCTCCAGCACAGAGTCCATGTCCTCTCTTGTTAAGCTTTTGGAGCCTACCAGGCCTTTCAGCATCCCGAACATGCCTCCCAAAGCACCCTTCTTAGCCCTGTGAACAAACAGTGTAGTTATCTGTCAGTTCTCAAGCATAAAGGGATGGCAGTGATCTCGAAGAGAATAGCAGCTAAAAGGGAGGGAAAGACTGGACAGCAATTAACACATTTCTTAAGCTAATATACAGTCAGTCAATTTTGCCTTCTGGTACTGAGCTGCTCCTTAGGTCATGGCATTTTAATATGAGAACCAGATTAACAGTTCAAACTGGGAGACGGTCTTTACTAGCTGATCTGCAAGCAGCCATTCTGTACACTTTGCAAACCCAACTTCTATATGAGGCATGTTCCAAAGTTGTCTGGGAACTCGCACGGGTTTGCTCAGTTACCATGTGCAGAGAGGTGAACAAAGGTAGAGCAGGAGTCATTGGGAAGCAAAGATCCTGTGTGGAAGTGGCAGTTACAGAATCATTTAGTCTAATGATTCAGCCTTCAAAAACAGAAGGACCACCCATGCGCAGACTGCTTATTCACCGTGTGCACCCTCAGGTGGAACAAAGTAGGAAGCAGCCAAAACCATGTAGCGTGTTAGACAAGATTTCCTTCCTGCAGAGGGTCCCCAAAGCCAAGGCTTTAGCTAGCTAGCCCAGGATCCATACAAGCTCAGCAGACTGGACATGCAGGAAAAGCTATAGGAGATAGCTGCGGGCAGAGGAGAGGCCTTGCAGGAGGACTTACCTGGGCTGTGAAGGGTTCTGAATAATCTTCTCCTCTTCTGGTTCCTCTTCATCACTCTCATATTCAAGATCATACAGGCGGCCAGGCTCCCGATCTCGATCTCCCAGGGCCTGAAAAGGATGGGCAAGGCAGAGGCGTATACAGGCAGTCCCCGGGTTACGTGGATCCGACTTACGTCGGATCCCTAGTT
>JANRFK010000961.1:10336736-10347958 GCA_030068395.1 Apalone spinifera | reverse complement strand
GAACAAACCTACAGTCCCTAACTTGTACTTAACCCGGGGACTTCCTGTACAGAGATTCAGTAACTGGCATTTACGCCTCAATTCCCTTCTTTTGCTGGCTCGCTGCAAAGGGGAATGGTTGGCTCATGTTAGGAGCCAAGTCAACTTTTGCAATGGTTCTGCCAGGAAGGAGCATCCAGCTATTTGCGACACAATCTGTGAGGAAACGGGGTACTGATGAGGGGCCAGTCAGAATAACGTGATCATTTGTAGTGCCTGCGGGGACTTCTGGGAGTTTTATCTAATCCCCACAACTCTCAGTGAGCTAAGTGCTGGTTTCCCTTTACACAGAAGACTGAAATAACTTATCCCAAAATCACACAGCAAAGCAACAACAGATGGGAAAAAAGTCCCAGCCCTATGCTCCATCGACAAAACTACTTTTTATATTGCACAGGTAAGCTCTAAGGTAGGGTCTACCACCTTCCTCCAAACAGCTTTGCTAGCAGTTGGGGGGGCTGATTTCAGTTCCTCCAAAAGAGGATTCCTCCAGCACTGAGGTCCAAAATGGTGAGAGCACCATGAGGAACCAGACAGGTGCAAACTGACACAGCCTTATGCAGACTGAGCAATACTTGGACAGTGCCTTCCCACTTCTCAGGTAGCTACCAGTTTGCCAAGCGAAGATCTCATCCGCAGCAGCCACTCCCCCATTTCTGTTCCATTCTGCATGCTCCAATCCAGCACGTAATCCAATCTGAGTACAAGCTGCCATGGCAATGCCCTTGGCTTTGTGTACAAGCTGCCGTGGCAATGCCCTTGGCAGAGAAGCTAATCATGCCATAGAAAGGGGAATATTTAGGACCTTACCATATCAGGGTCATATTCCTCTGTGGGACAAGTGTCTGTGTTTCCGTTGGTAGTGGAATTACTATAATCGAGTACTTTGGCATTAGAATTTCCCAGATCCCATACACGTGGCTTCTTCCCCTTTTCCTTCTGAGTCTCAGGCTTTGGGGACTTGCTGGGAAGGCAGAGGAGAAGCGATTAAAGAAAACTTTACCATGATGGCAGTCAGCAGTCCCAAGAAGAGATTTTAGAAAGATGGTATCTCCCATATGAATGGGATGAGTTTATAGGGGTTACCATGTGGGACTGGACCGCTAGGTTCAACAGGTATTGCATAGTAGCCAATATACTGATGCAGCAGTGAATGAGAGACCTTCCAGAACAACCCCCCCCACACTTTTGAGAATTCTTTTTCTGACCCCTCAGCCTGGGGGGGTAAGTTGCTAGCATCCCTTTAATCCGGACAGAGTCAAGAAAGCATCAGTAACATTCAACAAAGACTAACATTAGCCACCCAAACATTGCAAATTATGGTGAAACTGAAAAAGGACAGAGCATGGAAGGATACTGCAAAGGCCACCCAACCAGCCTCAGTGCTGAGGCTGTATCACTGCCAAACGCAGTACATGTTTCTTTTATCTGTAGGTTTTCCCCAGTACAATTCAACATGCTGCTCTTTGCACTTGCCAAGAGCCCTGTCACTGAGGACGTTTCTACCTGCAGGTCCCATACTCCCCTTCTCTTTGGAGTCACATGTACCAGTGGGGAACAGAGCTGTACAGTTGTCCCAGACACTCTTTGGAGACACAAACAGGCCACATTCTCTCTCCCCCTCCAGTGAATGACACAGGCATCCCCAAAGAAGCCAAAAGCCACAGGGGGTGGTTGAATGATGGCAGCCTGCAACCACTGGCAGACTGAGTGTATGGGATGCCAACAACTGCTGTGGTCTGATAACATGAGCTTCTGGAAAATCACCTGGAGTGAAATCATGGCCACACTGAAATTAATGGCAAATCTTCCCCTATCTTCAATATGGTGAGGGTTTCACCCTTTGTTCTAGTTCCTGGTCAAGCTCAGGGCATAGATCCCTCAGAGCGCCCCAAAAGTGCCATCACCACAGGTCCAAGCAAGCTCAAGGAAACACTTTTCCAAAAGCTAGTGTCTTGGTTAAGCCTGTCTCATTCGAACCCTAAGGTAACTCATGGCTGCCTCACCTTCACCCAGGAAACACGGCAAAGACATTTCAAAGAACATAAGCACTTACAAGTCACAGCACGTGCCAGTCCCCAGGACAAGAAAGAGCACAGGTCATTGGAACAAGGGGTACTCCTGCATTGCAACGCGAGGGAGGTGTGCTTTAGGAGGAGATGTTTGTTCTACCGTAAGGACGAGAGAATCTGAAGCTTTCTTGCCCACTATCCACCCAACGCAATTACAATTGACAATAGTTAGTGGTTCGAAAGCAATATGAAAACCAGCTCCTTGTCCATTGTCAATGCATGAAATCCTTCACCAACAGTTCTGCAACCCTATCACCACTACCTCTCAGACTGGGGAGGGCAATACAGATCTGTCATCTTCTCACTCACTTCGACTTCTCTCCTCCTTTCAGGCGTTTCCTGAAGAATTCCTCACGGTTCTTTTGCAGGATCTCATCCGTGGTCAGTTCCTCCCTGTCCCCGGCTGCCACGGGAGGGTTCTGCTTTGCATCTGGGGCTGCTTTACTGGGCACAATAGCAGCTTCGGTTCCTGAAGCTGGACAAGACAGAGCCCTCACCACAATGCATTTAAAACTAGAGAGAAGTGACGTTTATATTGCACTCTGAAGCAGAGAGGTTTGTGATCGTAACCTTTCCCAGAGGTTGCTGTGTTAGGAGCCGGCTCCCAAGGAATCCATCTTCTGTGATGGCTTTATTGTAGACCGTGCATTTTCCATTTAAATAGGGGGGGAAGAATGGCTTGCACGTGTAACATGGCTGAGTCACTGAACGTCAGGATTTCCCTGCTCTCAGCACTGAATTCCATAACCTTCATGCAGTTTTCCCTGCTTGCAGAAGGTGGAGGCCTAAAGTGGCGACGGCCCATGATGTTTCAAAATGTTTGACTTGCTTATTTCAGGACCACCTTCCTCTCCTCCCACAAACAAAGCAAATGCAACTAGTCCTCAATGGGCTTAAATGCCAGCCTTTTTGCTGTAACATGTTAGAATTTAAAGTGACTGAGGGAGCAGCTGCAGCGAACAAGACTCCTTTACTATGTGGACAATCTGTTCCTGCAGAAGCATCCCACGATAACAGCATTCAGTTAGGCTAGAGTTTTTGAATTTGGGCACTGAAGCCAGATCCTAAATCCATATTTAAGGATTTAACCAAAGGAATCAGGTTTTCACAAGTGCCAAGCACTGGAGTCAGTCAGGCTACTTTGATTTGTGTCACTACTGTTGGGCAACCAAGTTTGAAAAAAAGTAACCTAAGTTTGTATGAAACAAAGCAGAGCAAATAAGCAGCAAACCTGTTTGTCATGCATCTTGATCAGGTCTGTTTCACTGAATCAACTGCTATATGTAGGACGAGGGATGCTGGCAGCCATAAAAGGGCAAAAGCAACTAGCATACGGGATCCGAATCAACCTGTTCCACTAAGATATGCGACTGGGCAGATGTGCCTGCCCACAAGCAGGCAGTGGTTTACTGTCACTGAAGTCTAGGAGACAGCCTGGTTCTGGAACCCTCTGGGATATTTGCTCATCCCACTTCACAGATCTCTCGGTTACATCCACTTACCCTCCTTTTTGGAACCTTTGTTTTTCTTGTTCTTGGCTTTCTCCTTTGGTTTCTCCCCTCGGGTTTCTATCATAGATTTGACAGTCTTCTGAGACTTTACAGACTGTTCAAACGTCTTCATGGCAGTAGGAACTCGGATTTTACTGCTGTCCTCTGCTTCCCTGATCAAAGAGAAAGTGTGTTATTCACCCTCCAAAATCTAATCCAGGTCCAGAACTTAGCATCACAGCATGATAATCACTTGGGCAAGAGTTGAGCTGCAACACCTACCATGCTGCAGCTCTTCAAATCCCTCTGAAGACATCTTTTCTCCCTTTGCGGTCTCCCATTTCCTCTGCTCATTTATTGTTTTACTAACTGTATTACACACGATATTAATGCAGTTTTTGTGTGACAATATGAAGACAAGAGATGAAAGGTGCTATTGAATATCTTTCTGAAAAAAGTCTTATCTGTACTTGTTGCCCATTAGAAAGACAAGCTAGGTGAGGTAATATCTTTAATTCTGTTGGGGAGAGAAGCTTTCAGGCATCTTCAGGTCTCGGAAACGTACTCAGGGCTTGCCTACACTACAAAATTAGGCTGACTTAATTTAGGTTGACCTAAAGCCACTGCAGTAATTCAGTCGGCTGTGGGTATCCATACTATTCTCCTTGTGCTGGTGTTGCATGTTCTCACCAGGAACATTTGCACTGACCGAACTAGGGCATTGTAAGGCACTGACAGTTGCATGGGACTCACAGCTGTCCTCAACTTGATGACTATGATAACTAGGCCCTAACCAACAACTCTCAAACATCACCTGGTGAGAACATGCAACACCAGCACAAGGATAATAGGTCTGCTTAAGTTCCTGTGTGTACCTGGGATGGGTTCTTAGGTGATGAATTTGTACAATTTCTCTTGGAGGAGTTTGAGGATGACGCACTGAAATTCATCGATACGTGGAATGGGATCATTTTTGAGTTCAGCGAAATGTGGCCCACTCTGGGGTAGAAACATCATTTAACAGCACCAGTACTTGCCCGCACAAGAAGTGAAGAGTCCTGCATCTAATTAAATCAAGAATTACACTGGAGATTTATCAGGAAAGTAAATCAACACTCCCATTTATCAGAAAAGAGCCAGAGGATCTTTAATGATAAGAAAGCAGAACCTCACTGCTGCATCTCTTCTCAAAGACAGCACATTGTTGCACTGGGGTTAGTGCTGAGAGGGTGTGTTCCCTTTTGAATCACCCAACAACTGGAGATCTCAGAGTATTGACCAGGCCCACACAACATAAGGTTACAGCCCAAGCTCATGCTTCAACTATTTAGCAAGACTGGTCTTCAGGAAAGATTTGTTACAATACTCTGCATCAACTGAGCGCATGAAGGATGAAACAAGCAATTCCTACTGCAGAGTTTGAAACCCCTACAAATCCATAGGTCCACTGGATCTAGGCCAGGGATTAGGCTGTGCAAGTCCTATTGCCTGGGACTTTAAGGGGTGGAGCAAAACACTAGAAAATCCCTCGTATATTCCACATCCAAACAGGGGCCTGGGGATGGGCAGAATCATTTTTAGGACTTTCCTATCTGACATTTAGGATTCAATAGTTACTACTTTTGCCTTTTAAAATGTGACAAAATCTTGGCACTTGTGCCAGGAACATCATTCCAGAACCTGAAACCAATGATTTCAACTGTTTATTTTGGCTAAGGCTGTAGTGCTCCTCTCACCTGGAAAAGAAACAAGCTTTCTACTCACCAAGGTTTCATATTAACAAGGACATTGTCTGCCCCACTCTGACCCCAATCACCAATGAAAAACATTCCAAAGGCTTCTATGGTGAAGTAGCTTAGAAAGAGGTAAGAGCTGGCATTTCTGAAACAGCAGCAACTCATATCGGGGATGCTGGGGAAGGAGAGGTTGGCTGTATGGGGAGTGAAGAGAGGCTCCAAAAGGATGCTTTCAATACCACCTGGTTTGTTCCCACTCTGATTGCAAGCCTGCCTCAGAACCAAAGATCTGTTGATGCAATGCTGAAGTTGATGTTCTATTCCCAGCTGGCAGGGTGCAAGATGACCAAGAGTCACTTTCACTGGCATATATCACTGATAGCCAGCTGGGGGAGGGAGGTGTACAGCTAGCTCAGTTACATCCAAATGGACAACGCAGCATGACCCCCAACCCAACCGTTCTGACTGAGATGACCTCAGTGTTCCAGTGGCCCAGTTAGAGAGAAGCCTTAAAAACAGTAGCATGGGCTGGTCCACTCCAGGATTTTGGGTGTTGAGTATCTACGCTAGGCCCCTTCTCCTGGCATGGTGATCACATCAGCATAACAGCCTGTTAAAGAGAGGAGCTCCCATATCTCGCTCCAGCTACATACAGGTCAGAAAGGATGTCAGTTGAAAGAGACTTTATTTAGTCAAACACTATGGGATCCCCGGATTAAGCCTAGTAAGGATCACAGCAAGTCAGGGCAATGCAAGGCTAATCAGTCTCCTGCGCTAACTCCAACAATCAGCCCCGCACACTAACTACATCACTGACTCCAACAATCAGAATGCAAGACAGCCAAAATGAGAGCCCAAACTGTACACTGCCTGAGCGCACACACAATATGGCTGCACAGACTAGGGATGTTAGATAGTGGGCTTTTGAATAGTCATGTAACCACATGACATCTTCGCAATTACACAACTAGTCGATAGTCCCCAGGGGCAGGGCCAGCAGCCAATGCACTGCCAGCCCCACTCCCAGGGAGAGCCCTGCCACCCTGTGCTGCTGCCCCTCTATCAGAGGCAGCAGTGTAGGATAGCAGGGGGAGCCAGTTTAAAAACCAGCACCCTTCATGGATTGGCTGCCTGCCAGCCTACGCTGCTGCCTCTGATACAGCTTGGACCCTACCATGGATGGGGGCTGCTACCGCAAATCAGCCTCTGCTTGTGGCGGGCCCAGGCTCACCATGGACAGAAGCTGCTCTGGAAAATGCAGAGCAACCACTGTCTGCAGGGAGCTCTGACCCCCTGTGGACAGGGGCTGCTACCTCAAAGCAGCCTCTGCTTGTGGTGAGCCCAGGCCCACTGTGAACAGAGGCCTTGTGGCAGCCTCGCCTGCCCCCCAACCACTGCTGCTGCCTCTGATAGAGGAGGGGAGGAAACAAACAGTACCCTCCTTTGGGGGGAGGAGACAGGCAGCACCATGGAGCAGGTGCTGGGGAGAACTGGCTTTTAAGCTGGCTCCCCCCCCAGCACTGGCTCCTGACACAGAGGCAGGTGGGAGGGGGGGGGGGGGGAAAGAGAAGAGTAGTCAACAAGTTTAACTGATAAGCCTAAGATTATCCATTAATTGTCTACTCGACTACTCACTGACATCCCTAGCACAGACCAGTAGCCAATTTCTAACATAGGGCATTCAAAACTACTTAGTACAAAAGAAATACACAAGGAAACAGAGCCACAGCAGAAATGGTCTCATTACTGGAGGAGGCGTAAAAAATCCTCTTTAAAATCAAAGGTGCCATTGAGGAGCCCCAAAGTGCCTTTCTGCTGGAATTCATTGCGGTATTTATCCCGGAACTCTTTATGGACGTCATCTATCAACTTATCCACATAGGTCAGAGTCAGGATCTTCTGAAATCCAACCTGGAAGGAGGAGAGCAGAGAGTTACAAGCACTGTTAGAGAGCAGCTAACGTGTATCATTAGCTGAAAGATACACTGCAACATACTCTCATTGCTACATCAGCAAAAAAATACTAAAATTAAAAGAAAGGAGCTAGAAGATGCTGCTATCTTGACAATTAGATGATTTATGACTCAGACTACAGAGTCCACTTCAAAGCTTGAAGCTCAGAGTCTTTTCAAGATGCTGTAAGTTTAAACACTATCTATTAAAAGGGAATAGTGTAACCACTACTGTTACAAAGATAATACTAACAGAAAAAAATATTTATTTTCCTTGGGCTGTTATACATTTGAGTACTTGGTACAGTTAGTTTCCCTTATGAACTGGACTTGAACAGAAATACATTTGGAAAAAAACTGGAAGATTTTTGTTTGTTTGTTTTGTTTTTTAAACAATAAGGGAAAGGATATAACCTGAAAACTATTTCTAACTTTTAAAAATGTACTAGATTTCATCTTGAAATGCGCCATTTTACTATTTCCAAACCAACTGTTCAGTTTCTAAAAACTAATTAAGTTAATGTAACATACTATACAGCTTTAAAAAAAAATCTGAATTTTCAATGGAGACCAATCTCAGTCTCACCATACATCATAAGACTAGAATTGCTAGGCTCTACAGTGGTGGATGATGAAAATAGTTGCCAGACACACTTATTACTGAAGAGAGATCAGAATAGCAGCTAGTATTGCTAAAAACTACTAAACATTTATTTAGTGTACACACCCACTTAAAGTGCACTTTTTTAGGGTCCAACTCTGCAAACCACCTTCAATTCTGAGGTCATTTTCACCCACTGAAATCAAAGGAAATTGAAGGCACTCATCTCTCAGAATCAGGCCCTAAATTATCCCTAAATCTGAAGTGCATTAATGAGTGGAGGGCATTCTCCTTTATACCTAGTGTACAGATTATCCTGTACAAATGCACTGTACACCACAGTAGGAAGGGAGTAGCCACAGATTATTTTACAGCAATACGGAGCATTCACTCATCCTCAAATAGAGCAGCTATTCTCAGGACAAACTGTAAAACTGCATGCAGGATAACCTTAGAGAGAGACCTGGCTAATCTGGGATTGGCTTTTGACCCCAAGCAAAAGGCATCCAGAACAGCTAGGCAGACCAGAGATGACAGTAGATACATGTGCCACGGATGCCTTAGTCTGCACTTTGTAATCTGTGGCTAACCTCAACAAGCTCGTTTTAATCAAACACTAAAAACAAAACTGTAAACGGAAAGAAATTTGACTAAATATCTACAAGATAAGAAGCTGCTGCTAATTCAAACCATTCCAAGCAAAGAATGCAAACGTTTGGCACCATCATCACTGCTCAAGACTCTAAAATTTTCCACTTATAGGAAAGGAGAAGGAGGATTCATGCGTCTTTACTTAAGGCTCTCGACAGAGCCTATTAGAGACAGGCACACACTCAGATGAGACCAAAAGTAAATTCTCAGCCCCACTGAAGCCAATGGGAGTTTTGCCATTAACTGCAATAGGGCCAGAATTTCACTCTAGGCTGCCCCCTATGGTAAGAATACCAGAGTTTTAGATTTCAGAAAGATTTTTGTCAAACAACCTTAAACGGGATGGTAGACTTACCACTGGAATTATATCTGACACCCACAACAAAAATGATATTTCACTGCCCTCTAGTGCCAAAACTCTTACTTACTCACCAATGGCACCTCCATTGTACATCATGGACCAGAAGCAACCCCAAAATGCACCACAAGTATGAGTTACAATTGGCCACAGTCTTCTATGGCACATTCTAATCTACCCTGTTAAACCTGGAAGAGTCAATTCAAGTTCACATGTAAATTGGACAAGTTACCTCACTACAACAGCAGCCTGGACTCCTTGGTCAATACTGTAACAATTCACGCATCCTATTACTGCTCACTAACAAAATGGCTCTTCTGGAAACAATAGCCAGTCACTATTTTGAAAATGAAATACACCTTGAGCTGATATAGCACTTCTATGCAAGGGTTTCAGAATCTTTTTCATTCATTTCACCCCCAGGCTCTATACTTTGAGGCAAATATCAGAACTATCTTACGTATAAGCAACACTGAAGTTCAATGATGCTTCATGACATTGAAATAGAAAGTAAGTCCAGAAAATTGCTGAAAACGGAGTCCAGAATATGAAACAGGCTTTTTCAGCCATGCACAATGTCTTGAATTTAAGATGTTCTATTAAGTGTGTATTTATCAATACATCGGCTTTGGGATTTTATGTCATTCCAGATACAGAGTCCTAAAAAACTGCCCAAACACTTGGGCAAGCAGAAGGAGCTGTTAACACAATTTACTTACCACAAACACGAGCTCAAATTGATTGTCCAGTTTGTACTTAAGTGTAAGAGCTTCATGGTTAAAAGAATTGTTGCCACCTCGCTCCTATAAGAAAAAACAAACAAAACAATTACTCTGTCATTGAAGAGCTGCCCTAAAACTGGAGAAGAATGCTCTGTGTACAAATGCCCAGAGTTCTAAAAGTTCCTGTAGTCCCCTTTGCTGGGAATATGGATGTTAGCCTAGACTCTCTATCTGCTGCCTCTATCAGAGGGGAGAGGCACAAGCACATGCTCCTGTCTGCCCCCCACCTGTAAACGTGTAATCGCTGAAAATTCAGCATTTACACATTTACAAAAATAAACATTTGCTACATTCCCTGATTGGGAATGCAGTCTATATTTAACCTCCACATTTCCTAGTGAGTTACTAGAGCTGAGGAAGCCAGAGGAATGCCATCAATCCAGAAGGAAGGAGAAAATGGGGAAGGCCCACCAATCAAGCCCAAACTGTGCTGAGATGCCTTGGCATGTTGCCAAAAGTTCTAATTCTGCAATCAACTGTCATAAAGCAAAGATGATCATCGCCCCCTTCACCTCAGGATGTCCTGGGGAACAGCAATAGAACACTGTCATTGAGCTATACATATGCCAAATCCTGGCTGGCTGGGGAGGCAGGGCCAACGTGCTGGTTCTCCGACCCTCTCCCCAAAGATTAATTGTACCGACTACTTCTGTACTGACAAGTCTGTTCTACGCTGTATCCCTGTCAACTAATAAACCTTCTGTTCTGCCTGCTGACTGAGAGTCACATCTGACTTCAGATAGGGGTGCAAGACCCATTGACTCCTCCACGCTTGGGTGCATGTTCACATCACTAATCTCAAAGTACAGGGGCTGGGCTCATCAGTTAACCCTCACGATTACACGCAATCCCTTGTCTATTCTACTGCCTCTGTATCAGAGGCAGCCAGATAGAGGGAAACTGGTGCACATGGGGAGCTAGCTGTATCAGAGGCAGCAGTGCAGGGAAGGGAGGGCAGGCACAGTACATCGGAGGAGCTTTCAAGCCAACTCCCACCAAGCCAACTGCTCCCCTTCCACACTGCTGCATGGGGAGGGGGAGAACAGGCAGGAGCTTGGGCTTAAAAGCTGGTTCTCCACAAGCACCAGCTCCCACCCCCCATGTGTAAACATGCAACCCCTGAAAATGTCAGTGGTTAAACGTTTACACAAATAAACACATTTTAACATCCCTCGATAACACCACCCTCAAAGCTAAACAGGTGCAACATGCAGGGGTGGGGGAGTCTCGCATATCCCACCAACAGATGAGCAGGGCAGAGAGCGGGGGAATCTCCCATCCCCCAAGGATGAGTGGGAGGGAGCTCTCTCACCCTCACCACAGGGCTGAGTGAGCGGAGGAGCAGAGAGCGAGAGCACCTCCTCCCATTCACCCCACCAGCACTGAGCCGTCACCCTCCCCCCCCTCGACGGTTGAGGGAGGTGGTGACGAGGGCAGGTGTGGAAGATCTCTTTCCCCCTCCCCCGGGCCACTGAAGGAGGGAAGGCGGGGGTAGGGGTGGAAAGTCTTCTTCCACCCCCGGGGGGGCTGAGGACGGTCTC
>JANRFK010000961.1:10318493-10336636 GCA_030068395.1 Apalone spinifera | reverse complement strand
GCTGTGGGTGTGTGGGGCGGGTAACCCGACGCGGGGCTGCTGTGGTCTTGGCTGGGCGCAGGGTCCCCCGGCATTGCGGTGTGAGGGGGTCTCAGCAGGCGGGGACTCCTGGTGGGGGCTGCATGGCCAGGGGCTGGAGGGATGCTTTCCTGCCTAGGCTGGAGGGATGCTCCGCCCCAGAGCCCCACGCTGCCCAGGGCCAGACCGACCTGCCTTCAGGTCTCGTTGCACTGTCAGGAGCCGGGGTGGCTTCGTAAAATGTCTGGAGCATTTGGCTGGGGCCCAGGGCTCCTGGGTTCCATCCCCAGTCACGGTGCCTCTTGGGCAGGGCCTCTCCCCGTGGGGCAGTTTCCATCTCTATGAGGAGGGGGAGGGTGGGTGTGTTCCTGGACCAGGGATCTCGTGTGCTAGGTGCTCTACAAACACAGACCAAAAAGATGGTACCTGCCTTGGCTGTGAGGTTAAATTCATTCACGTTCCTGAAATGTTTCAAAATTGGCTAGAAGGTGCTGGAAGTGAGGAGAGGGTCACCTTGTGTCCCTGTGTTACCAGAGTTCATCACGTAGGTTGCGTTCATTATTAACCCACCTCGCATTGCTTATTACAACTTTTATCTCTTCTGGGCAAGTTCCTCCCTGGGCTATCCCTGCTGCCTCATCATTGGTGTCTCTTGTGGGTAATTCAGCCCCTGGATTTTATTGTTAAGAGACTTGTGGACAGGGCACTGGACTTGAACTCAGGAGATGTAAGTTCAGTTCTTGGCTCTGCCAATGGCCTGCTGGGCAAGTCATGGCTGTGCCTCAGTTTCCCCATTTGTAAAATTAGGCTAATGATGCTGATTTCCTTTATAAAGTGCTATGAGGTCCATGGATGAAAAGCCTGCATAAAGTTAGGTATTATTATTGTACATGTTTAAAGAGACAGGTTGTGAAATGGGGTTCATTCAGCTCTTAAAGTCTCCGGCCAAGCGCGCGTCCAATGGTGGTAGTGAACATTGAGCCATGTTTTAGGAGGTAATGAACGTGTGATATGCAGGAGCAGTGGAAAGAGACTGATGTCTATTTCTTGGCCTCAGTTACGTGACTTTGATCAGAGTTACAATAGACAAGAAAGTGTATCCTATATCGCAGGAGTCAGTGGCTCCAGTGTAGCAGTGACTGCTAGACATGGGACCAGCTTTGACCGAAGCCACATGGGATACTAAAAGAGAAACATCTCGGTCTCTGGGTTTCCATTAAACGCTGGGCTGGTGTTGGAACTGCGCTGAATGACCAGGCACCGAGCTAGACCTCTAACTGGCATGCTAAGAAGAGGACTGTGCAGAGGGCATCTTGGAATGCTGCACACAAGACTAGCCTCTGGGGAGATTGAAATGTATCCTTTCATTTCAGTATACAGATAGTCCCCAACTTACGAACGAGTTACGTATCAAGCACTTCGTCGTAACTCGATCTGTTCGTAAGTCGGACCCCATTCATTTACATGTGATCGCGCTGTTCGTAAGCACAGATCGCACGTAACTCAGGGACGCGCTTAATGGGAGAATCTCAGTGCCTAGGTCCTCCACTGAAAGCAGTTTCCTGCCATACAAGGAGGGAAGGAAGAATACCTCACCTAGCGACAGTCTCCACATCCAGGACTAGTCTGGGATCTAGCGGCACCTTGAGGCTTTGCACCACCCACCTGGTCTGATGACTCGGCTATAGGAGAGAAGTTAGAGCGTGTCGAAGACTTCCTCGTCCACAAAACATCCTGTGTGATTTTCCTGAGTTCACCCAGAGCCAAATGCTCTTTGTCCACCTGTCAAACTCCTCCAGATGCTGGGACACCTTGGGGATGGCGGAAGCTGTATCAGTGGAGAAGGGAGCTATGCAATTATCTGCATCTCACACAGGGCCCAAGCTCCAGCATCTCCTGACCTTACTACAGGTTGGATCTCTCTCATCTGGCACCCTGGGGACTGGACTGGTCCTGACTGAGGGGTTTTGCCGGACCAGAGGAGATCCCTCCTTACATGGCCTGTGCTGAATTCCTGCCCCCAGCTAGGGCTCCAGCCTGGCATTGCTGCTGTCTACCTGGTCATGGCTTCCCAGGTTGGAGCTCCCTAGCTGCTGCTGCCGCCAGACCCTGAGCTCCAGGGTCAGAACCCCGCAGCCATTGCTGGACCCGAGTTCCATAGCAGGGGCCGGAGTCCCACAGCCGCTGCTAACCCCTGCTACCTCCCAGTCACAGGGGGCACAACTCTCAGCTGCGCTGCCTTCCCCTCCGCCTCCACCCTATGGGGCTCCCAGCTGAGTCACCGGTTCCCCCACCCCCGCCACGCTCCTGCCCCACGACCCGACCTCTTTATACTTGAGCTCTGTGGTCCAGGAACATCCCTGGTCATGCTGGATCACAGATGTTGCCGGACCAGAGAGTCCTGATTAAGGGAGGTACAACCTGTACATGGCTTAGTGGACAACAGGAGGGGGGAAGTGTGTCCTGAACCTTGGCTGACCTTGCCCAGTCAATGCAATCACCCTGCCCCGCCCCTCCTGCACACCACTTGCAAAGCCCTGTTTGGCCTGGGGATTGTTTTTGCTGTCTTGTCTTCCTCATGCTGGGGCAGGCTGAAAGCAGCTAACAATCCCATCTCTCCTTACAGACCTAGGGAAGGAGGTGGGGAAGTTCCAGAAGAAGTTAAAAGAGAGTCTCCCCGGCAGTGAGTGGAACCCTATAGACACCACCAAAGGTCTCCCCCCTGAGCAAGCAGATGTGGTCATCGTGGGGGGAGGGGTGATGGGCTGGTCCGTCGCCTACTGGCTGAAGTGCCTAGAGACCCGGAAAGGTGCGCTCCGAGTGGCCGTGATTGAGAGGGACCCCACGGTAAGTTACCCAGGAGGAGGCTGCTACTAAAACACGCAGCATCTCAGACCTGTGCAGAGCCTGGGTCTTATTTAGAAAGTGAGCTGAACTCCCAAGTGCTGTAGCTGCTCTGCACACCTGACCCACCCTGTCCCCCTCCTTGCACCAGGTCTCCCTTCCTTCCCCACAAGAAAGGGTTGCAGCCACAAAAGGTGAGGCCAGCTGCCTCAAAAGAGCCGAGTGGGAGGAGTCCAGAGAAGAGCCAGCTTGGTGTGTGAGAAGAATCAGAGGCCCTACAGAGCTGCGGAGGAATGGTTCTAATGGGGGGAGTCAAGGAGCAATGGCCCAAGGTGAAGGAAGGAAAAGCTGAGCATTGGGGGAAGAGAGAGGGTCTTAGCAGCGAGAGCAATTGGGGCAGTGGATTGGGCTTCCCCCAGGAGGCTGCAAAGACTGATTGGAGCAGGGTCGGTAGGAAATGGGGTAGTAGCTGCTTGCAGAAAGAGCTGTTGGGCTGGGTGATCCAGTAGTTACTCTGAGACCAGCATGCAGGGAGGCTACAGTGTTCCAACCCTTTTGTTTGGATCAAGGACTCACGCATTCCATGGTGTTAAGATAGATCAGCACCTGTTTGTTCAAGATGTAGCACGAGCAGAACCTGGATAGTATTCTTGCCAGCAAGTTAAGGAAGTCTGGATTGGATACATGGACTGTAAAGTGACTGGAAAGCTGGCTAGATTGTCGGGCTCGTCAGGTAGTGATCAGTGACTCATCTGGCTGGCTGGCGGTTGGTTTCAAGTGGAGTGTTCTAGGGGTTAGTTCTGGGGCTGGCTTTGTTCAATGTCTTTATTAATGACCTGGACGAGGGGATGGATTGCACCCTCAGCAAGTTTGCGGATGACACTAAGCTAGGGGAAGAGGTAGATACGTTGGAGGATAGGAATATGGTCCAGAGTGACCTAGACAGATTGGAGGATTGGGCCAAAAGAAATCTGATGAGGTTCAACAAGGGCAAGTGCAGAGTCTTGGGATGGAAGAATCCCAAGCGCTGTTACAGGATGGGGACCGACTGGCTAAGTAGCAGTTCTGCAAAA
Source organism: Apalone spinifera (assembly GCA_030068395.1). NCBI lineage: Eukaryota > Metazoa > Chordata > Testudines > Trionychidae > Apalone > Apalone spinifera. The sequence continues at coordinate 10,332,701 of JANRFK010000961.1, read as the reverse complement.
AAGGACCTGGGGATTACAGTGGATGAGAAGCTGGATATGAGTCAACAGTGTGCCCTTGTAGCCAAGAAGGCTAATGGCATATTAGGGTGCATTAGGAGGAGCATTGCCAGCAGATCTGGAGAAGTCATTATTCCCCTTTATTCTGGTGGGGCCACATCTGGAGTATTGCGTCCAGTTCTGGGGCCCCCACTACAGAAAAGATGTGGGCGCATTGGAGAAAGTTCAGCAGAGGGCAACCAAAATGATTAGGGGGCTGACGCACGTGACGTATGAGGACAGTCTGAGGTATTTGGGCTTGTTTAGTCTGCAGAAGAGAAGAGTGAGGGCGGATTTGATAGCAGCCTTCATCTGTCTGAAGGGAGGTTCCAAAGAGGGTGGACCCAATCTGTTCTCAGTGGTGACAGATGGCAGAACGAGGAGCAATGGTCTCAAGTTACAGTGGGGGAGGTCTAGGTTGGATATTAGGAAAAACTATTTCCCTGGGAGGGTGGTGGAGCACTGGGATGGGTTCCCTAGGTAGGTGGTGGAATCTCCATCCCTCTGGCTGGGTTGATTTAGTTGGGGTTGGTCCTGCTTTGGGCAGGGGCTGGACTCGATGACCTCCTGCGGTCTCGTCCAACCCTAGGATTCTGTAATTCTAGACTGCACCAACGAGTCACTTGGTCTGTGCTCTGCCTACATTGGAGCTTGGTAATTTAAGGGTGGGCTTGTACAGAGCTATCAGGAGGACCTTTCCGGTCCTGTGATGTTATGATTTGCCTTTGCCTCTGTGATTTCATCCTTTTTCCTCCCCATCGTATTTCTTTACCCACTAAGGACCAGGGTAGGATTGTGGCAGGTTTTGGCCCCCTATCATAGGGTAACTGCGTTCCTGCTTCACTGGGGTCACTGCTAAATCCCCACAGTCAGGTTTCTCCTGAAGATGTATCTGTTGTGGGGACAAAAGTAGCTTTGTAACTGAAGCTCAGCCCAGGTTGCCAGGGACCAAAAGTTGTTGCCATCTGCCAACTGTTTGGTGGCCTCTCTGGTTTCCAAGAGATGAGTGCCCACATCACCCCATTGGTAGTCTCAGGAGGGAATGATCCATGAAGACCGATGTCCCCTCTGCCCACTAGAGGGAGGAGAGTTCCTTGGTAGGCAGCATTCACTTCTGCTACTGGTCCTGGCTTTGCTCCATGGATAGGGCTGTCGGGTCTGGGCCTTTCACCAGCATTAGAGCCTGGGAGAGGGCAGACCTGAAATCTCGCTGCCTTCTTTCTGTTTTGGTAACTGTCATTGTGACCATCCTTCCCCTGCCCCTTTGGCTTCCTTACAGTACTCGAAAGCCTCCACCGTGCTCTCTGTGGGCGGGATTCGGCAGCAGTTCTCCTTGCCAGAAAACATCCAGATGTCCCTCTACTCAGCGTTCTTCCTGCGCACAATCAACGTACGTCCCACGGGCCAAGCTCTGAAGGGAGGCACGAGGGCCTTGTGTTCTCCAGGGGGCCCAGAGTCTGTGAGCTCAGTGCTAGAGGAAGTTCGGAGATGGGCTGAGGGGCGCTACAAGCATGCTGACCCCCTTGTTTTCATGGCTGCAGGTGGAGCCTAGTATGATTCACGTCATTAGCTGTGTGTCTGCGTGACTGTGTTTGTCACACATTGTTTGGATCGTCTCGTGGGCTTCCGTCTGCTGCTTGCGGGTGTCAATCTGGAGTGGCTCTGGATTTACACCAGTGTGTAAGATCCGTATCTGTCCCTTCTGCAGGCATTGGCCTATGCTTACTAATACCTCAGGCTTTCTGTTGCTCTTTGCACGTTGAAGCACTGCACAAACATTAACTAGGTCACCTGCTGCGTGACCACGCCCGTGGCCTGGGTTTGAGTCCCATCTTTGTTCCCAAGCTGACAAGTGCTGGGAAATGTGTGTAGGTGATGCTGTCAGTCACTAGGGAGACTCGAAGGGAGTTATGTTGCTTGTCAGCAACCCCTCGGGCAGAGCCAAGAGCTGCACTGGGGTTTCCAAGGGAGATCTCTAGCACAGGAGAACAGGTCATTCTGAGGGGGGTTGCCAAACCAGTGCAGTTCCTCCATTTTATGGGGAGATAATGCAGTGATGATTTCTTGAGTGGGTCCTGGCCAGGTCCTTTTTCCTCTGTGTCTACCTGAACAGGTCAGTGACTGAAGTGTTGACAGGCACACTCTGTCCACAGGAGCATTTGGGGGTTGTGAACGAGCCACCCATAGATATTCAGTTTAACCCCTTGGGGTACCTCTTCCTGGCCTCAGAGGACGGAGCTGCCATATTGGAGGAGAACGTGCATGTTCAGAGGTACAGCCCCTCCGCGGGGAGCATGTTGGGAGCTGGGAAGCGAGGCTGTGGAGGTAGTGGCTGATGGTGGCTAGCCAATGTTATAGCAAAGAGCCCAAGCAGTTACCCTGGGAGCAAAGTAGGGACAGAGGATATTGCCTTTATGGACACTCCAGCTCAGAAGTACTGAACTCCCTCCAGCTCTGCAGAGAAGCCTCCAGCATCTGTACAACCTTGCGGCTCTAAGTTGGGGTTTTCCCATTTTACCTGTCCTGGGCCCCCCTCGCAGAGCTTTTTTAACGCACCCCAGTCTGGCCTGCCCATGCCTCCCTTCTAACTGCAGCCTCCCAAGATGGGGTAACTGACTGGAAAACCCATGGGGCTTCATTGAAAGCTCGGTGGAGAGCCCCCAAAATTATTCCTTATCCCTTGTGGCCAAAGCTCTTCTAGCCCAGGTCATTAGATGGGAGGAGCTTGTTCACTGGCCCTTTGCCCCACCTGTACTCCCCTGGCACTGAGCAACTTGAGTCCCACAAAGCGCTCTAGACTCCCTGGGAATGAACTCAGATGATCACGGGTCCTGTGTGAGTAGGTGGGTCTTGCCTGGCAATGGGAATTAGCCATTTCCAGAGGTTACCAGGGGGAGCAGTGGGGGCAGAGAACCTAACTTGTTTCAAGACTGAGCGGGCCAACTTTACAGTGATACCGTGAGACTGGTGGCACAGTGAGGCTGCCAACAGTGGCACGTGGCCAGTCTGGGACTGCTAGCAGCAAATATCTCCAATGGCTGGTGACGGGACACTAGGTGGGGTGGGAGACCCTAAATTACTACCGGAGACTCTGCCCCAGGGATCTTCCTGGCAAGTCTTGCCCACATGCTCCAGGTCTAACAGACACCGTATTTGTAGTCAGGAAGGAATTTTCTCCTGGCTCAGATTGGCACAGACCCTGGAGGTTTTTCACCTTCCTCTGCAGTGTATGGGGGATGGGCCACTTGCTGGTTTAAACTGGGGTAAATGGCTGCTCTGTAATTGAGCCTTGAGATGTGATTTGAGGACTTGAGTAACTCAGCCAGCAGGTAGGGGTTCATTGCAGGAGTGGGCGGGTGAGGTCGGAGCCTGCGATGTGTAGGAAAGCAGGCTAGAGGGTCACGATAGTCCCTTCAGGCCTTAAAATCTGAGTCAATTTCGGTGGCCATGGGGTCTTCTGCTGAGAGTGCTCATGACCCGTCCCTCCGTGAGGAAGAGAGATGGGCTTGACAAGCTTGAGGGATGATGCCTTTATACCCTTAATATGGGGAGGAGATCTGGGGAGAGAAGCAAAACTGCTGGGGGAAGGAAGAAAATTTTTTCAAGTCCCAGACAGCATTGTAGGTTTCCTTGTTTTCCCCTAGCAGTTATGCTTCACTTTCTCCAGATCTCCTCCCCTATGTTTCCTTGCTCTAGCTGGATCAGGACAACCCTGGCATAGTCTGATGTATATTTAATGGCTTTTCAGGGCCCAAGGAGCGAAGGTCTCCCTTCTGTCACCAACACAACTGAAGAAGAAGTATCCATGGTTGAATACTGATGGTGTGGCTGTGGCATCCTACGGTATCTAATTTGTAGACCCCTGTCTAACCCATGGGGGACTGGAACTCCCTTTATACTTCAGGCTCACTAAATATTAGAGAAGTGAAATGAAAAAGAAAATGTAAGAGGCTGTGTCTGAAACTCTAGAAAAAGCTATTGGAGGAATTGAAAGGACCAGCTCTCAGTGCAAGGGTTCATCTTGCTATTAAATATTAAGTGCAAAACCACATTTTAATGCCGCGTTAGGGCTGAAAAATCAAAGTCCGAAGTAAGATAGTACCAAAAATTAAGGTTTCTGATAAATATTAAACCAGTTTGGTACATGTCTTGTCTGTTTTATGGCACACCTTGAATAACATAAGCAGTAGTACACCATTTAACAAAGCAAATGGGGAAAATCAGTACGTACGTACGTATGTACAATATGACCAAGTAAATATAACTTTTGGGGGCTTGATTTCTCAGCAGTACATTAACATTAGGTGGCAAGAATTAATTTTCTTGTTTCCTTGTATATCTACTGAGAACACAGTTAATTGAAAGCATCGCCATATCAGATTGGGGAGGAGAAATAGAATTTAGATAGATTTGTTCCGAACTGCTGACTTGACATGTTCATGCTTCTAAAGTTATCGTACTGACTTCAGATTTGAATTGGTTTCCCTTCCCCATTGAGGTCTACAAATGAAACCAAGTTAAAAATTTCTATCCTTACCCCCTCGTAGCAGAGGAACTGAAAAGCCTCAGCTGACATGTGTGGGGAAAGGGTTTTATCTTCCTGGCTACTTGGCACGGTCACTCTCCAAACAAATTCACCTTTTGGATGAGACAATTCATACACAGAATCATTCAGACCTGCCGACAGGGGGGAAGCGAACACTTGGCCCGGGGTCTGGCCATTCAAAGGGGCTCCTGACTCAGGCCACGGCTACTGCAGGAATTGCCCCCGGAGCACCACGATCTGGGTGGTGCTGAGGGCTGGTTACCTCAGCCTGCCCCTCCCCGCACACCTTGCCCAGGGGCCTGTGAGGTCTGTTACCACCCCTCTCCTGGCCAATGAGAATTTGTTTGACAAGACTGAAAAACAAAAGTGGAACTTGCCCTCATTAAAATGCTCTTTGCTGGGAACTGGTGTAACATTCACACAATTAGTTAAATATTTAAGTGTCACTGAACATTGCCTGTATCTTAAAGAAAAACATTGATGCCTTAAGCAGGCCTAGCTAACCTCACCTCCTCTATAACATAGGAGAGTAACACATACCCATCTGTACCGTGCATAAGATAATGCACAGGTACTTATATGCAACTTCTGTTTGTGCCTATGACTAATTCTCCTCGGGCTAAGCATGAGCACTGGTATCTGCAGAACTGGGGCTGTAGTTTGCAGGCATCCTACATTTTGGGGGCTTGAAGGTTGCTTCGTTCATCCTGTTCTTCCATGTGTCCGTTCCTGGTTTCTATAGGCCTAGAAAATGAAGGCTGGTTTGATCCCTGGGCCCTCCTCCATGCCTTCAAGAGGAAAGCAATATCCATGGGTGTCTATTCGTGCCACGGAGAAGTGACATGTAAGTGAGCCATCTGTGTGTCTGAGGTTGGCTCCCTGTACAGCTACCATGTGCTGAGATCCTCCAAGTGAAGCCGGGTTGGATCTGGTCAGAACTTGGATGAGAGACCTCAGAGGAGCATGTAGGATTGCAAGGAGTAGCATTAGGGATTTGATACTCCTCCACCAGAGTGCTGGGGGTTGCTTAGCGGAGCGGCTGCTGAAGATGGTGTCTTTGAAATAAGATGGAAAAATTAAGATAGCCACTGAAATGAAATAAATAGCCACCAAAACCATTGAAGACCTTGAATCAGAAACAAAACAATGAGGGAAATATCTTTTAGAAATACACTGAAAGTTGTTATCATTTATGGGCTCAGACTGGAGTCCAGGAGTCTGTGTTTCCCCTGCCACTGCTTAGAGGGGACATCACAAATGCTAGAGCAGTGTGAGGACTGTAACTTTGGACCCTGCTTTGGAAATCACAGATCCCATCAGCTGTAGCAGGAATGAGTGACAGAGGGTGCATCACGTGGTGTTCCCTGTTCTGTTCATTCCCTCCGGGGCACCTGGCACTGGTCACTGCCAGAAGACAGGCCACTGGGCTGGGTGGACTTTTGGTCTGACCTAGTCTGTGTTTACGTTCTCAAACAGAGCTCTGAGCTCAGGTAAAAAAATCTTTAGTTCCAAACATTTAATTAAAAAATGACAGACAGCCCCTTCTGAACTTTTTCTAGTCACTCTCCTTATCTGTTTGTTTAAAATTAAATTACATGAAGCACTGGAGGCTATCACCTGTAGGGAATAATGGAAACGTGTTCTGAGAGACTCCCCTAAATGGTACCATGTGGGATAGTCCATTTCTGATGTCTGTGCTTCTGTGTTGAATGTCATGGCTGTCTGCTACCCAATGGGTAAATGAGCAGAGAGGGTTAATGGAATAAGGACGGGGAGTCAGGATACGAAAGGTGTATTCCTAGCTCCATCACAACGTCACTGAGGGTATGTCTAGACTACAGGCCTTTGTCGACAGTATCTGTCGACAAAGCTTCTGTCAAAAAAGAGCGTCTAGACTACAGCCAGTTCTGTCAACAAAGCAAGCCGCTTTGTCGACATTACAGCGTAGATGCAAAGGACAGTGTAGAAGCAGTAACGCCTTCTGTCGACAGAACTCTGTCAACAAAAAGCGTTATTCCTCGTAAAATGAGGTTTACAGCCGTCGACGGAACTCAGTGGCAGTGTAGACGCAGGTATAGTTTTGTCAACAAAAGTTCACTTTTGTCGACAAAACCCTGTAGACACACCCTGAGTGACTTTGGGCAGGCCACTTAATCTCTCTGGATCTCTGTTTTTCCAGCTGTACTGTGAGACCAGCTGTCTTTGTAAAGCATTTTGAACTCTATGGCCAAAAAGCACTTTGAGAACTAAGTATAAGTATCCAGCATCTAAAACACAATATCTCTGATTGCTGGGTCTTGGGTGGTTTAGCACAAGTTCATTTCTCAGTAACCTGTCTAGTGACTTCCCCACTTTTGTTGTGACCCATTCGTGAGCTCCCTGGCTGCCTGTTATCAATCACTGCACATTACGGATCAGTGAGCGAATATTGTGACAGAGCAGGGATTGTATTATGCACTGAAAACAAGCTAGCAGCTGTCAGAGATTTTAGTGTGAGTGGCCTTGGAATACACAGTATGTACTAGCGAAGGGACTGGAGGTAATTCACTAACAGTCCAGAGCAGTGTTTCTCAACCTTTTTTTTATAACGTACCCCTTTTTTAAAAAAAATTATAAGTACCCCCAGTTTTCAGACACACAATTTTTTTCTACCATTGCAACACATTTGTTTACACAACTTGATGCTAGCTGGGCAGGATATGAAATTTTCAGGTGTAAAAAGTACAAAAATAATAAAGCGCTTTAAAACTTAAAACAAAAATTCAGTTTTTTCCAAATTTCAGTTGTTGACGTACTCCCCAGACTTCTCTCGAGTACCCTGAAGGGTACTCGTACCACTGGTTGAGAAACACTGGTCCAGAGAGTGCCACTTATAAGCTGTGCTAACTGGCCAGCTGTGCGTGCTGTAGACAGGCCCAGATCCTCAGAGATATTTGAAGGCAGGGGGCAAGTTGCTGTTTGCTGCATGTTTTTTTGTCTCTCTTTCCTAGCCTTTACCACCTCCTCCACAGAACTCATGACGCCTGAGGGGGAGCTGACATTCTCCCGCATTAATTATGTCCGCGTAAGTAACCTCCCAGTGGTCTGGTCCCACAGGAACTGCCCTAGTTCAGACAAGAGGAATCTGTGCTGGATCCTGGTTTGACCCAACTTATCACTTGGTGAAAGAAAAATACCAGTCTATGTAATTGACGAGGCTCTCCTAAGACATCTGCATTAGGGGGCCACACTGGGTCCTTCGGGTAACCCTGCGAGGGGGATATTTTAACAATGAGGAGGATTGGCCATTAGAACAGCTCCTGGAGGGTCATGGTGGGTTCACCATGTCTTTCAGATTGAGACTGGATGTCTTCCAAAAGGCTCCACTGCAGTTCTACTGCAAGTCACTGGGCCCAATGCCCAAGTCGAAGGGTGGCATCCCGCAGCCCAAGACATGCCGGAGGACAGATTGAATGATCGCTGATCCATCTGGTCTCGAGTCCATGAAATCCAAACACACCGCATAGCTTCCTTGAGCTTTGCATGGGCTGTTGGCCAGGGGAACATGTGTAACCACACAGCGATGCCTCCTAGTCCAAGGATCCAGGCAGTGGGTCTTCATGGGTGTGGGACTCTGGGTTCTATTCCTATGTCTGCCGTGCGTGACACTCCCTCTCTGTGGACTTCGTTTTCTCCCCACAGTGAAGTCACTGATATTGATTCACTTCAAGGGATGGGGAAACCGAGGCACAGAGCGATGCTGGCACTCACACAAGGCTGCATTCTGAGTCAGTGGCAGAGCCAGGAAAAGAATTGTCCTCACCACTTCCTGCTCTCCAGCAGCCCATACACAGCCCACCTGCCCTCCCCCATCTCTTGCTCTGTCCCATGCTGCAGTTTCCAGTGAGGGTCATTCAGGAGCCAGTTCTTTGCCCCCCACGTAGCGCTGTTGCTCTGCCTCTGGGCAGCCTGGAAAACCTTCCTGGGCATCTGCCCCCAGAGTTCTTTGGGGTCTGTGAAACTCCCTGCTCTCCCTCTTGGTCCTTCCAGGTCCAAATGCCCAACAGTTTGGAGTACCAGCCCGTGGAGTGCTCCCTGGTGGTCAATGCAGCTGGCTGCTGGTCAGGGAAGTTGGCAGAGATGGCCGGTGTTGGGATCGGCTCACCCAACACCCAAGAAGTGATCAAGCTACCAGTGGAACCCAGGAAAAGGTGCAGGTTACATACCATGGCCTGACCCGGTGGAGTGGGAGATGTGACACAGGAAAAGGCTCTGCAGCGCCAAGGCCCTGGGAGGTTGCTCTCCGGGAGGTGTGGGCATTGACTTCCACATTCGGGTTTGATTCCTTTACCAGGAACCCCCATGTCCCCGCCACCAGGGGACGGGCTGGGGAAGGGCATTGCTGGTTGGGCCAAGTGAAACTTCAGCACCACAGGGTGCGTGCTCTCTAAGGGTGACTGCGCTGGGCAATGGAATGGAAGCCGTTTTCCAGAGATCACTGGGAAATACCCCACTCTCGCTTCCGTTGCTCTGTGAAGGCGGAAAAGGAAAAGCTTGGGGAATTGGGAAGAGCTGGGGGCTGGGATTCTCTGCCTGGCGTGGGCAGGCACTGGCGTAGAAGGCAGGCCCTGCCCCTAGGGGCGCTCACCTTCCGGAAGCTTCTTCCCTGTGTCTGCTCTGGCTTCCAGGGCTCTGCGAGCGCCCCTCTTAGGATGGGGTGGGGTCTCTTGGCATTCAGTCCTGTAGCCAAACTGACTGTGCCCCCTGTACCCCAGGTATGTCTATGTGTGGCACTGCCCCGACGGGCCCGGCCTGGCGTGTCCCACAGTGATTGACACCACAGGGACTTATTTCCGCCGGGAAGGCATAGGAGGCAACTACTTGGGGAGCCTCAGCCCAACAGAGGTGAGTCCATCGAGCAATGTCCTCTGTAGGCTGGGTGCGCATCTGCCGGTGGTGCCCATCCGCCCCTGCCTCAGTGCGCATACAATGTATTCTACACGTGAATGGAAAAAATTAGCAGGGACATTGGTTTCAAGGCATTCGTCATCAGCGAATCAGCTCAGAAAGGGGGAGCTGGGGAGGACTCCGTGGGGGAGCAATAGCCCCATGAATGGGCAGGTCAGGGGAGTGATCGTGCCATTATTGTGGCGGGGACAGCAGGGGAGCGGTAACCCTGGAGATCTATGGCTATGGGTTGAGCGGGAGTTAGTGACTGTGCCCCTCCTACCCCTCCCCCCAGCAGCAGACAGCTCATCCCAGCAGGAAATCTGGGTTCACTTAAACAGGAACCAGCCGAGGAGAGCGATTTTAGTCGCTCGCCAGCGGGTTTGAGGAGCGTGGATGAACTGCCGGAGGCGTTCTGACCTAGGAGGGGAAGGCGGTGGTTGCAGTGGGTGACTGGGAGAGGGGAGGGCAACAGCTTTTAGCTGAGCTGCTCTGTTCCTACGCTGTCAGACACAGCCTTGGGGGTACGTACTCGGCCCTTTTAGCTTGGGGGAATATTCCAAGGAAGTGATGAGGCTTGGCTGCGTCTCCCCAGTCCTTACAGAACCCCAGGCGGACGTGGCTGTAATGATTTACCTGGCTCCCCGCCCTGAAGCTTCATGCATGCAGAATGGAACCAGCTTTGTCCCCCACCAGTGTCCCCAGACAGGAGCTGGGTTCCGCAAACCCAAAGCCAGCACTTGTGCTGTTGCAGCCCCACAGCCTGGCTCTCCCACGCTGCCAGGCAAAACACCCTGCCGTCTGAGCTGCCCCCTGAATGCCTGCTCTCCAGCAGCCTCTCCCAGCTCAGGCTGCTCACCGGTAGCTCCCTGCTTAAGTCTCTGCCTATCTAAGTGACTGAGCTCAGGCACCATGGCCATAGGTGGCTGTTTGTTTGCGAGGACAAACCCTCTCTCTCCGCCCTACCCCCCAGGAGGAAGAGCCAGACATCCAAGACCTGGAAGTCGATCACAGTTTCTTCCAGGAGAAGATCTGGCCCAAGCTGGCCCATCGGGTGCCGGTGTTTGAGTCCCTGAAGGTAACGGGGCCTGCGCATCCCCGTGCTTGTCCCCCTTGAGAAAGGAGGCTGAGGAAGTGAATCTCTCTCTTGGGGGGGTTGGTCCCTGGCTTGGAGAACCCCAGGGAAGGAAGGTTTGCTGATGGGATCTGATGGGTAGCATGGCTCTGCAGGAGCACCCAAGCTGGCAGGACTGCAGCAGCTCGTAGCCCTGTGGCCAAATCCGCACAGGTGGCCGGTGGGGGGATAGGGCCTGGGGAGAGGAGTGAAGAGAGCGCTGGGGGAAGGAGCTGGGCTGACAGCCTGGGGGTGGGAACCTCTGTCCCTCGATTGGGAACAACATGGGGGGCAGTCAGTGACAGCAGGAGGGGCGTTGCCTAGCGGTTAGCTCAGTCCTGTGGCCCAGAAGGCCTGAGTGTGTGTTCCTTGGGCAGGTGAGGAGCGCCTGGGCTGGCTACTACGATTATAACACGTTTGACCAGAACGCTGTTCTGGGCTCGCACCCGCTGGTGGAGAACATGTTCTTCCTCACGGGATTCAGTGGGCACGGGCTGCAGCAGTCGCCGGCGGCAGGCAGGGCCATGGCCGAGTTAATTCTGGAAGGCAAGTTCAAGACCATCTGCATGGAGAAGTTCTCCTTCAACAGGTTCGTCTCTGGGGAGCGGACTCTCGAGAGGAACATCATCTGAATGCTTGGAACTAACCCGGCAGGTGGGTCTCACCTCCCTCCTCCCCCGATCTGACCCGCTCTGACCAGGAGCATCTCAGAGCTCTGCAGCCTGACAACCCACTTGTTAGCGCAGGAAACTGAGGTATGGCAGGTCAGTGGCTGAGCTGGGAATAGTGTCCAGGCCTCTGCTGTATTCACTAGGCAACACTGCCTCTAGGGGGCTGTTGGTTTTGGCTCCTCTCCTCCCAGCTGCTGACCCAGTCATGTGAGCTGAACATGCATGCCCCTGCTCTGCGATGGAGGTTGCAACGCAGGGCTTGCAGCAATCTGTACTCAGACGCTCTGTGTGCCCTTTCTGCCTGGGTGGTGTCCTGAACCCCTCTCAAGATCTCTGGTGCAAGATGTAAGAGTGTAACCATTTAAATGGGTAACCGGTGAGCATAAGCTTATCGGTTACCCCAATGGTTACCCACGGCTCCTAGTCCGGCTCCCCTGGAGCCAATTGGTGCCTCTGTATCAGGGTGGCAGGTGGGAGCTGGTACGTGTGGGGACCCAGCTTACAAGCCATCTCTCTACACGCACTGGCTCCCAAGGTGCTGGCTGCTGCCCTGCGCTGCTGACACTCTATGAGAGTCTGCAGTGTGTGGCAGCAGCTGGCTCCCCGGGGTGGGGCTGGCAGCTCAGAGCGCACTGGCTGCTGGCCCTGCTCCCAGCGTGTCACCACTAATATTTTTAGTGGCTACTCGGTTACAATAATCAGCGTTTTTTAACATCCCTAGTGGATGGTGCTTGCTCCTCAGATAATGTCTGATTGCTGTGTCCAGCGACTGCTCACTTGGGCCAGATTTAGCTTGGGGACAAGAGGGGAAAGGCCCCATATCCCATTTCACTTTCATTCCTGTAGGAGAAACAGGCTCTCCCTCCACCGCTTTTCTGTGAGCCATCTGCCCGGTCCCTGGATCTAACCTGCCCAGGCTCTGAAAGGCACCAGCAGTTCTATAGGCTCTGCTGATCCTGGGAACCGAAGTTAACCGACTGGTTCCACAGCCTATTGCCTGCCAACTCCTGCATGTAGGGTGAAGCCTTAATAGCAGGATGACTAAGAACATCCATGTTAGAGGCAGTTCATGTGCTCTCATTGATCTTAGAGAGTTTAATTTAATCTGACCCTTGTTTCTTCGAGGCTTCGTTTTGCTGGTCAGATTCCAATTGGCTAATCACTCTGCCTATCTCCATAGCCCTTGCAGTGTCCATTAACTAGAGTTGTCTTCACTTCCTATCCCAAATGGTTGTATGCTCGTATAAAGCTGTAGCATTCCACCCCACAGGTGGCTGCAGTCCAACATTACTTGGGTGTAGAATTTTAACCCCTCACCCCCCAAATGGGGCTGCAGAATGCTTTGGCGCCTTAGGACTCACGGCACTGTAGGAACAGAAGTTCATTTGGAACTGCAGGCCCTGGAGGAGGTGCAAAACAAACATTCTGAGAGCACGGGTCTTTACAGCCAGTGGCCAGTGTTCTCCGTAAGCTGAGCGCTTGGGCAGCCACCCAAGAGGGATTCAAATGCCACCCAGCTGATTAGCAGAGCACTTGGCAGCATGTGTTTCTACTGGTGGTGCACATCTACACATGCCTTGGTGCAAGTAACATTTATTCTGCACACAGCTGGAAAAGATTAGAGGGAACACGTCCAGTGTCTTGTTCTTGTCTGCAGCGATTCTTCCCTGCACACCTCAGGGAGCAGGCCATACAAGGCCCAGAGCAGCACCCAGACACAGTGTTAACTCCCCCAAATGTTCTAAGATCCAGATTGCAGGGTGGGCAAGAGAAGCAAAAACACATGGATCCCTGCAAGGAGTTGGAGCACTAATCAGTGATTCTTCCTCTTGCAGGTGAAACCCTGGCGGCTAGTGCTGCTCCCTAGCCAGGAACTGACTGGACGGTTTGTTTTCAATGCAGCTTCGGGGGAGCCCCAGAGTGGACCAGAAACCCATCCAAAGAAAATCCCTCCTGATGTTGCTAAACCCTCACTTTGCTGGGGTGCGGACTCCCTTTCAGAGGCACAGAACCGAGGTCTGGGGTCTGCACGGTGCAGGGAAGGAAGATCACTGCTGGCCTGCATGTGGGAGGTGCATGCTATTGGTCTCCCCCGACTGGCACAGCACAGCCTGGATGTCTGACAGCTGAGCTGCCGCCACGCCCTGCCTGGTTGGAGATGGGCTTTCCCCAGGGAGTGGCTATTGCTGCAGCTGCTACCCTGGCCACGGGCACCCCCAGGGCAGCTGAGCAATAGAACTCTACCACCGCATTGAGCTCACCCTCGCTCTGCAAGGTGCTGGGTTAAGAGAGGTGGGATGCGTGGGGGCCACAGCTGGTGCATGTGTGTGTGTGGAGGGGGAGGGGAGAATAGCTCCCAGCTACTGTCCTATCCCAAGAGTGCTCGAGGAGGGGAGTGTGAGCACACAGGCCCCACCATACCTCCCTGCAGCTCCAGTTGCACAGCAGAGATTTTGTATCCTATCCTCTCTTGTGATCTGGACTGCAATGAAGCGATGCTGCCCCGCAGGCTGGGGGTGTGGCGAAGGGCAGCGCCCTCACCATGTCCAGGGCTGCACTGCAGGTGTTGACAGTTGTACCTCGTTCAACATCACAGGCAAAACTGCTGCTGGCATCAGGGCCTGGCTGCCCCTGCCCAATGCCACTGGCAAATGGCAGTGGGAGAAAGTAAGGAACCTTGACCAGAGCAGGACTCTGCGAGGGGCCTGGGCCTGCATTTGCACCACCCCTGGCTGCTTACCAGACAGTCAAGAGGGGCGTCAGCTGTTTTAAGGCTTTACAGTCTTCGAGGGACACTAGGGTCCTGCGACATGTGGCCCAGGATCAGTGCTGGGCACTGAGCTGCCCTTTGACTTACACAAACCCTATCCCAGAACTCCAGCTGGGTGGTGCTCCATAGACTCTTAGGGCTGGAA
>JANRFK010000961.1:10306319-10318393 GCA_030068395.1 Apalone spinifera | reverse complement strand
CCCCCCCAATAGGTTGGCACCCAGGGGCAGAGCCGCGCATACACTGTGCACCCGGTACCTGGGGTGCAAGTATGGCTCGGTCTGGCACTGAATGCATCCCACCGCCTGCTGCTGGTGCCTTTCTGTTCTCCCACAGACAAGCCAGGGGGAAGTGACTGCCTCCAGCTCTGTTTGGCTGCTGCAGCAGCATCTTGTGCCCAACCTGAGCACAGTCACTGAGGAGAGGTATTCCCGCCTGTCCTGGGCCTGGTGGTGGCTACTCGAAGCTGGAGCGTTCCGTGATGCACGCTTCCATCATACACATTTCCTATATCATCACATTGTTCGCTCTTGGCCCTTTGACATCAGCCGGTGCGAAGGGTTCAGGGGTTCACATCAGGATTTACCCAAGTAGGATCAGATGGTGGGATTTGTTTAATAAGTTTGCCTACTTGATTACCAGGAATCTTAAATGCTTCACTAAAAGCCAGTGAGGGTATATGTTACCATAGCACCAGCTGTAGCCCTTGGCATCTCCACACACACACAATAATCCCTGCACCAAAGAGTTTCCAATCCTCCCCCCCCCAACATCAGCCACTTAATGCATTAAGGGGATGGAAAGAGTCGATGGAAATAAACCAGAAGAGATAACAGCGGATGCCTTCAGCCATGAGTCAGCTGCCAGAAAGCTGCTCTGTATAAAATGACCCAGGTGGTAGTGTGCCACACAGACTGAACAGGTAAATATGTACATATCCAGCAAAGATGGGGAGTGAGTACCAACAGCACAGACAGCCGGAGCCTCCCCCGCAGCGAGGGAAGTGAAACCTACAACAGGAATGAAAGCAGATGTAACTGGTTTTATTAAACTGGCAACTGTTGCCATAACAGCTTAAGGAAAGAGTGTCTGGACAGCTGGATCTAAGGCAGGGGTTGGAAACTTTTGTGGCACTGACCACAGAAAAAAATCAGTCAGGGGCCACACCCAAGTGAGAAGAAAAAAAAAAATCACTGACCTGATTCCCGATTGAGAAAAACTCCCCACATTCTCCTCACACAGCAGAGCCCTGAGGGCCCAGGTTAGTGGATTTTGGGTGCTCCAGCTCTGAGTTGGACAGGGGGAGCTGGAGCACCAACATAGGCTCCCCAATACTGGGATGAACCTTTGGAGCTGCATCCAGCCCCCCAGGCTTTAGGTTCCCCACCCCAGTCTAAGGCATAAGTTAGTCAAAAGTACAAAGTTTGGTCTAAAAAAAAATCTATATAGTACCTAATCTGTGCTATCCTAAATTCAGGTTAATAAATGTAACAATACAATTGAGATCTCCGCATCCAGTAACCTCACTCGTAAGAGGCTACACTAAGGGTGTGTCTAGACTACAGGGGAGTTTTTTCGAAAAAAGTGGCCTTTTTTCGAAAAAACTTCTGCCTCTAGACTACTGCTGCATTTTCGAAAGAACGCAGCAGTTTTTTCGACTACAGAAAACCTCGTTTTACAAGGAAGAATGCCTTTTTTCGAAAGTGCTCTTTCGAAAAAAGGCGCTATGTAATGCAAACTGTGCTTTTTTCGAAAGAGAGCATCCAGACTGCCTAGGTGCTCTCTTTCGAAAAAGCGGCTTGCTTTTTCGAAAGTACTGGCTTTAGTCCAGATGCTCTTTTTCAAAAGAGGCTTGCAGTCTAGACGTAGCCTAAGAGTAAGTGGTTGGTGGAAAGCAAATACAGCAGGAAGCATAGATTGTCCCTCCATAACTGAGAAGTCAGGACTGCGTGTCCCTCAGCTAGTACAATGTCAGAGAAGCGGTTGAGTTACTTTCTTGGCTTTGGGACATCGAGATCAGCTTTGCCCCCCACTTTAGCTACGGCAAGACTCCCTGTCCTGCTTTCAGAGCCACAGGAAACCAGAGCCAAGGGACAGTGGAGTTAGCCCTGGATTGGACAAGCCCAAGAATGGTGGCAGTTTTTCAGCATTTCATGCGCAGCACAAAGATGGGCAGAAGGCAACAGCCATGTCAGCATTCCCCACTGAGGCCCCCCACCCTGCCAGCTGCCAAAGGGGGCTGTGAAGCTTAACGATCAGCTCACCACTTCCCAGCAAGGCTTACTCGGGCAGACCACACGCGAGCAAGGCATGATTATGCCTTTAAAAAAAATCCGCTCCCTGAGCTGGCTGTGGTTTTGACTTCTGTGGAGGCAGTAGTCTGGGGTGTGTCCCAGGCCCGACTGGTCAGAGGCTGCACAGACTGTTTGCTAAGAGAGAAGTTTAAAAGGTACCCATCAGCTAAACGTTTGCCACAGTCCAGATACAAAAAGCACAGGGCAGTAACCAAAGGGCAGATCATGCATACAAGGCATTAGATCAGTAATGGGCAACCTCAGCTACTGAGTGGCCCTCCTTCATCTGAGTGGCCCACAGATTGTCATAACCAAGCCAGTCTGGGCTAGGGTAGCTTTGCTAACTGTGCTTGCGTACCTAGAATTTGCAGGGTGTGCCGACTGAAGCGTAGCAGCGCTGTGGAAGTGCCCGGCTCTCACAAGCTCATGTGCAATCAACACACATCTCACTTCACGGGTGTCACTTTAGTCATGCCCAGTAAGAAGAAATGGGACGAAAACCAGCAGAATCTGCCTCTCCCCCCCCCCCTTCCCCGGTGCATTGGCAAAGGTAAACCAAATGTCTTACGGGCCACACACTGAACCCCAATGGGCTGCGGGTTGGTTCCCATCGCAATAGATTGTAATGCTAGGTCTGGGTTTAGGTCCCAGCTCAGCCTCCCTGAGTGATCTGAGCAATTCACGTAGGGCCAGATTTTTAAAGGATCCAGCAGCTCCCCTTGGAAATCTGCCCAGTGCGCCTCAGTGCACCATGTGCAAAATGGGGGTGGTGATACCCCCTAATTCCTCAGTTGCTGTAGGATAAATTCACTGACACACAGACCCACTGCACAGCAATGGCCTTTCCGAAAGAAATTCAGCTTCTAGCGTGGGAGCAGCATAGAAAGCCCCAGCACCAAAGGACAAGTGGCTGAAGCAGCTCAAGGGGTACACAAGGTACAGCATGGCAAAGTCTGAGCCAATGCCAATGGACGTGCCAAACCCTACCCTCACTCTCTCTGGACTCCATGGCCAGGGCTCTGTCAGTCAAGGGATTAGGACAGAGTCCAGAGCGCACCAGGGAGGCGAGTGGGCTTGTGTGCTGCCTGGCTCCAGCAGGGGGCTCTCCCCACGTCCAGAAGCTGCGCTGAGGAATTCAGCTTTTAGTCTTTGGTTTCTTTGTCAGCAGTTCAGCCACAGACGGAGCAGCTGGGAGCTTCCGTTTAGCACCTAATGGGAGAAATGAAGAGTCAGGTTATTAGGCTGCAGAGGGCAGGCCTGGCCTGTCTCCCTGCTCACACATTGCACTAGAGCCCTATGAGCTGGGGAGGCCTGGATAGGAGCCGCCGGGCAGTTTGCCATGTCTCAGGTGGCAGGAAGAGCCACCCCTGCAATAAAAGAACTTCGCTCCTGCATAGCATTTCTCATCCCGAGGCCTACAAAGTGCCTTGCAAAGAGTCCCGTGTGGTTATCCCCATTTTATACGTGGGGAAACTGAGGTACGGGGAAGTCATGTGATTTCCCATGGTCACCCAGGAACTTAGTGGCTGAACGGAGGACAGAGACCTCTGTTCTAAAGCCCTGGTTCTGTATTCTAGCCACTAGCTACGCTGCCTCCCTGAGGCTGCACTGCCTAGTATTGTCTCCTCCCATTATGCACAGGCAGCACCTTGCACGTCGCACCCTGGCCAAGAGAGGCCAAGACAGAGCGTATCCAGGGCAGGGGGCTCGTTACCTTTCTTGCCACTCCCTCCCTCCAGCTCGGCAGTGGTGCTGGCCGATCGCCGGGCGTATGCCGCCTTCATCCGCTCTACGTTCCTCTTGCTTACCACCTCGTGCACCACGATAGGCTTGGGATAATCTCGGCCAATCACGCAGCCCGCCTGCTCCTGCACACTTCGCGGTGCCTTCCAGGGCTCGTAGATGTACGCGGCAGGGAACCGCCGGAGGAAGGGGAGGTACTTCCTGCAGCAGGGTCAGGCCCCAGAGGAACAGGCAGCCCCACAGGAAACAAGCCAAGGGGGAAATTCAGTGCTGAGCTACAGGTCACCCAGGCATCCACAGGCAGGGCCAGTGGCCTTCACCAGGACGGCCCAACCAGCCCACGCTGAGAGGGCTAGCGCACAGGACATTTGACCAGTCCTCTGATACTGCTGTCCTTCCCTCCTGGGAAAGAGAAGAGCTCCCACCTGCCCGTCTTCCCAGACCACCCAACCTGGGGGTGACTGCCAGTCGCCATGGGGCTCAGAGGAGTAGAGCCCTCAAACCCATGGAGATCCGCTTTTTAGCTGTGGGCATCCGTGGATACAGATGCAAATATCTGCAGCTCATTTTGTGGCTACGGAGGCGGATACGCGGCAAATCTGTGGCTAGCCACTCTCTGGCCTAGGGTTGCCAGGTGTCCAGTTTTTGCCTGGACAGTCCATTTTTTCTGTCCCGTCTGGTAAAAAAAACAAAACAGAAAAATATCGGACATGTCTGGGCGTGGGGGAGCGAGGAGTGCAGGGATTCTTAAAGGCGCAGAGCCATCTTTTTTTTTTTTTTTGCGCTCAACAAGTTTGGTCTCCCGGGGTTTTTGTTTTTTTGCCATGTTTGAGATTTTTGTGAAATCACCTTGCAAGCCTACTCTAGGCAAGGGCATCTGCCTCCACGGATGTCAGTGTGGATACGCACAGCTTGTTTTTGTGGAAGTAGATAAGTTTTGCATCCACACGGGGCTCTACAGCTGAGGAGCCTAGAGCTAGGAGGAATCACGGCCACCACCCGTCGCCTGGGTGGAGAGAGAAAGAAAAAATCCCAACCCCCCCACACCCACTGTTTCCTCTGCAATACCAGGCTAGAGCCACACACACTAACGGCACCATGCGCAGGGCTGTCAGAAGCCTGCATGATCCAGGAAGAGGCTAGGCTCCGCCATGGCTCTGCTGGACTTTATCCTGCACTTACTTGATATACTCTCCACCCTTGTCTGTCTTCTTGCCAAAGGCAACGGGCGAGTAGACGCGGAAGAACTGGTGGAAGAAAGCGCTTGCCGACAGCCACTGCCAGTTGCCGGCGTTCAGGGACCAGTCGGCATCTAGTAACAACTCCTCAAAGACCTGGGGGCGGGGGGCAGTGAGTGCTTTAGGAGATCACGCCTAACCCACCCCCACCTCCAACATTGCTGCTGCTCTTTAGGCTGACCTCAGAGGGCTCCAGCCCCGTGGCACAGTGCAGGGGTGGAGGCTCATCATTCAGCAGCTGGTCTCTGTGGAGTCACCCCACTGCTCCTGCTATTAGCACTCCATCCACCTGCTTCCCAGCTGTGGCAGGGGAACGCCCTAGGGCTTCTATCTCTGACGGCTCCGCAGGAACAACAGGGAGTGTGAGACCTCTGCAGGCCTTGGTTGCCTCCCCTTGGGGCTCCAGCCTCTGAGATGGGCCAGGAGACCCTACCCCCTCACAGCTGGGACATTGCTGCTTACAGTCAGGCTGCTCAGCCCACATGCAGGCCAGGCAGCTAGGGAAGACAGAACCAACATTCCCCCTCCTGCCCCGTGAGAGACCCAGGCAGGGAGGCTATTTAGCCACCCGGCTTCCTCCCCTTTGGCAAAGCAGCTCAGGTCTGAGACCTCTCAAGTACGCTGCATGCCTCATCTCACTTAGGCAGGCTGTCAAGGGCCCCACCATTTCAGCAGCGCCACTTGTGACATGCCTGACCTTTTGCCCTTCCTCCCAGGAGATCCACAGGTCCCCACGCGTCAGGAAACAGGCCACAGCGTGCCGGGCCAGGTGATGGATCCAGCCTTCAGTGCGCAGCTGAGTCATGATGGCATCTATGAAGGGGTAGCCCGTCCGTCCCTGCCATGGGGAAGGCAAACAGGGCTTAAGCTTCATCTCCAGCAAGCTAACGTAGGGAGCTTTATGCTGGGTTTACGCCCGACATCACCTGTCTGGCCACAAGTGGCAGGACCCGCAGAGCAACGGGCCCAGTTACTCCCACCAGCCAAGGGAAATCTCTGGTAGCTCAAGATGCGGCGGCTGTATTGTGACGCCGAAGGACCAAGGTTCTAGCCCTGGCGGCCCATGCCTGTCTGACGTATCGAATGACCCTGTCTACTCTCCGCCGCGCGTCTGCTCCTTTTACCATCTCTACCCCGGCCTTGTATTGAGTGGCTCCCCTTTTAGACAAGCATGAGAGAGTGTGGGTCAAACTGGTCCCTGGTGGAACTCCATGTAGCGTCATACTGGGATGTACTTGGGCCCTGGGCATGTCACCGTCCTAGCCCGCTATGCAGCTGCAACTGCCAGCAAACATGTAACGGAGGAAGCACTGCTGTAGTTCTCCCAGCAAGCCGAGGGCTCTCCCACAGCAGTGGTGCCGGAGGGTGTGACCTGCCAGCCAGGCCACGCTGTAGGTGTGTTCCCTCTAGTCAGCACAACTGCTGAGTGTCAGCACTCGGGTTCTCCAGCGCTTGGCGCTGGGTACAGTCCCACCGGGGCTGGGAGGCACAGGAAGGCCCAGAGTGAATGTCAGCTGGCCTGGTTCCCACAGGCCAGGGAGGACTTGCCATGTCCTGACCTAATTCAGAGAACAAACTGACCAAGTAACACAGCGAGTTCTCCCAAGCTGGACCAGCACAGGCCTCCTCTCCGCTCCACAGCCTGTCGTAGGTCCCAACCCTCCCTCCCGCTGGCCTCTCTCAGCCCTTTGCAAGGATCACCTGACCCCTTCCTTGCTGGGTCTAACATCAAAGGGGCTGGCCAGCCTCATGCCCCCTCGCCCTGGCAGATGACTTTGCTGCAAGGCTCCTGTCCCCGGGACAGAACAGTCAGTGACCCGTGCTGCCGAAAGCAGGTACCTCGCGCCAAGCTCTGAGGTGCTCCGGATTGTCCTCCCAGTCCACCTGCAGACAGACGGGGTTACCTTCCATCCTGCTGAAATTGGGGATCCCGGCTCCTGCCGTGTAGAAGAACTCCCTCCACAGGAGCTGCCCATGCAAAGAGACGGGCGGACTGGAGTGTTTCCTCTGTTAAAAGAGGGCAGGCGTCATGCTCATCTCTGGCCCACGAGGAAGAAGAGTCCCGCAGAAGGGATCCAGTGCTGGTCCCCTTGCTGGGGCTACTGCGGTTGCTTCTCCCAAACACCAAGTGTAGTGTAAGGACTCAAAAAAGTGAGAGATTAATAGGACTGGCTAGAGCTGGGCACAGTCCGGGGAAGTGCTGGAAAAGCTCCCAGGATGCACCCAGCTCTGCCAAGGTACCTCCCTAGCCCACAGCAGCCTCTGCTCTTCCAGGCCTCGGCTTTCTTGTCCCAAGGCCTCGATGGAGCCAAACTGTGAGGTGCCCTGGTCTTACTGACAAAGCAAGCCTGTGACGAGTCACAAGACAGATTTCCCTCTGGGATTCTAGGGTTTAAACCTGAGATTCGGGTGTAGGTCTAACCCACCGCATTATCCAGTTCACTCACCATCCTCCCGCAAAGGGGTTCTGCTGCCATTCACTGAGGCAGCATCTTGACTGACCATGCCAGGAAGGTTGTTTGCCAACACAGAGCAATAGCCCTTACTCCAAATGCCCCATGGCTGCAGGCTCCAGCAGCCTGGGCAGGGCAGAACGCTATGAGCCCCACAGCCCCCCTACAGTACCGTTAGGCTGAACCCAAGCACGGGAAAGCAGCTGCCTCCTTACCCCCTGGTAGACGTCAGCCAGCCGCCACCAGAAGGTTCGCACTGACAAGCATCCAAACTTGAGGTAAGGACTCAGCACGGTGGTGCTGGGGCTCAGGGAGTTGGGTTCAGTCTGGGGCTTCTGGAAGTTACACACCCAGGCCTGTGAAAGGAGAAGAGAAGCAGATGAGAGGGCAGAGCACAGGGGCTCCCTCCCAAGGGACGGGGATGGCCTTGCTGTATGTCAGAGGAACCACCTCAAGCCAGGGGCGGCAGCACCCACAGCATGCCTAGTCCAGCACCTATCCTCCTGGGACCATAATATAACAAAGGGGGGGGGGGAGCGGGAGTGTACAGTGTAACCAGTCAGACACGACCCCGCACCCCCTTTTCCACTGGTGTGTAGCTGTCCTGACATGCTCCTCTGCTTTTCCCTTCTTCCCTGACCTTGGCTTTCTTAATTATAATTTGTGAAGCTTTTTATCATGCCTTTGCTGTGTTATTTTTAGTACAATGCGATTTCTTGTACTCAAGGCCATGAGATCCACTCTGCTTAGAAACCACATTGCTTATGAATGTGTATGGAACCTGCGGAATGTGTGTGAGGTGTGAATGAGAAATACCCAACCAAAAAGGCAGTTTAGGATCCGTGACCTTTTAAGGCAGACAAAGACCCTGCCAGCAGATAAATTAACTGAGAAGAGGCCAGAAAATCTCTCTCTCTCCTGGACAAAATGTGACATCACAGCAGAAACCTGAGACCAGCCCAGAGACAGTAAAGCCTCCTGCAAATCCAAAGGGATCTCCCAAGGAACATCATGGTCAAGTCTCCGGGAAGCTGACACCCGGCCAGCACTCCAACCACCAGCGAAATCAAAACTAATCTGCACCGCACTTGCAGCCTGCCTCCACACTGCCAGCATGACTGTGATGTGTACGTGTGTGAGTATCACTTTACTCTTAAGAATCGGTGCCAATAAACAACCCCAAGAGCAATACTGCTCCAGCCCACCCTTTGTCCGGATTTGTTCCTCAACAGGTCAGAGGAAGTGCAACACACAGCACTAAACTAATAAAAGAAAGTTCTTCTTCACACAGCGTGTAGTCAACCTGTGGAACTCCTTGCCAGAGGAGGCTGTGAAGGCTAGGACTATAATAGAGTTTAAAGAGAAGCTAGATAATTTCATGGCAGTTAGGTCCATAAAAGGCTATTAGCCAGGGGATGAAATGGTGTCCTTGGCCTCTGTTTGTCAGAGGGTGGAGAGGGATGGCAGGAGACAAATCGCTTGATCATTGTCTTCGGTCCACCCCCTCCGGGGCACCTGGTGCTGGCCACTGTCGGCAGACAGGATACTGGGCTAGATGGACCTTTGATCTGACCCGGTACGGCCGTTCTTATGTTCTTATGTTCACTGCTACCATTGTAATGATCATTGCCCGCCCGCTTTGCAGTCACTTAGCACCGGGGTAAGGGATCGCCAGCGCAAGACCTGAACGAATTAGGCCTGGGGTCTGTAATGGAGCGGCTGGCGGTGCTGTCCACGCAGCCACGGCCCTGCATCTCCAAGACGCTCCCCATGTGGGCTCAGCACATTGCAGGGAATCAGCCCGAGGTGTTTCTCTTACGCCGCTTGCTTGGAAACGCAAGAGCTCAGTGTTCGCCCTTCACTGCCCCACGCCTCAGGGGGAGAGAGGATCAATACCAACCGTCCTGTTCATATGCAAGTCGAGCCGGCCAAGTGCCTCAGACTCTCCTCCTGGGTACAGGTGAGGACCTGCTTGCGTGGGGTCCTGACCCAGCTCCTCCAGCGTAGGGATCCCATACTCTGCATCGTGGTTGTCTCTGCAGGGAGTACGGCAATCTGTGGAAACCGGCACAGTCAGTACCAACTTGCACCATAACCCACAGGACGTTTTCTCACCTCTTCAGATATAAAGAATCTCAAAGGGCTTTGTAGAGCTAAACAGGACCAACACTGAAATGCAGCCACCTCTGGAATGGAACGTGACCACTGGTTGACAGCCTCATAACACCACTATGCCAGACTCTAGGAGACAGAGAGAGGAAGCCCATGTCCTGTGGAAACTACAGGGAGATTTTAGGGAACACAGCAGGGGAAGCCTGGAATACCAATCCCAGCAGCTTGCAGTCCCATGGCAGAGAACCTCCACGTTAACAACGGCTCATCCCATACTCAGTATCCAGAGGGTGTGGCCAATCTGTAACCCACCCCCTTAGTGCACCAGGCCCCAAGGGACCATACAGTTCCACTGGGGCAGCCCCTCCAGGACTCAAGACTGGACCTTCAGGTAGCAACCAACCCTCCCACCACAGCTCCCTGCAGCGAATCCAGCTGAGCCAGACTCCCACGGAAGCGTGCATGGGCCCATCCAGGCAGTGTTCTCAATGGGCATTTGCCGTGACACGGGAAGCCTTTTCCAAACAAGGGAACCATGTATGAGTCACCTGGTCACCAAATCTGGAAGCCCTTACGTTGGCCCAGAGAGGCGGAGTTAAGCCATAGGCCACGCTGGTGTAAATACCAGCTCTGCTGGGTTGAGCTCCATCTCTTTCCCAGCCTCTGTCCCTTGTCCCATCCCAGCCTGGCACAAGCAGTCAATTTCTTCAGAAGAAACATGTCTCTAGGCAGGGCCATGCTGCATTCAGACCCCCTGCTCTCACCAGCCCGAGCATCCCCATTGTAGTAGTCGGGATTCACCAATGTGGCGTCCTGACAGGTCTCCTGCTCTAGCTATGATGATAACCGTTTGTTCTGCTCTGTGTGTCCTTCCGGCTTGCACAAACAGCCACCACAGCAGACTCAGAGAGTCCCCAGAAAAAGGATCAAGGCACCCAGCCAGGTTTATTGTCAAAGGAAGTACAGTAACAGTTATCAGTAGAGTCTACTGAACCACTACACATATGTACCCCGGCAAAGGACCAGTCAGTGCCAGGAATGAGACACTGCCCCCTCAGCGGGACAAATACAACTCTTTGGGTGCATGTTTATACACAGGTACAAACAAGTTACACTTCACTCCCTGATGTATCAGGTTGCCACCTTCTGACCTACCTAGATCCACCCATTACCATGTACCTGGGGAGGTCAATCTCTATGTTTCATGCAATCCGGTTAGACCCTATCCCGAACCGAGGTTGGCGTGTCTGTTATTTGTGGGGAGGAGGTTGGTACCAAGGTGTTTCTTAACAAGGTGTTCTGCTACCAGCCCTCTGGAATGTGTTTACAGCCTATGCTCAGTACCTGTTAAGTAGGAGTGTTTTTATAATAGCAGCCCTGTTCTTGCCAGTTTTTGACAGCAGGGCCAGCCTCTTGCTCACAGCTTAACTTTGCTTTATATTAGCAAAGTCTTGACTATTGCTGTCTAGGCCTCAGGCCCCACACCAGGCCTGTGATACCTGGGCTTATATTTCAAGCCCTCATCTTACTACACTCCTATTGAGCGCTGATGGGACATCCTGTTGTTACTCAGGACCCTCTTTCGATCTGAATTGGCTTCAACCAGTTCCTTAACAACCCCGTTCGTTCCACCCACAGGGTGAGGTGACACACACCTGTACGGAAGGAAACTCGGGCACATGTATGAATCATTATTAGCAAGGCCTTGGTTCTACTCACCCTTCAGGTTTTCCAGAGTGGGAGCTGGCACAGGCCGCTTTGGGGGTCCCAGCTCTGCCACCAGGGTCTGCAGGCGCACATAGGTGAGAGGCACCTTGTCATTGTTCTCAGCAATTATTCTGTGGATAGTCAAAAGCTAGAGGAATCATTAAGAAAGAGATATAGAATAAGATAAAAATATCCTATTTCTTCTTGGTATTCATAGTACGCCACATCTTTAATATTGTGTGCAGATGTGACCACCTCCTTTTTAAAAAGATATGTTGGCATTGGAAAAAGTAAAAGAGCAACAAAAATGAGGAGGGGTATGGAATAGCTGCCACATGCAGACAGACTTTTCAACTTGGAAAAGAGATGACTAAGGGGGAGGGACATGATAGAGGTCTATAGAATCATGACTGGAGTGGAGAAAGTAAATACGGAAAGTTATTTACGCTTTCCCATACCACAAGAACTAGGAGTTACCTAATGAGATTAGTAGGCAGCAGGTTTAAACCAAACAAAAGAAGTATTTCTTTGCACAAGACACAGTCAAATTGTGGAACTCCCGGCCTGAGGATGTTGTGAAGACTTTACCAACATTAAAAAAAAAAAGCCAGATAAATGAGTGGAGATAAATTAATGGTGTCATGGTTAATTCCCCACTCTAGCATGATGAATGCAGACTGTTCAGGAAGAACAGGCAGGGGAGAAAAGGAGGAGGAGTTGCACTATA
>JANRFK010000961.1:10282599-10292958 GCA_030068395.1 Apalone spinifera | reverse complement strand
TGCGGGCTCCTCGGGGTAGAAGCTCTCCTGCAGGGCCTCCTGGATCCTGACAGCTCCCTGATTAACCCCTCCGGATGGCAGCCTGCGGCAAGTGCAGCCGGACTGATGGCCGAGTGCTGTGATGTGCCGAGTGAGGGCACTCAGGGCACTTCAAGACAGGACTGCTTTGCTGTCCCTCTTCAAGGTAGACAAGCAAGCGGGGAACCCTGAGAACTGTCTGTCCAGGGTGGGGGTCAGGTCCCTTTAAGCACAGCCCTCGGCTAACCTGAGGTAGCAGCTCCACACTCTAAGTCCTAACCTGATGCCCTGCCGGCACTGGTTCCAGCCAGCCTTAACTTTGGTTCAGGGTCCACTCAATGTGGACATGCTAGTTCGAATTAGCAAAACGCTAATTGGAATTAGTTTTTAGGTTTAGATGCACTAATTCGAATTAGCTTAGTTCGTATTCACTAATTCGAATTAGCTTAATTCGAATTAGTGCTGTAGTGTAGACAGACCCTAACAGGTTGGCCATCCCTGCCCTACAGCATTGGGTGCTGGCCATTGCTGGAGACAGAGACTGACCTGGATGGACCGTCAGTCTAATCCAGTTTGGTTACTCCCATGTAAACTGGACCTAAGCCCTAGTGTAGAGCAGCTGGGGAGTGGGGGAGATGAGAGATGAAGCAAGCGGTAAGGAGACATTTTGGACTTCATCCCCCAGTGCTTTAGTAACTCTCATCACCTCAGAGAGGCTGCCTCATCTGAGGTGGAGCGCAGCAGCCGCCACCCACAGCGCAGTGCATGGAGGGGGATGCTTTGCTCAAGGCCATCTGGGCAAACATTAGCCTATCAACCAATCTCACTGTGCAGTCCAGAGAACCTCTGTACTTATGGGCTCCCCTGGGCCCCATATGCCGTAAACCGGGGTGGGGAACCTTGTTTGGGTTGGGGACCACTGACCTACAGAAAAATCAATCGAGGGCTACGCACTGACGTGGCGCTCAATAGAGAAGACACTCCCCACATTCCCCTGGCACACCAGAGCCTAGGGGGGCTTGGCCTAGTAGATTTTGTGTTCTCAAGCACCGTGGTGGGGCAGCAGGGGGGCTGGAGCGCCAGGACAGGCTCCCCAATGCAGGGGGGGGGGCCTGAGCCTCGGGGACTGGATCCAGGCAAGCCAGGGGCCACATCTGGCCCCTGGGCCTGAGGTTCCCCACTCCTGCCGTAAACAACCTGGTGCTTGGCTCTCCCTCTGCAGGAAGAAGGGCAGCGTGACCCAAGCGAGGACCCTACCCTGAGACTCCAG
The DNA here is from genome assembly GCA_030068395.1 of Apalone spinifera. Lineage (NCBI taxonomy): Eukaryota > Metazoa > Chordata > Testudines > Trionychidae > Apalone > Apalone spinifera. The sequence goes on along the minus strand of JANRFK010000961.1, from coordinate 10,291,670 downwards.
AGAGTCTGGGTATTTCCCCAGTTTGCCCAATAGCTACAAACACCTTGCAAGTCAGAATTTGTTAAATTGGGTTTTGTTCTAGTGCAGCCATTCCCAATCTCCCTGTGCCCTTCCATGCCTGGAGCTATGGAAAGGCCTCTCTCTAGCAACTGTTGGACTAGACCTGTCTGCTAGTCGGAAGTTCTAGCTCAGCACACGGCACCACCTTAGTACCAGATCTGTCTGCTTGGGTCCTGGGGCAGGGCTGACACTTGATCTCTGGGTCCCAAATGGCCCCTGGATAAGAAAGCAGGAGTTTCAATGAGAGGCTCCTTTGAGTGCCTGGGGAGGGGCTGTAAATATCCCCAGAGGCATTTCACCCTTCAGGGAATCTTACTCTGATCTTTTATACTCCACAGGCTGGCTCAGGCGGCTTCTGCAGAAACCCAAGCAAAGCTCCAGCTCCAGAGGAAGCAACTTGAATGCTGTCTCCAACCAGGCACCCTCCTCCACTCCCTCCTCCTCCTTGGAGACAGCTGCCAGCTTTTCAGTGGTCACCCTGGGACAGCTGCCTTCCACCTCCCCGGTGAGCATCAGCAGCTCCGGGAGTGCCCGCTGGGCCAAGAGCTACGACGTGTGCATCTGCCACAGCGCCGAGGACTTGGAGTTTGCGGAGGAGATGGTCTCCTATCTGGAGAGCCAGCCCGAGAGCATCCGGTGCTTCCTGCAGTTGCGGGATGCCATGCCGGGGGGCGCTATCACGACAGAGTTGTGCAGTGCCGTACACAACAGCCACTGCTGGGTCCTGCTAATAACCTCCAACTTCCTCGAGGATTCCTGGTGCCGGTACCAGATGCATCAGGCGCTGGCAGAGGCGCCCATGGCCAATGGGCGCATCATCCCCGTGCTGAAGGGCATTGACCGGAGAGACTACCCCCGAGAGCTGAGGTGCCTCTATTACATCAATGTGACGCTCCAGGAGAACGGCTTCAGGCAGATTAGAAACACAATCCTGTGCTGTAAGTAAACTGTAGCCCAGGGCTACTCAACTTTGGAAGCCCCGGGGGCCACAGGGATACTCACAGAACATGCCGAGGGCCACAACTTAAGCGTGGTTGCATATACATACAAATATATATGCAAATATATGCAAATACCTTCTTTCACAGTCACTGATGGGCCTGAATACAAAGATTAAGGCAAGACTATACAACACACAGGCCCTGTTTAAGTCAGTTCTGCTGATATTAATAAAGTGCAATGGTGACCCGATTTCCACCCACATGGCAGCACTTTTAATGAGCAAGGACAATCCAGGGATTTAACTACTAAAATGCATCTCAACAGAAGACCATTATATTGACTACTTTTTTGTTTTGGCTCCCACCCGCTGGCAACATCAACCCAAACCGCTCTGCGGGCTGCATGCATCCCACGGGCCGCGTGTTGAGTAGCCCTGTTGTAGGAGGCAGTCAGCTTCATAACAGGCCGGGCTAGGGTGTTTACTCTTCACGGGATAAATTCAACAATCTGGAGTGTCCATTTGATCATACCTTGCATTTCATTAGCATCTTTTAAGCTTCTGGGCTTCAGGAATGAGTCTACCAAGCCAGGGGGTGCAACGTAGCAGCATCTGACAGTCCACCCTGTACAACAGACCTGGGCAAAATACCCGGCCTGCCAAGGCACCAGATCCAGCCCGCGGATGCAGTGGGGAGCTTCAGGCATGCCCCCCATGTGCGTCTGAGAAAAGCTTCTGTGGGGCTCTATTTGAAGAGCTGTGAGCCCTGGGGTAGAGGACAGAGGTTTCACACATGGATCTTACCCCCAGCACAATCCCATTGGCTAGTTTCTGGCCAATAGGAGCTGCCTGTTAATAACAGGCAGCTTGCAAAGCATCCTTCCTTCCTCCCCTCAGGCTCCTATGCTGTTCAAAAATCACATGGCCCCTGCAGCCAGTGCAGGGGTGGGGCAGGCAAGGGGTCTGCTTGAGAAGGTTGCTGGCTGGGAGTCAAGCTGGTAAGTTTCCCAACCAGAGCCTGCTTCTGGCACCCCAATGCTTTGCCCCCCCCATCCCACATAACCAATACCCTTTGCCCCCTCCACACCCATATCCCCTCCCAGATCCTGCACCCCAATTCCCTGCCCCAGGTCACAATCCAAACCCTTGGACCTCAGTCCCTGTCCCAAGTCACAGCTCCCTCCTGCACCCTAGTCACAGCTCAAACCCCTTTGCCCCCTCCTGCACCCTAGACCCTGCCCCAAGTCACAACTCCCTCTTGTCCAAGGTCACAACCCCGACCTCTACACCCTAGTCCCCTAACCCAGATCACAACTGCCTCCTTCAACCAAACTCCCTCCCAGACCCCACTCCTTCTCCTGTACCCCAAACCCTCACTTCAGGCTTCCTTCTGCACCCAACCTCCATCCCAGACCCCGAACCTCCTCCATGAATATGGAAGAGCGCAGCCCTTGACCACTTTCCAAATTCTTGGAGTGCTCCCCCTCCCCCCATCAAAAATTATTGCCCACCCCTGCTGTACAACCTTCTGGAGAGGATGTAGAGGATCCTGTGTCCCTCTGAAACTGCAAGGAAAGATCTAAACAGAGGGGGTTGGTACCTGTGTATCCCATTTGCATAGGGCACAGTGTAGGGCCTCTCTCTGGGAGGAGAGGTACCAGTACATTGCAATGTGACAACACTGTGACATCAGTCCAGCTGAGGTCCCTTCATGACCCTTGTTTCTGTCCTGTGTCTCTCAGACCTGCGGGAGCTTTGTTGAAGCACCACAAGAAAAACAGCGTGACCGGAGCCTCGCACGGGAAGTGAGCACCTCCAGAAAGCAGGCCCCAGCAACAGGGAAATGGAACAAGATTCCAGGTGGTCTGCGGCTAAGTTCCCGATCCTCAAAGCACTTACAGGATGGCAGAAGGGAACTGCTTCTCGCAAGGGCTTCTGAAGAGAAGTCTTTCTCTTGAATCGGGCAGTTCTGCACCGTGAAAGAAGTTCCCTGAGAGGACAAGCGAAACGTCTAACACCAGTGGAGAGTGAGGCTCACATGGGGCTTCTGGTACTAAAGACTTGGAAGAAATATGAGGCTTGTTCCAGGTTGTACTCTGCGATGCAGAGGATTTGGCTGGAACCTGCAGCTGGAGTGTTGGTGACTCCACAAGGCAGCATAGAGGAGAGGAAAGAGGCTGAATGTAGTTTACCCACTCCTCGTTTGTGGAGTGGAGTCTAGTGTAAGGAGTCTAGTTGAGGTTGGCTTACCCACTTCTTTTCTTATCGCAACCCCAGGGACTCCTGGTCATTCCATGACTATTGAGTTTAATAGTAAACTCCTCATGTAGGGTCCTGAAGCCCAGGCAACTGTGTCAAATCCTGACCCTGCATTGCACTAATACACAGTGCCATGCTGCACTGCCACGTTTACAGCCTCAGGGCAACATGCTGTGCCCCTTAGGCCAGGCTGCCTCCCTGCTCTCCCGGCAGCTGTGTCAGGATTCCCTGCATTGGGATGGCGGGAGGCTGCAGCAACTGAAGAGCTGATCCATCCCTTGGGGTTGGAGCTGTAAGTGGTTCTAGAGCCAAGTGGCCTTGCTGATTTAAAGGTGTGTCATATGCCCTAAGTAGCCAGGAGGGCTTGGCTAGGAGTTGTAACTAACTAACTAACATGGTTTTCAAAACACACTGTATACCCCACTCCATACAGGCCCTAAGAACTGATCCCCACTGGGTACAATGTAGACAATAGTTTGTCCAGCTCTGTCATAGAAATCCATTCACTGTGGGGCTGATGGAAACTACCTTCCATTCAGTGCTATCAAGTCACGGGCTGAAATCTGCCTCTGCCCGCCCCCCTTCTCTTGCCTTATGCAGAGAGACCAATGTGTGTCCTGGGAAGTTCAAGAGTCTGTTCCGCTGATGTTCATTAATTATGGGAAAATGGATTGTTGTGCCTCCCCTTACCAGTGTCTGAGCATCTTTACTGTGTGAGTCCTCACATGCCCCTCAAGACAGAGCAGGGCTCTTATCCCCAAACCAGCACGGAAAAGCCACGTGACTTGCCCTGGCTCACCTAGGCAGTCTGACAGCAAGTTGGAACGCAGGTTCCCCCTGTCCTAAACTAGCACTTTCCTTGTTGGGCCACCCTTCCTTACAAGGAGCTGCTAAATCTCTAATGGCCTTCCAAAAGCCAGTTCGGAGCTGTCACAATACAAACGCTTGCCCATGTTAAATTACTCCACACCCCAAGTAGCACAGTTGCTGACTCAGGGTGCAGGTGGCAGGCTCTGGGGCTGGAGCACCCAACATAACCCATGGGAAAAAATAGTAGGTGCTCAGATCCACCGGCCATAGCTGTCTGGGTGGCAGCCACCAATCAGCTGGAGAAGACACTTGGCAGATAGTGGAGAGCAGCAAGTGAGCAGGACCTGGGAGGAAGAGCTGGAGCGGGGCAGGAGGAGGTAGGGTATCAGGAGAGAGCAGAGCTTGGCAGGAAGAAGTGGAGCAAGGGTGGGGCCTTGGGACAGAGCAGGGGTGGAGAATCTCTGGGGGGGGAGGGGGATAAAACACAGCGTGTATGCCAAGGAGTATAAACTGACAGGACTGAGATACTCCTGACGAGGAGCTGCCCGTCGGCTCATCTTTGGTATGTGACGCATAACGTCACTTTTGGTTTATACAATTGTAATTTAAACTGGTGTACAAACAAATACAGAAAAGTTATTTTGTATCAAGTCTCCCCTCACTTTTTTTGGAACAGGTGTATCTACTGCTGGTGAAAGGGCCTACACTGGCAGCGTACTGTGGACTATATAGTCCTAGAGCTGATGAGCTGCCACTGTCAAGCTGATTTTCTTGTTCTTCCAGTCTGCTTTCTACTTTCCCCCCCTCTACACTAGGGATGTAAGTGAGTAGAATCAACTACTTACATTCTCCCCCTTGCTGCCTCTATATGAGAGGTAGCAAGTGGGGGGGGGGAGCTGGCTTAAAAGCCAGTTCCCCCCAGCACCGTCTTTGCAGTGTTGCCTGCCCCAAGCTGCCACAAGCAACAAGCAACCCCTGTCCATGGCCAGCCTGGGTAGGGTTGCCAGGTGTCCAGTATTCTACCGGACAGTCTGGTTTTTGGGCCCTCTGTCCGATAAAAAAAATTCAGAAAATACTGGACATGTGCAATATGTCTCTGTTTTTCCAGCTGGGCGCCAGTCGGAAGCCTGGCGGAGGCGGGGAGAGTGGCTGGGAGGCGGGGCGTGATTGGCATTGGGAGCCTCTGGTTGCGTGTGATGTAGGAGTGACACCTTGGGGAGGAGGAGAAGCCCTATACTTGCTCCTGAGTGCTGTTTAAGCGCATTGTGGAGCCGTAGCCGGACTCCTCGTGCTTTGCCGGGACCGTGCGCAGGACAGGCAGCGCCCTGGGGTCTGCCTGTGTCCAGGTCAGTCCTGCTTCTCGCTGGCTGATTCTCTCCCCCAACTCGCCCCTCCAACCAGCCCCACTCCCCTTGACCCCCTCCCGGCCAGCCCTGCTTCCTGCTGGCCGGTTCTCCTCCTCCCGATCTCCCTGGGCCAGCCCTGCTCCACCTGACACCCCACCCCGATCTCCCCCGGCTAGCCCTGCTGCCCCCAAACCTCTCCCCCCCCGACCAGCCCTGCTTCCCGCCTGCCGCTCCCGCCTCCCCCCCAATCTCCCCAGGCCAGCCCCGCTCCCCTCCCGGCTGATCCCGCCCCCCTCCCCCCCCGCCCTCACCACCAAGTGTGTCCAGTATTTTTTCTGAAGCTACCTGGTAACCCTAAGCCTGGGCCACCGCAAACAGGGGCTGCTCCAGTTAGGCAGCCCAGCTCGGTTCCGGCTTGCACCAGGTCCAGGAGCTACCCCCGCTACAGCTCTGCAGTTTAAATGTACTAAGAGCCAGGTGGGCCGGCAGACCAGTTCCTACTACATTTAAACTGCAGAGGCACAGCAGAGATAGCTCTTGGACCCAGCGCGAGCTGGGACTGAGTGCCTTCACTTATCAACTAATCATGTAGTCAATAGAATTTTTATTGACTACATGATTAGCCAGTTACCCACCTCTTAACATCCTTACTCTACACACAGTCCCTAACTCAGAGTGGGAATGACACTGCCTTGTGAGAGGAGTTGGGGATTGTTTAATCTCTGGCTTTGTCTTCTTTAGGAAAAGTGGTTGAGTTTTTAGTTGAGTTTAAGAAAATAGTCCAGTAAACACTAACCTCAACTTGACCATTTTCCTAGCATAGATGTACAATCACACCTTTGCTGGCTGAGTTGTAGGCTAGGAAAGTCTGAAGAGTCCATGTGATGCTGTTAAAACTCTACCATTGATGCTTACCTTTTTTTTAATTTATTTACAGGCCCCATTTTTTAAAATCCAGACACCTCATGTAATTGACAGATTTTCTTGAAAATTGTTTCTGAACTCAATATGCTGTAATTTTGAGGATATGGGGTATTTTTCATAGATAATGAAGAAGTTAAATTTCTGTTTCAAGTGTCAGAGCTCTATCTTACAGACATGTAACTGGCTTCTGTATAGTCACAGGAAGGTGTTCAGCAATGTTGGAAAGTCCAAGCAGCCTTTCTCCCTGGTCGTGGTGCCAATGGGTGTGACGTGCTTATATAAAAACATAAAACTGATGTAACCTTAAGTAGAGCATAACCAAATTGAGGTGGTTGGCTTGCTAAGTGACAACATGGGAGGTAAGAGAAATACAGCATAACCAAAGCCCAAGTGTTCAAAAATCAAGAGCCGGGCCCTCAAAAGTAAGGAGACATTTTTAAAAATCTTATGATTTTTGAGATAAACAAGTATAGGATTTATGTGCTCGGCCTCCTGATGTAGGTGCAATTTTTAAGTTTTCTCTGCAGCCACAAGTGCTAGAAACTTTTTTTTTTCAAGATGAAAGCTGAGATTTGCAAGTAATAACCTGATTTCAACAGCTGGAACTTCACACTGAGTAATGAGAGACTTGTGCTATAATGACAAAAGTTGGCCGCATTGTAAATAGGACAGATGGAGGAAACTGGGCACATTAATTGCCACCTTACTTGGGCTGCCCTTATCTTCTGTGACCAAAGATACCCCAGATATGCCAAGAATAGGCTGTCCATGATATTTACAGTCCCAAGGACATTCAAGGCTAAAGAGGGGGACTTTCCAGCTGGTGTTTTAGGTCATTACTTAAAACAGGGATTCTCACCTTTGGGCCTTGGCAATATCCAATAGTCTGGGAATTAAATCCAGTCAGCATTTAAAATGTACACTGCTTAGTGCATTTGAAACACTGAACTATCTTAGAGAGGTAGCAGTGTTAGTCTGTAAATAAAACCACTTAAAAAAAACAGTGGTCCTGTAGCACCCTAGAGACTAACAAAAATAGCTTTCATGGGTATAGCCCACTTCTTCAGATGACAAATATTATGGAGCAAGGGTCACAGATTTTGAAATATAAAGCAGAAAAATATTGGAGAGAGGGAGGAGAAAGAAAGAGGAGGAAAAAACTGTCAATTAAAGAGTCCATGCTTAATGAGGTTAATAGAGTAGGCTGTAAGTGCCTAATACTTAGCCTTTGATGTAATTTGGGTGTTGAATATAATGGTCTATCCAGTTCATGTCTTTGTTCAAGCCATGTGAAATAGTATCAAATTTGCATATGAAGTCTAGTTCTGCAGATTTTCTCTCTAGTTGATTCCTGAAAGTGTTTCGTAACAGAATAGCCCATCTTTAAATCCATTAATGAGTGCCTGGGCAAGCTAAAATGTTCTCCAGCAGGTTTCTGTGTGTTACCATTTCGAATATCTGATTTGTGTCCATTAATCCTTTGTTGTAGAGACTGTCCAGTTTGGCCAATATCCATGGCAGAGGCGAATTGCTGGCACTTCATGGCATAGATCACATTAGTGGATGTGCGGTTGTACAAGCCTCTGATGTGGTGGTTTACGTGGTTAGGTTCTGTGATATCACCTGTACAGATGTGTGGACAGAGCTGGCACCGGGGTTGATTGCAGGGGTGAGTTCCTGGATGAGTATGATGGAGGTGTGCTGCGTGGGTATTGGAAATAATTTGTTTGAGGTTAGGGGGTTGTCTTGCCCTGGAAAATGACCCCTCACTCTCACAAGCCTTGGGGGTCAGGCCAATCCTCGCCTACAGTCAACCCCCTTACTAAGTGGGTACTAACGGGGCAGCCCATGAGCTTAGGCAAACCAGACAGTTGCCTAGGGCGCCGCCGGCCGGGGTGCCCGATGATGACATCACGGAGCGCCCTGTGATTACGTCACGGCCATGCAGGAGTGGGCGCCGATCATGCCTTCCGTCTGGGGCGCCAGCTGCCGCAGCCGGCCTCGGGCCACTCCTGGGCACTAAGTATTCTTATCGGCTTCATTCAGCACAGACAGTCTGACAACTTCCCCTTTTTGTCTTCTTTGTTCCTCCTCCTGCCCCGTGAGTTATTTGGAACCGGGGCCCCTTAAACTCCAGCCAGGCTGCCGTCGACATGCGTTGCTGGTCTCTACGGTGCTGCAGGACTAGTCCTTGTTTTTGTAAGTCCTACCCTTGAGGCTGCCACCTGGGGGCAAGGGGGGAGCTTGGCCAGGCCCAGGCCCCTCCTGCACTGCACAGCCACCTGCCCCTCCACCCTGTCACTTCTTTCCCCTCAGGACTGAATAGAATCGTCCACCCCCCCTCATTTCCCCAGTGGTTCCCCCCAATAGCAGTTCCAGCCCAGCAGGGGGCGCCTCCTGGAGGGAAGGCTGGAGGACTGAGTCCTCTCTCCGCCTTCGCCCCCGCCTGGTTTTCGTTGGCGCGGCGCATGCGCGCTCCCTCCAGCAGTGATGGCGGAGGCCAGCGGCGCCAAGAGAAAGCGTGACGGGGAGGAGGAGTCGGCCGAGCGCCCGGGCGGCGATGGCGGCTCCTTTCCCTTGGCCGAGCTCTGCGTGCGCAGGGTGCTCAGGGAGTCTGCGCGGGACAAGACCATTTTCCTGCATGGGCAGGTGCTCTGGACGAGGGGGGGAATGGGCTGTACCATTCTGGGCTCCGGGGCAGAAGGAATGGGGGCGGTACCACTCTGACGGGG
>JANRFK010000961.1:10237474-10266586 GCA_030068395.1 Apalone spinifera | reverse complement strand
CGAAAGAGCACTTTTGAAAAAAGGCGTTATTCCTCGTAAAATGAGGTTTTCCGCTGTCAAAAAAACTACCACGTTCTTTCAATTTACTTTCGAAAGAACACAGCAGCAGTCTAGACACAGGGGAAGTTTTTTCGAAAAAAGGCCACTTTTTTGAAAAAATCCTGTAGTCTGGACACACCCACACACACATACCTGCAAAGTTTGGACCTTAAGCTGTTTTTCTTAAAGACCTGTGCTGCGCTGTTACACCACACCAGTAATAAATGGTGGCAGGAATGGTTTCCTTGGCAAAGAGCAATTGCTGCTGTTGTCAAGGTTGGCAGAACCTGACCTGCCACAAATGGACTGTTAATAATACTTTACAATGGCTAGAGAGATGGGGGTTGCCGGAGATGGAGCCTGGGCCACAGTGCATGTTGAACTTATTATAATATGAAGGATTCTGAGTTTTGTTTCCTGCATTTTTGCTGTGATTTCTTTCCTCTTGGATGTTCCTTCATCATCAATAGGAACTGTATCCCATTCCATGCTGCCTAAAACCCACTCCTACAGTTTTAAAAAATGGAAGTGAGGGAAAATTAGCAAGGAGTATCATACAAAAGATTTTTACACTAGTGTTTTCATGGATAACAAGTAGAGCTGGTCAAAAAACGCTGCTAATTTCAGTGGGGAAAAATCCTACTTGTAAAAAAAAAAAATTATTTTTATTTTTTTGTGTGTGGCAAGTAAACATTTTTCATAGCAAAGATTTGTTTTGTCAAAGGACCAGTTTTCCTTCAGAAATTGGCAACCAGCCCTGGTAAAGAACAGTTTTTAATCCGTATGGTGAGACCCAGGCTGTGTTGTCTATTTCCCCTATGCCAGTCTTGCCACCTTTTGTGATTTTTATTGTAAGACTTACATTACTTTTCTTAAAGCCACCCTGGAAAAAAGAGTGCATCACAATGTTTGCTTTCATCTTTTAAAAAAATGGTATTTGTAGTTGCAGAGGAAAGCTAGAAAATGTGAAGCAGGTGCATCCTAAAGGCTCAGACACCAGACGGCAAATGATTTTTTTTTTTCTTGTTTGAGTAATGAATTGTACATCATCACGGTAAAACTATGGCAATTGCTTTGAGGAAAGTGCAAAACAAAGATAGACAGGCCCACTTAAACAAATGAGAGGCAGTGACATTAATAGACCCAGATTTCTTGAAAATGCTGACAAATGTTGAATACCAGATCAGTGAGCCATAAAAACCAGCTGCTGCATTACTTAGTCTTTTTGATGAACATATGATCTATGCATACATACAATGATAACTTTACATAAGAACGGTCATACTGTGTCAGACCAAAGGTCTGTCTAGCCCAGTATCCTGTCTTCCTACAGTGGCCAATGCCAGATGCCCCAGAGGGAATAAACAGAAACAGGTACCGTAAATTAACCTATATAACCCATGAGTTAATACACGTTTTTACACCCCTCCCTTCCCTCCTGTGGGGTATATATATGTCCGCGGGGTATACAAGTTTATTTTTACTCATGAGCAGCTCCGCTGCAGGGAGGGCCTGACGAGCTTCCAGCGTGCCTGCGCTGTGCTCTCTGTTCCCCCGCCTGGAGGAGGGTGGGTTGCGCCTGGCTGCGGCTGCGCAGGGCCTGGGCGTGAATGCAGCTCCCCTCCCGCAGGCCAGCCAGCTTGCCTGCCCTGTGCTCTTCGTCCCCCCCACTGGCAGCAGGATGGCTACCTAACAAAAGATGGGTGGAATGCAGGACATTGTCAGTTTATCCTGGTATGGGCAATTACCATGAATTAGCCTATAGAACCCGTGGGTTATACGCATCCGCGGGTAATCTAAGGGTTTTTTTACACAGCAAAGAAAAAACGCGGGTTATACACAAGTGTGGGTTATAGACGAGTGCGGGTTATATACGCTAAAACACAGTAATCCTTAAGTGATCCCTCTGCTGTCATTCATTTCCATGACAAACAGTGGCTAGGGACACCATTCCTACCCATCCTGGCTAATAACCATTGATGGACCTAACCTCCATGAATTTATCTAGTTCTTTTTTGAACTCCATTAAAGTCCTGGTCTTCACAACATCCTCTAGCAATGTTATTCCTGTTCTGAGATTCTATTACCAACTATCTTTTCCCCTTCCAAAGTCTGAGATTTTTTGAACAGCTGAGGCAACAGTCTTGCATGCCTATAATGCCTATACTCCCAGTTCCACCCAACTGGAAAGATTGCACTTTAAATGCACTAACGTAACGTTTGTAAATTGGAGTTCCTTTACTTAAGCTATGCTGTACTGATATGGCCAATATGAAATTGGGTTTTGTGTTAATGTAGCCTCACTGCCTACTTTGAAAAACATGGCTTACAGAGAGAGAGCTACTGTTCTACTCACCCGGATAAGCTTTTTTCTTCCTGTCTGCATGTTTTAATTTATGGAAGTGTGTGATTGGGTATATTGAGACTATAATGACAGGGCATGTTATTGCTTCGTTTATAATATTAATACAGTTCTAATGAAATTTGTATTCCCACCTCCTCCCGACAATACATTTTTTTATATAGTTCCTAGCTAGATGGCTAGACGTTAGATGACCACAAGCAGCATAGGGATCTAAAAAAAGAAATCCCACAAGGATGTCATAACCGGGATCAAGTCAATAGTGTTTATTTGGACACCTCTAACTGGAGTACTTTTTTTTTTTTTTCCCCCTAAGGCCCCTATCACCCTGCAGCCCACCTAGCCTATTAACCTGCATTTAGTCACATGTTGTGCCCCCAAATTGGAAAGGTGTAGGATTTGCCTCAGGCTAAGCCAGAAGTGACCTAGAAGTTTATTTAAAAGCAGATGGGTGTTTCCAGCCCTTCCCCGACGCGGGGGTTCACCTGCTGGAAGGCGGTGCGAGCAGTCACAGCCCAGGCAGCACCAGCGTTACTCACCCTCCAAGCAGCCCCTGCGTCCTGGGCAGGGCACAGTCCAGCTGGGGATGCAACACCGGCCGCATCTGACCTGATCGGGTGACTAGAACCGCCCATCCCAGTTGCACAGAGCTAGCCCCCTTGTCTCCCCAGAGCCCCACCCCTGCAGCCAAGACACCCTGGGCCTCTCAGCCACATGCCAGGCACCGTGCACCTCCACCCGCCGCCCAAGGAGCATGCCAGCCCAGGCCTCGCCTGCCCCCTCACTCAGCCAGGAAGATGAGGTTGAGAAGAACCAGGACAGTTTTGGAAGAGGTGTTCCTGCGCTGCCTCTTAGCTCCAGCTCCTGCGCCCTGCTGACGCCCTCCATGCTGCCTCGGCCCCAGCAGTATGGCTCTGGCCGCTAGAGCAGCTGCTGCCCACCACGCGGCTCTGGCTCTGGCCCTGGCCAGGCTGTCAGAGCAGCAGCCACCGCCGCCTGCCACACAGCCCCGGCTTGGGCTGCCAGAATAGCTGCTGCCTGCCACGCAACTGGCAGTTGTAGCCCTGGGGAAGGGCTGAAGCTAAGGCCATGTGGTGGCTGCCTTGCTCTCCTGAGGTCTGTGCTGAGCAGGGTGGGCTGTGGGTCCAAAAAGTGCGAGAACCACTGGTCTAGGGGCTAGAATTGTTCATGTTGAAGGATTTTAATAGGAACTTGCATTAGTTGTGGCTTTACATGCCATTTGTCACACCAGCCATTTGCTGAGGTTTGTCCAGGGTCACGTCTCACATCTACCGAGGGATCACTCCCGAGTCCCACGTTATCTCCCATGATCCTCTTTGGCTTCCCCTCCCCCTGGAAAGCAAGGTGACACCTCTGAAGGGCCACATCTATTTTTGTACTCTGTGGAGAGCTAATGGAAACCTTCCGGGGGGTGCAGAGGCAAGAGGAGTGCAGTATGTGCGTGCAGGGGATTATTGTGCCCCATTGCAGCAGGGACCCATTGCACTGCCAGGGTCTGAGCCACAAGAACCGCCATGGCATTAATTCCCTGCCGTTTGTCAGCAAGTCTTCACCATTTGTATCGGAAGCTGTCACTGCACAGTGGCTATGCAAAGGCTTCCGAGTCTAGTAAGTCTCCTTTACTAGAATATGGATGACTTATGGGACCTTAATCTCATCAGCTTCCTACATTGACATCTCATTAAAATTTCACAGAGGAAACTGTAAGTAGGGTAAATAATGATCTCGGCAAGGAGAAATCTCCCGACCCTGCAGCCCTTTTTTGGCAGTTTATGTCCCTCTTTCACAGACTAAAAATGATTTTATTTTTTTAAAGGAAATTCTACTTATAAGAAAACGGGGCCCTTGATGTACGAGCTGCCTTGCTCCCTGAAGAGCTTCAGAAACTGCAACATAGACTTCTGCTTGACTAGGCTCAGCAAGTTTCTCTCTTCCTTCTTAGACTCGGTATGCGCTGCTCCAGGCTTCCGAAATCAATGGCATCTAATCGCTTGACTAGACTCTCTCTCTTGCACAGGTGGCACTGGTAGTGGGTGGTCCTTCTTGATGTCTAGCAAAATGCTCTATGGTCTGGGTAGCTGCATTTATAGACTGATCATTTGTAGATTTCGAACAAGCAATTGGCATCGTGAGCAGGTCACAGCAGGAAAAATTAAAATAAATAGGTCTGAGGTGGGGGAAACAAAAACCAAGGAGAACTTGAGGTTTAGTTCCTTGCCAGATTATAATTCAGTTTTCTCTTTCCTATGTAGGTGGGGCTAAACAGCATTTAACCACGTTAAGAAATTGTGTTAGCCTGGTGCAAACAGGGAATCAGTATCGCGGGTAAGCCATTGCTTTTCCTATTCCCGCAGGCAGGACCAGATTCTGGTGTTATGTGAATCTCAAACATAAGAGTCCTCGCTGCACCAATTTTCACTGAAAAAGAATCTGTCAATCTGAGGGTATGATTTTACTTGACTGGAACATTAGACAGCCGATTAAAATGTGGCATGTGGCCAGAAAGGGCTAACCCGCTCGAAGACTGACTGGCCCAGGTTGAGCTTTAAGGACTTGTGAGGAAAATGTGTAAATGACAGATATTACATTTAGGGATGTGAAAGTTTAGCCAGTTAACTGGTAAGCATCACCCTTAATGGGTGGTACGTACTGGTTCCAATTAACTGGTGGAGACTGGAACAGCTTCCAGTCCATTATGGACAGGGGCTGATTGGACCCAGGCACCCCGCAGGTAGGGGGTGCTCCAGCATATGGAGCAGCCTCTGTCCACGGCAGGTCCAGGCGCCCCGCCGAGAGGGGCTGCTCTGTGAATGGAGCAGCCTCTGTCCGCAGCAGGCTTGGGCGCGCCGCAGACAGGGCCAGGGTGGAGCAGCCCCTGCCTATGGCTAGGGAGCTGCCTATGGCCTTTCCTCACTGGTTGGAGGGGGATCCTGCATTCGTCCCCCCTTTAATCGGTTAACGTGGGGTGGGCAATCATTTTTGATGTTGGGGTCACGCTAAGTTTTTGGCAAGTGGTCAAGGGCCACACTTTTCTATGGAGGGAGTGTGGGGTCTGGGATGGAGGTTAGGTGCAGAAGGAAGCTCAGGGTAGAGGACTGGGGTGCAGGCGAGGGTATGGGGTCTGAGACAGAGTGTGTGAAGGAGGGGGTTGTGACCTAGGGCAGGGGATTGGGGTGCAGTCTCCAGGAGGGGTTATGGGTGCAAGAGAGGATTCTGGCCATAGGGGAAAGGCATCGGAGGGGGTGCAGGGTCTGGGAGGGAGTTGTGAGCTGGGGTGGGGAGGGTGCAGAGGGTTAGGGGCAGAGAGTTGGGTGCAGGAAGGGGAGGGGTGCAGGAGGCAGACTCTGGCCCAGATGTACTTATTTATGTGGCTCCCAGCCTGTAACCCAGTGGGATTCTCAGGCAGGCTCTCTGCCTCCTGCAGCCCCAGGCTCAAAGCGTCTGGCTGTGCCATGTGGCTCTCTGCACTGTATGCTGGGGCGGGCTTTCCACACTGGCCTGCCCTGAGCACAGTCTCTCCGCTCCCAAAGCCTGAGACTGAATTACTCAAGTCTCAGCTGAACTCATGTCTGTCTGTATATTGGCCTTTTAACCAATATTCTCTCTATGTCTGTTTAAATACATTTTAGTTTAGTTAATAAGAATTGGCTGTAAGGGTTTATTTTGGTAAGATATATATTGACTTAGATGCGTGTCTAGTCCTTTGGGATCAGAAGAACTCTTCTTTTATATCATGAAACAAGAATTTCAGTAATTGTCATCATATTTGACCTGAGGCCGGGTACTGTGTTGTTTGGACTTCTGTGTAGGCAGTGAGATAGTACAGAAGCTGTTTTGTGCTGGTGTGGTAAATCTAAACATTGGAATATCCACCAGTTTGGGGGATTTGTCTGCCCCATTCTGTTTGCAGTTCACCTTAACCGAGTGACATCTGCTGGCTCCTGCAAGGAACATGTTTACAGAGGAATTTCACATGCCTATCTCCATTGCATCTAGGCCCCTACTTTGTGGAAATGACACACACAGAGTGGGCACTTTATCCATTGAAGTTAAAGGAAAGTCGCTTCCTGAAAACTTTTGACAGAGGAATTAGCAAATACAAACTAAATGCAGGAGCCTGCTCTTAATCAATTACATAAAGGGCAAAGACATTGCAGAAGAATCAATATGTTTCCTCTTTCAATCAGTTGACTTCGGATGGAAGTTTTAAAATAAAGAACGCTTTTAATTTTGCATAGGGATGTTAAATTGCGTTTAATCAGCTAATCGACTAGTCAGTAGAATTTCCATCAATTAGTCAATAAGGGGGGAAACTGCAGAGCTGTAGCAGGGTTAGCTCCCGGGGCCACCAGGCTCTTAATACATTTAAAAATCAGAGGCATAGCCTGGGGGGGACTGGGCATGAGCCAGGAACCAGCTTATTCCTGGCTCGCAACTGGTCCCCCGCTAGGCCTCTGCCTCCACTGCCCTCCTGTGGAGACAGTGCTGGGAGGAACCAGCTTTTAAGCCGGCTTCCCCCCCAGCACCGGCTCCTGCTTCCGCCCCCCCCCCCCCCTTGCTGCCTCTCTCTGATAGAGGCAGCAAAGATGGGGACACAACTAGTTGAGTCACTACTCAACTACCCAATAAGCATATGCTTATCGGGTATTCGCCTAGTCACTTACATCCCTAATTTGGCAGCACATGCTCTTTTCACTTGGGGCTTTGAACTTTCTGCCAGCTGAAGGCCATGGCAGGTTCTGATTTAGTCTGTAATTTCCTGATCCGTGCATGCAGTGCTGCTCCATGACCCCTTTCTCCCCCACCTCCCAGTGAAGCTGATATCTCACTCATCTATGGTGTAAAGCTAATATGGATGCTATTTAATTAAACCTTGTCAATGTACTTAGGCCTGGAAGTCGAATTGAATTGCTTGGTGTATGTGGTCAGACCTGAGTTACCTTATGTAAATGACTCGTTCTTTCTGTGCCTCAGTTTCTTATCTGTGAAATACGACTAATCATTCTTCCCTACCTTAGTGGGCTGTGTGAGGTTTAAGCAAACAAAGTTTGCACAGCATGGATACTATGCTAAGTGTCATGGAAATGGCTAGTGTTAAGGCCCTTGGCTGTAATTGAGTGGTACATTAAATAGGTAGGTGGGTGTAGTTTGACAACACAGAAGACTGAAGCTTTCTGCATATGCTGCTCAGAGGCTTTTATTTAAATGACTTGCTTTTAATCAACTCACCGTCACCTTATTACGAGGCAGAATCCTGACTGAGTCACAGCGCTGGGGCTCAAGTGATTAGACTGGCATCTTTTATTGTGGATTCAGGACTGAAGATCAGCACAGTTTGGACTAGCCCTAAAATGGCACTCGGTGTGCCCAGATAAGAAATGGATAGTGTTTGTTATGCAGATGATTTCTAACAGAATAGTGACCATCAAGTATGTAGATGATTTGAATTGACCACTTCATATGAACAGCAGTTTTCCCCAAGGACTTGTCCTGGCTCCGATGCTCTTTTAATATATATGCAGCTGGCCTGCTGTCCATCCCGGCAACTCAGTGACATCTGCCTAGAAGTAGCCAGAAGGAGCTTTGAGGAACTGGATTCCTGCCTGTCATCTGACCTTGACATCTTGTCCAAGTACTTTTTGAAGTGATGACTTAAACTAAATGTACTAAAGACTGTGCCATTTTGTTTCCAGCTTCCCATCGGGTTCTCATCGGCAGCTATAAGTCTGTCTGAGCAACCAGCTGATCATTTTTGAGCTGTATCTTCCTTATTTGGGGATCAAGGTTGACCACTTTCTGCCCTTTTCCCACTAGTCGTCTTGGTGTATTGTCAAAATCCGGTTGAGAGTTGCACTCCTCTGCAGGTTTTCTGACAACGCCCAGGATTCTAGCACTGCAACCTCATGTAAATCCACCAATGCTCTAATTATTGCACTTGCTGAACAGTGTATGGCAGCAGAGGGCTCCAGTTGTCATTCTGGGAAGTTGGACTCAGCAATCCGCTCTGTCCTTCACTGGTGCAATCCGGATAATTCACGTCTCCAGTCTTCCAGTCCTGGCTGGCATTGCTCCTTTGATGATTAGGCATAAAGATAGGGCCCTGGGTACATTTTTGCACCCAGTCAGCCATCAAGACTGCTCATTTCACAACTTCATCTCAATGCCAAACTTAAAACATCAGCTGAAGTCTAAAAGCCTCTTCTCTGAAATGGTCAGGCCTGTCAAAACAGTGCGTCAGACTAGGGATGTAAAAGAGTAGTTGACTAGTCAACTACCCAATAAGCTTAGGTTTATCAGGTAGTCGAGTCGACTACTCACATCCCCTCCCCCTTACTCCCTCTGTATCAGAGGCAGCGGGGGGGAGGGGAGGGGGAGCTGGCTTAAAAGCTGGGGGGACCTGGTTCCCCCCTGCACTGTTTCTGTGATGCTACCTGTGGCCCCCTCCCCCCCCCACACACACCACTCCCTCTATCAGAGGCAGCAGCATGGTGGGGGGGAAGGGGGAGCAGGGGAGGCTGCCGCGAATCAGCCTCTGCCCGCAGTGGGCCCAAGCTCACCATAGGCAGAGGCTGCTGCAGTAGCAGCCCCTGTCTATGGGGGGGGGGTCCCAATGGAGAGCTAGGACCCACCGTAAACAAGGGCTGCTGGACCCGGCGCAAGACGAGTCTGAGCACGCCTGGCTCAGTCCCGGCTCATGCTGGGTCCAGGAGCTACTCCCACTGCAGCTCTGCATTTCAAATGTAGCAAGAGCCACGCCCAGCTCCTACTACAGACTGCAGAGCCACAGGGGGGGTAGCTCCTGGACCCAGTGCAAGCCAGGAATGAGCACCTTCCCTAATCATGTAGTCGATACAGTTTGTATCGGCTACACAATTAACCGATGACCCGCCTCTTAACATCCTTCAGTGCAGAGTTTGATATGTCTGAAGTAGCTTGCGATGCTGAGGAAACGTAACAAAACATTCTACACTAGTTGGAGTTTACTAACTGGTGACGGTTTCACAATCAGGTACATTTCGCTGCTGCAAGCAAGTTGAGAGGCAATAAAGACACCAATAACCAAGACCAGGTCTTTGTCTGCCTGGATCAGATGGAGTTTCCTAGTCAAGCAGGTGGCAGAAAGCATTGCTCATGGATTCTGCTATGTGAGAGCTCAGCATCAGCAAGGGAACCAAGAGTACTGCTAGACTACACACTGTGAGTATCTGTCTTCAACCAACAGTGGCTGCAAGCTCTCCACAGTGCTTTCCTGTGCCCACCATGGCTTTCTTGGGTTCAGCTTCTCCCAGCTGATCTTACCCAAGAATTAGGCCTTCTTGCTTATAGTGGTGTAGACATGTGCAGTGAAGGATAGGTAAAGCTGTGAATGATCTGTATTTTGCTAGCTCTTGAGTCCAAGTAATGTGACGAGTTCATTGAGGGTATGTGGATCGACGCTGTGGCAATCGATCCACCGGGGATCAGTTTAGCAGATCTAGTGAAGTCCTACTAAATTGACTGCCGAACTCGCTCATGTCAACTCTAGTACTCCATCAGAATGAGGAGCTTAAGGTAAGTCAAAAGGAGAGTTTCTCTACTTGTGGGATTCTCATCCTGTTCTGCCATCACCCATAGGGTTTTCTGGGAAAACTGGAGTTGTAGGCAAGACTGGAAT
This sequence comes from Apalone spinifera, assembly GCA_030068395.1. NCBI lineage: Eukaryota > Metazoa > Chordata > Testudines > Trionychidae > Apalone > Apalone spinifera. The sequence continues at coordinate 10,256,510 of JANRFK010000961.1, read as the reverse complement.
TTCTTATGCAAAAAAGAAACAGATTGTGTCCTCTTTTTTAATGTCTTTACCAGCTACCTGTGTGTCATTATGCATCAGGAAAGAGATACCAGTATGTAAAATGAAAAATGTATTTGGTCGCCATTGACTTTTGAGCCTTCTGATGAAGGCTATCTTGTTGGTGTCATATCTCATTCAAGATGCTGCCTCTAGGGGGCAGTGGAGACTTGCTGTTGGAGTATGTTAACCAGTTTCCTAGTCCATAAGTGACTTAAGAATCACAAGAGAAACTATGATCAGCTTCTGAAAATCAAAAGCAGTTTTCATGATTGTTTTAAACCAGTCATTGGTCTTGAAAGAGATTGTTTAACACTAAACCGTTGTGATCTATCTTCATAGATCTGTGGAGGCAAACATTAAATATTCTTTAATGCACTTGGAAAACTGGGTTGAATTGATTTTTCTTAAAATCAATGCTCTGTGCGTACAGCTGATTTAAACAAGTTCCCTACTATACATTAATGTCTGTTCAACAATTTTCTCTCATTCGATAGGCAACTAACTGTAAGTTGGAAAGTTTGAAATGCTGACAAAACACAACCCAGAGTTTCCTAACTCATTTTGCTGAATAAGAGGACCGCAGAGTTTGCTTCTACAGTAGAAAGAGTTTCTGATGCCAAAGGCTCCATCATAAAAGCCAGATCATTTAAACTCCATATTGCTTAGTTTTTTATTTGTGCTGGTCTGTTTGTTTAGGCAACATCTGGTTTCTTTTAAAGTAGTATTCAGAGCTTGTCATTCATATTTTGTGAAACAGCATGAGTATTCCTGTTGCACTTAGGAAGCAGTGTTTCCAAGTTCCCATAAGAGATGGCTTGATCCAGTAAAAACGTTGCGTTCTGTAGTTCAAGGTCTTCCATTGTGAATCCTGTTTTGAAGGATGTTCTAGTTAGCTGTACACAGCTATGCATTTTAATGATTAGCAAATACATGGGTATCTGTCATTGTGTGTAGGAGAATCGGGTGCCTCTTCATGTCATGGAGAAGGAAATTTACTAGTCTCCTGAGCTCCCTCACACTAGCACATTAGTGATTCAAATTCTAGTAACCTCACTCTGCTGCTGAGCACATGAGAGAGAGAGAGATTGCAAAGGAAAGTCTAAAAGCTAGGGAAGAATGATTCAAACATACAGGAAGTGATACTGCTTCTCTCAAATCCAGACAGTATCCTATTCCAGGCTTCAGAAGTAGAAGCTAGGGACTAACTTTATTTGAGACTATGTGACCCACATTACAAACTGAAACAATTAGTAAAGCTTTCAGCAGCAATGCAGGATGGGAGGATAGTATCTGGAAACAAAGGAAAAATAAGGAAGACATCAGATCGGGAAGAACAACAAAGTAGAGGCTGGACTTTGGCAGGATATTCAAAATCTATGCTCCTTGCTCCAGGGGGATTTCTAGATGTTGACAATACTCTTTCAAGCCCCCCCTGATTGGGGAATCAACTGCTTGAAAGATTTCTCCTCCCACCCCCAAATCCTTCCTGTACATACTACATTACAGCAGTGGCTAAGTCATGGTAGTCCCCAGGTGTGAGCTACTGAGGACCAGTGGCTGAGTCGTTTTGGTGGAGCCTCTTTACCTTTGCAGCTTGCTCTCTGTGGCTGTCCACTGGCATTAACATGTTGGCTTTTCAAGAAGGCTCATCTTTGAACCAAGCATTTGCCTAATAGGGTCTAAATTATGGAGGCATTTTTCTTTTTTCCTGGTGAATGGATAATTAGGGCAGGGTTTGCGTTACAACCAGCTCTTGTCACTTATGAAAGGGCTTGAAGCTGTGTGGGTTATAATTGGATGCTTTAGCTGAGAGAACTATACAAATGTGGTCCTAAGTAAGAGATAACTGACATGAACACTATAGAGGAAGGGTTTTCGTGTCATATTGTTGACAGTGTCCACTCCTACTTTTTGCTGGTTATTGAAGTGAATACCTGAAGGTTAAATGCAAGCAAGTGTAAGACAGGATATGAAGAGAGATAGGGGTCTTGGGAAAGACCGGCATTAAAACTTTCTATTATAGTTTCTGTGGCATCTTAGCCATGCAAGGTACTTTTCAGACAGTGTTAATTCATTTAAAAATAAGGAATATTATCAGTTATGAGCCAGACAAACATTCCTTCCATTCCCGCTTGTTACGAGAAGACATGTGTGTTGTTACTTGAGCCCATGAAAAGCGAAGTGTCAAGCTATCCCCTCCCTGCAGGCTCCTCACCTTTATTCAAACCCTGAATATATTTCAATTTGTTAAAAAGCTTACCTCATTAATACTGCTGGCTGTGAGCTTGGGTAGGATGAGAGAAGAGAGGACGAGGCTTCTCTGCTTCAGCTGGGACTCCCCATCGTGCGCTCCTTTTAAATTTGCATGAGATTGAAATTTGATGTGCTTAGCTAGATATGAATTTCTAAAATGTCGTGGAAAGACTGCCAGATGAGAGGGGGTGGAAGAGAAAATGTTACTGAAGAACTAGAATACTAAATGCATCTGAAACTGCATTTATATTTATATTTTATTATTATTATTATTTATTATTTAAACTAGAATGCTGCAATATCTTTATTAATTTTTTTTTCTGGTCATCATGGGTCATTCTTCAGAAGGACTAGCTTAACTGTCTGAGTAGAGTCCCTTGCTTCTTAATTGAGCAAGGTAAAAAGCTAAGGCAAAAAGCTATCCTGCCATAACACTGTGGGTTTGAGTTAAAGCCGGGTAAGATATAGATATCGGTCCATGTAGAAGTTGCCCTGGTACTTTATATTCCAACTTTAGTGTGTCTCAGCATTTTATTGTATATGAGCCCAGTCTACATTAGATGTTGCAACAAACAGCTGGATGTCTGAAGCTTTGTAGCATCTTGAATCAATACATAACAGCTGTTGCAGGGGAGTTGTCATTGATTGTACAGGTTTGCGGCAACACCTGTTACGAAGACATCAGCTATAGTCCAGCTGAATCAGTGTATGCTACAGTGTATGCTAGTATGCTTCAATCCATCGAGTTACACCAGTTGAAGCAGATTTCATAAAAATAGAGGTTTGCCAAGTCCCAGCATGCCCCAGAATAGGCACAACTATAAGGCACCCTCTGTGTGGATGCACCAGAATGATTCCATATGATAACCCATTTCCAGGATAAGCTGCCCACGTAGCCATTTTGTGCATTCAGAGTACCCACAGTGTCTCCCTTGCATGGTTCCTATTTGGTCCTCTCAGGTTTTGTCTACACTAGAGGTTTTAGAATTGAACTGTCAATTCTAAATTGTTTCAAGATAAATCACAAACATCGGTGACGTCTTCACACTAGCATGCATCAGCGAGTTAGTTAATTCAGTTTGAAAAACCTCTAGTTGAGACAATCCCTCAGGTCCTGACGAGAGCGCAGAACCAGAGGGCGAGTGGAGTGACTCGTTTAGTTCAGTTTCCCAGCTCTTGTAGGTTTCAGTCATTAATAGTATTTTAACTTGTGTTTAGCGTCTCAAGAACTGTATCCTTTTTAGAATTTTTAAAAGAAGCAACACAGTTGATCACCAACAACTGGAAAGACTTAGCAGTTTAGTGGTTAGCATTTTCTCATTGATGTCTGTACAATAGACCATTGCTGTGGCTAGGTGAAGCTGCTCAATGTGAATCAAACCGATCCCATTCCATATCTGGAGTGCCAGGCAGGCACCTAATTGAAGTCAGCATCTGAATTTGGTCTGTGTTAAAATGACTTCTCTAGCTTTAGTCATGTACATTAATTAGTGGTCTCAGGATGTTCCAGGGTAGATGAGACCTTTAGAAGGGAAATGATCGTTAGTGAACCACAGTCTGCCTTCTGCTTTTTTCATAATCTTTAATTCTCGACCACAGCTGTGACTTAAGGGTTTTTTTTTCTTTTAGCCTACATTAGGTTCTAGAAATGTATAAAGTACATTAAGCTGCAATCTGCACTGAAAGCAACAGCTCAGAAATTGTAGATATAATTGTTCGTATTACTTGTTGGCAAGTTTTTGATTAAATACTGGGGAATAAGCCATAAATGATGTGTAATATTCAACACTGGAAAGCCCAGGCTTAAAGGAGAACACTGCAAAAAATGCTGGAGTACTTTACCTTCCAGCCTGCATAAGAAATAGTCATCTCCAATAACCAAGTCTGCCATGACTTGAATCTGTACCCTTTCTTGAAGGCAAGAAATTGAGATGCCAAAGTTTCTCCTGGCAATTTGGAATGTTTCAGTATATTTTTGTCTACTTTGCTTAATCATCATCAAAACAAGACAGTTTAAAATAACACACACTAGCAGCGCAACAGCAAAGTCACAGCCTTGTCTTCTGCTATTACCTCATCCAGAGAAGTGCTAACCAATGGCTGGAAACCGGTCCAATTTGGACATGTGTGTGGTGGGAATCGGACCAGACTGTCCTTGTGGTTCACATTTTCATATTTCATGTTGCCAGCATTTTCCTGTGGATTTCATTAAGCTGGGTTTGGCATGAAATGAAAAGGCCCTGTCTCCCAGCTTGTGCAGCGCTGACCTAAAAATGTTAAATCCTGGCTTTAACGACAAATAGATATTTGTTATGCAGACCTTCGACATATATTTAAACTAAGCACATGTGGTCAGGGTGTACACATTGTTTTTTCTAATTGAGGCTCTCCAGATGCTTCATGAGGGATAAGTCCCTAGACTCCATGAGGATAACAGGTATGATATTGAACCCCTTGTTATATATAGGGAATCAAATTCATTCTGTCCCCCAATACCTTGCCCACCACTATGCAGTTAGTGGTTAGCAAAACAGTAGAGTAGTTATTAAAACTTAGATCTCCCTAACCCCCTTTCTCTGCCCTAGCCACTAAACCAAGTTGCCTTCCTTCTGTATAAAAGGGTCAGCATATGACTTGAAGTGTAAATCTAAATGGATAGGTACTATACAGTATTTGTGGAGACGATCCGTGCTGACAAAGTAAATGTGGGAGAGAAGACCCTATATTTTAGGTTGGATAAAGGAGTTTCACTTGAAATGCCCCCGACTGCTCATTGGGAGTGCATGAAACTGCATCTCCATCTCTCTCAGTTGTTCAGGGTTTTGTTTTTCCATCGCCTACATGAAAATTTATAGCCACTTTCCATAACAATGAAAGTTTTACAGCAAGAGGATTGCTTACACACTTAGTGTTACAGTAGTTCTGTGCTACGCACGGAATTCCCAGCTAAAGAGGTTAAAAGTGGTGCTTTTTATTTCTTTGTTATAATGCTGTGGTTGGATTCATTACTCATGACTAATTAATAATAATTCATTACTCATGACTGAGGTCAAAGCTGTCAGTCTGTATGGGTAGAAGACTCTATTGGCTATCATGCATTGGTAAGTACATGCCAAGATCTTTAATCTCAAGATAAACAGAAATTGTTTTCCCTTATTAACTGTAAACTCTTTCTAAACACTGTCCACATGTCAGTTGGGTCTAGGAATAAGACATTGAATCACTGTTGTGTCCTTTCTCTGAGTCCTCTCTTCAGTTGTATTAATCTTATCTTTGCCAGTTTCCTTTGCCTCCCCCGCCCCACCACCAATGCCTCTCCATCGTGACACGCTGCCTCGTTGCAGTCACATAGGAGACCTCATGCTCTGGGCCTGATTGTTCTCTATGCTTCCGTCCTAGGGAGGAAAGCAGATTGGGAGCATCTCTGACAGGGAGCGTGTAAATGGCTCCACATCTTGTTTTCCTTCCCCCAGGGATCCAGGAAGAGTCCCTCTGCCAAAGCAGGGAGAGAATGAGCAAGTCAGTCACATATCCCCCGTTTCTGGCAGGGAGTATCCAAATGCATGTCGATACCCAGGCCCACCTTGCCCCCCGGCCTGCGGTGATTGTTGGCCCTGGTGTCTGTACCAAAGCTAGTGCTGGTAGTAGCAGCACTAATGTCTCTGCCCTTTTATCTTCTTTGAAGTGTGGAGCTGTTTGGTCAACTAGAAGCCTGCTGCCGTGGTGGAGGCGATGGCCCAGCTGTGGTGTGTAGAGATCCATGCTGAACTCCAAGCCATCTCAGAGTTAAGACTTTGAGATCTTAGGTTGAGAGTGGCAACAGCGGAGCTGAGTGTGATTATTGGCTTAGGGGTGTAAGTTCACTTGATGCTTTGAACAACGCAAATGACGGGCCATTGTCCTGACCCTAGTCATGCTAACTTGGATGCAACAGAGTGGTCCAAAATGGGCGTTCGGGTGGCAGGAAGTCAGCAGCTAATCAGATCATGGCATGTGCATTTCATCAGCTCTTTCATGTGTCTCGTACTGAATGTAGGAAAGTTTGGAGCCAATGCGGGGAGGTTGGCCCTAGGAGACTGGCCAAAAGTTGTGAGTCACAAGGGAGTGAACTGTGCAGCTTGTGGGCTCCGGGAGATTTTTCCAGGCTTTTTAAGGGGTATGAGAAAATCAAATTAATTTGAAAACAGTGCCATGAGCTAAAGATCAGCAGAACAAATAACAATGAGCACTGGGCTGCCATGGAGAATCGGCAAGAATAAGTATCTGGGAGAGAAAGCGTTGTGCTTTACACAGATGACCTCCCTTCTGCCTCTAAGGTTAGTTGCTGAGAACTTCACCCTGTTTCCTGTCTCTGTTTCCAGCAGAGGTTCCACACAAAGCTTTCTGATAAAGAGCCTCCCCCTTAAAGGGTCAGCCAGGGGACCTCTCTTTGCTGTCAGAATGCTTCCAACACACCTTTGTCAGGTGTTAGCACTTCCAGGGCTAGAGAGTAACTAGCCAGAGACCGACCCCAAGGACTGGGGAAGGAGAAGCTCTCTGGGGTCCAGAGGTAGTGTCCTCATTGGAAGCCCAGTACTCTCTGCTCTCTTCCTTTCTCCCCCCAAAATGTTGCCCCTGGAAATTTGGCTACCAAATGACTGTTAAATACAAAGGTTTCTTTTCTCCCTCCCTCTCCTCCAAGTACATCTGGCGTAAGGGGTAGAGGGACCCACCACTGTGACTTGCTCTTCAATGCCCTCTTAGGAAGGGGAGTGTGATTAACTCTCTAGAGTAGGCCTAGGTAAAATATGGCCTGCGAGCCGGATTCGGCCCACCAAGCCACCAGATCCAGCCTGAGGAGGCAGTGGGGAACCCCAGGCAGGCTCCCCTGCTTGCCCCACATGCCACTCCCAGCACAATCCCATTGGACGGTTTCTGAATAACAGGCAGCCACAAAGCAGAACCCTCCTGTTCACTCACTCAAGCACATGGCTGAGCAGGCAGAAACATTTTAAGCTCTGCAAGCCTTTAACTCTGCAGGCACACAGGCAGGTGGGTAAGTAAGACTCCTGGTGAGAACCTGCCTCTGGCACCTCAGCCGCTCCCCAGTTTTCTCCTGGCATTTATTTCAACCATCAATTTAAATTTAGGTTCATCGCGGGCACGCAATTAGGTTAAAATGTTGTCTCTTAGGTGGCCAAAAGTTTTGTTCATTAAATATAGCCGTGTATATAAACATTTTTTTTTGTGTGTGTGTGCGTGTGTGACTATTTATGGCCACTCTAAACAAAATCCAGCATACAAGCGCACAGTTGAAGAAAACAGTTTGAATTTTATTCCTGCTTTTGAAAATTTAAAAAAAAATCTTTAACAAATGTAACACTTCCAGAGATACTGAATTTTAAAGATTAGGGTACTTTTTTGCTTATTTCTGCTTTGTGCTGAAATGGAACAATGTCAATTCGTTTTTCTAGAATTGCATTCATGGATTGGTCTGTTATTAGCATAATTCTGAAGCAGGTGAAAGTACTAGTATCGAGTCAAACAATGTTGAAAACAACAAATCATTGGCAGAAACTGCCGCAAAGGAAAAGAGTGATTGAAGACATCAGACGTAAGTTTCAAGAGAAATGGGAATTGGAATATGCTGACGTTGAGGTGAATGAGAAGCCAGCGTGTTTGCTGCATCGCACAACAATTCTAGCAAATAACACTGACAATGTAAGAAGGCTTTTCCAAGAGCAGCACAATGATTTTGATCGAACTCAATCTGAGACTTCAGGGAAAAGGGAAGCTGATTTGTGATACGGCCCCGCACATTTGGGAGTTCTCTTCTAAGCTACATCTATTCGTTATTCAAATGAAGGCAGAAGAATTCACCCACTTCTCAAATTTGCTGGAGATAGTGAATTTGAATGTGTTAACCTTGATTGTCAGCATTATGTGAGATGGCTTGAAAACCTGGCAATGAAATTCAGCCAGTATTTTTCAGATTTTGCAAGCTTCATGTTGGCATTTTGAATTCATGAAAAACCCATTTCAGTTCGACATTGCTAATTCTCAAAACCTTGTCAATTTGCTTGGCTTGGGCAAACGTTTGTTTAAAGAAGATATGCTCTCACTTCAAAGCCAGCTCGATCAGTCAGAAAATGAATTGGTTTTGACAATGTGGGATGCACTTTTGCAATAGAATCAGTTTGCTGTTTTGAAACTGCAGTTGCCAAACTTGGTTCAACATGGCTTTGTGAAGCGTCATTTTCTGTCATGATATACATCAAGTCAAAGTTTCAGTCACGGTTGCTGGATGAAAATATGGAGGCCTACTTTGACTTGATGTATAAATATCATGACAGAAAATGACGCTTCGCAAAGCCATGTTGAACCAAGTCTCCCAAATACCGTATTGGGCAGGGGTGGGCATCTGATGGGGGGCCAATCCAAGATTTTGGAAAGTAGTTGAGGGCTGCAGTCTTCCATGGTATTAATGGGGGAGATGCAGGGTCTGGGATGGAGGTTGGGCTCAGAAGGAAGCTTGGGGTAAGGGATTGGGGTGCAGGATGGAGACTGGAATCTGGGAGGGAGTTGGGATGAAGCAGGTGGTTGTGACCTAGGGCAGGAGATTGGAGTGCAGGGGTTTGGGATGTGACCTAAGGTGGGAGGGGACTGTGATCTGGAAGGGGGTATAAGAGGGGGACAGAGCGTTGGAGCAGGAAAGCGCTGGGGTGCCAGAAGCAGGCTGTGGCCAAGAGACTTAATTGCCAGCTGCCAATCCAGCCTGCCTGGCCATGTGCTTCATGAATAACTGAGCCCAGGACAGGAGGGCGTAGTTCTTCGTAGCTGCCTGCTATTCTAACAAGCAGCTCGCGTTGGCTGGGGTCTGTCAGAACCTGGCCAATGGGAATGTGCTGGGGGCGAGGCGGCTCCTAAAACTTTCTCCCTCCTCTCCAGTTTTAAAACAGAAAGGGGGCCCTGCAGCCGTGTTCTGCGAGTGGGGCTGCGGGGCAAGCTGGGGAGCCTGCCTCCGCAAGCCAGATCTGGTGGCTTGGCGGTATTTGCCCAGGCCTGGTATTGGGTATTATTGCCATGTTACACATGGAGAAACAGGCGCAGAGAGGATGAGTGAGTGACTTACGGAGGATTGCACATGACTCAGTGGCATTTGAGAATAGAACTCAAGTGTTTTGTGTCCTAGATCTCAGTTGCTACCAAGAGCACACGCTCCTGCCATGAAAGGTGGGGGGGAGACTTTCCTTCAGCCTACCTGGGAGCGTTCCGCTTTAATTCCCTCAGGGATGCCCAACACTCTCATCTTTTTCTGAACTCTCTAGTCTCTGTCCCGGAAGGATATTTGCCCGGCGGACAGGATGAATTTGTGCTTCCTCTGCCCTATTGGTGCATTTTACTTGCATCCTCTTCTGCTTGACATAAACTCACCTTAGCTCCTTCTCTGTTCCCCAAGAGCTGTCCTCAGACTGTGTTTTAATATTTCCCAGGGCACAGCCTGGGATTTTATTATTGCTGTTTAATAGCTTAGTGATTATTCAGTTCCTTGGCATGCCTCCTGAACACACATAATGGTAAGTCCATTACTGAATCGCTTTCCTGAGAGCGGGGCTTGTTTGCCAGAGCTGTTTCTCTGCCCTGTGACTGAATACAGAAGCCATCTGGCATAAGTAACCTATCTGACCCCCCCTTCTTCTGTGGTCAGGGATTCCTCCCGCCGCCTCTAGCTAAGTCACGCCAACGCTTTCAGACTGAAACACAGGGCCGTAAAGCAAGGTTTCTATAGAGCACAGAAAAGAAGCATCCAAAACAAGCAAGTCTGCAACACATGATCAGTGTGTGGTGTCTGCAGTGGGGAATGCCTGAAGTTTTACTCTCAGCTGCTGGATCTTACCCCTTCCCAGCTCACCCTGGGTTTTCTGTCATTGAAGGGGAGGGCAATTCTCCACTATGCCAGAAAATGAACTGTCTCCTGTTTGAAGTAAGTCTGTGGCTGGCCTAGCCCAGAGCAGTGTTCTGGGTTTTTTGTCCTGCTGCCTCCCTCGCTGAGCAGCAGCAGTCAGCAGAGCAGGGCATGTGCTCCTCCCAAACCAGCAGCCTTGCAGGTGGGAGTAGGGATGAATTCTCCGTCTGTAGCAGTCTCTCGCTATCTCCTCTAAGAGTCTCATGGCCAAGAACTCTTAGGCAGACATGCCCTGGGTCAGGGACACTGAGCAGCACTCTCAACCTATAGAGTTAGCTAGTAAGGAAACATTTTCAAAAAGGAATTCTGCATCAGGGCTGAAATAGTTTCCGGATGGATTTCCAGAATTGTTTTGGCCTTGGGACCAACAATGAAAATGGGAGTTATGGACTGATGAGAACAGATAAACCACATTTATGGGGCTATTATTAAATAAAACAAAAACGCACAAGTCAGAGAACAAAAACCACTTATGGAAAGTTATAGAAAGATACTGACTCCAGGAACCCAGATTGTTTCAGAGCATCAGAACAAGATCAGCTCGATGTGGAGTAGATATCCCTGTGTAAATGCAAGTCGAGGGGAGCTAGTGCTCTTGGGCTCTATCCCTGTTTTCTTACGTGCTAATGCGGATTAATTGAAAATGACACAGCTCGGTAATGTTATTTTAAAAGTAGTTATTGAATCTTGGGTGTAAGTTCTGGACACTGAGCCCTGTTTCTAGAAAGTCATGGCGAAGTTTTTAGAGAGAGAGGCATTTTGTGGAATTTTCAAAAGCACCTCTGTGGCCAGCTCCCACAGTGAGGAGCCAGGCCGTTCAGTGGGATTTTTCAGCCTCTGTTGTTCGGTACATAGTGGGATTTTCAAAAGCACCTATGTGCATCTTTAGGCATTTAAACACATTTAAAAATCTGGGCCAGTCTTGCTTTTTGTGCTGCTAATGTGTCTAGCCTCTGGTGGGGTGGGCCAGTGCCAAACCTTGCTGTAGGTTTGATAAGTAGTTCAGTCTCTCTGGCCCTCTAAGGCCTTGGACGCTCTGCAGGCAGCCATGGAGAGGCCAGATGTGTGATGACTTTGTGTGTGTCTCAGTGCCCACGCATACACACACCTCTTAGGCAGGACCGTACCCAATTCATGGTCCCTTTTGGTCAATTTCACAGTAATAGGATTTTAAAAACCATACATCTCATGATTTCAGCTATTTAAATCTGACATTTCATGGTGTTGGAATTGTCGGGGTCCAGACCCAAAAAGGAGTTGGTTGGGGGTTGCGAGGTTATTTTGGAGAGGGTTGTGGTACTGCTACCCTGACTTCTGTGCTGCTGCTGGCAGGGGTGATGCCCTCAGAGCTGGGATCTAGAGAGTAGTGGCTACTGTTTGGACGACCAGTTGTGAAGGCAAAGCCCACTGCCAACAGCAGTTCAGAGGTAAGAATGGCCTGGTGGTATTGACACCTCTATTTCTGCTCTGGACTCTTGATCAGCGCTTGCCATTCTCTGGCCTCCTAGCTCTAAAGGCAGAGCAGAAGTAAGGGCAGCCCCCATAAAATAACCTTGTGACCTCCCCCCTGCAACTTCCTTTTGGGTCAGGACCCCCGATTTAAGAAATATTGATATCTCCCATGAAATCTGTATAGTAGAAGGTAAACGCACACAGGAGACTAGATTTCATGGTGAGAAACAAGATTTCACAGTCCGAGACGCGTTTTGCATGGCTGTGAATCTGGTAGGACCCTACTCAGAGGCCTCTGGACAGACATAAGGGGAGGGACAATTTCAGATGGCTGCTGATCTGGGCCAGATTCTAGCTCAGGGGAGGGCAATAATTTTTGATGGGGGGGGCACTCCAAGAATTTGGAAAGTGGTTAAGGGCTGCAGTCTTCCATATTAATGGGAGGGAGTGGATGTGTTTGGACAGAGTGTGGGGTCTGGGAGGGAGTTTGAGTGAAGGAGGCAGTTGTGACCTGGATTAGGGCACTAGTCTGCAGGGGTTTGGGTTGTGACCTTGGGCACGAGGGGGTTGTTACCTAGGGAAGGGCACTAGGGTGCAGGAGAGTGTGAGAGATTTGTGACCTAGGGAAGGAGGGGATTATGACCTAGGGCAGGGGGTTGGGGTGCAGGATCTGGGAGGGGATGGGGTGCAGGAGGGGGGGCAGAGGGTTTTGTTTATGTGGAGGAAGGGAGCAAAGGGTTGGGGTGCCAGAGACAGGCTCTGGGTGGGAGACTTACCTGCTTGACTCCCAACCAGCAGCCTGCTCAAGCAAACTCCCTGCCTGCCCCACACCCGCACTGGCTGCAAGGGCCATGTGGTTTTTTTAACAGCTAGGAGCCTGAAGGGAAGCGGGGGAAGGTGCTTTGCAAGCTGCATGTTGACAACAGGCAGCTCCCATTGGCCAGAAACTGGCCAATGGATTTGTGCTAGGTGTAGGGGCAGCACATGATGCCTCTCCCCCCACCCCCAGCTCGCAGCTGTTCAAACAGAGCCCTGCAGTGGCTGCTGTTCTCAACAGTGTACAGGGGGCAGGCAGGGAGTCTGCCTGAGCCTCCCCACTGCCTCAGCAGGTCGGCTCTGGTGGCTTGGCGGGCCAGATCCAGCCTGCGGAGGGTATTTTGCTCAGGTATGTTCTAGCTGAAGAACAGGTCTGTGCTGCCTTGAAGTTTTACCTTGAATTCTGTATCCTTTGCTGGGCGCGCGCAACTGAGCAGGGCCAGCCCAGCCCAGGTCCGAGTATGCACTCAAGCCAGCCCTTACTAAATTCACCATTCTCTGTGGCTGCCAACTCCCCTCCCTGGTGGCTTTTTCATCTTCAGAGCTCCCCAGGTGGATTTCCACCAGAGTTCAGTCTGGCCAAAAGAAAAAATGAGGGAGTCCAGAGTGATCCACTTCTGGATTCACAACTATTTTCTGTGCTGCAGCACTGTCGGATTAATTTTGTTCACCTAACTGGTGACAGTTTGCATGCTGTTCCCTTGGAAGTGGTCAGGTAAATCCAGGCTGCCGCTACTTTTGCTATTGAAAAACAAGGGTGCAAATATATTTTAACCTGTGTGTTCCCTTCGCTGGAAATATGCACTCTAAGGGTACATCTACACTAGCCCCCTAGATCGATCTAGGGAGGCTAATGAGGGCGACCGGAATTGCAAATCAAGGCCGGGATTTAAATATCCTGCGCTTGATTTGCATGTTCCTGGCCGGTCGCCATTTTAGAAATTGACTAGCCCGAAGTAACTACCTGTGTCTACACGCGGCAGTGAAATGGGATTCCGGAATAAAGCTCCTAAATCGAATTAGGTGGTAAACCTCATTCCACGAGGAATACCACCTAATTCGATCGATCTAGGGGGCTAGTGTAGACATACCCCAACTGTTTTATCAACTGATTGTCTTCAACACACGGGGCCCAGTGAACCTTTCTTGATGCAAATGAGCAATATGAGCTCTAGGGCATAGTGCTCCTGTGATATTTATGCAAATCTCCCAGTACCTTTGAAGTAATTTCTGAAATCTATTACCATAATGTTGATTAAAAATGAGAAACAATTCATCTGTGACAGGCTGTAACTTAGATTTTGTCTCTTCTGATTACAACATTGTAAACGTATTTATTTCCAGAGATAAAAACCACAGTGGTGTATCCAGCCACAGAGAAACATCTTCAGAAATACCTGCGTCAAGAGGTGTATCTCATCCGCGAGACTGGGGAGGATTACAAGAACATTACACTGCCCTTTATACAATCCCAGAGCTTCAGCATCCAGGTACAGTAGGTGCTTGCCTCTGTGGCCTAGTGTTATCTGGGTCATCCAACTGTTTTCCTAAAATATCTCTGTGAGGGTGAGCCTTTTGGATAAAGGCATAGTCACCTGTGTTCTAGTTTGTGTGGTGACTGCTGAGTTTGAATAAATAAGATCAGGTGCCAGTCTGGATGGGGTAGATTTGGAGTAACTCTGAAGTTAAGGGGGAGGAGGAAGAGAGAAAAGTTGATACACCCAAGACCTTGTTGCCTGCTTATCAGTTTGTTAAATGTTATTTGTTCATACCAGATTTGGTTGTCCTTGGGGGGGGGAGAACGTATGGATTAGAACCATAGCTTGGTTTTAATACTCCATTCATCTGAAGAAGTGGGTTGTGCCCACAAAAGCCCATGATACCAGCTACATATTTTGTTAGTCTTTAAGATGTTGCTAGACTATTCATTGGTTTTTATTACGTTTTTCCTAGTTTGGTAGTTACCTTGAATTTGAAATTCCTGCACACAATCCTTAATAACGTTGTATGCCTCTTTCCCTCTCATCATTTTGCTAACTGTGCACTTGGGAACACATATAGTTGATGATGTTTAAAACTGCGAAGTGTGAGACAGACTTAAAGATGGCACTGCAGATGTCCCATCGCGCTCTTCAGACAAACACACCAGAAATAAAAAGCTTGTCTTTGAGCCAGAAATCTACATGAAAACTTGAATTTGTGGGAGTCTTAGGAGCAGAAGCAGCACTCAGGCAATCGGCTGCCTTTGTCAGCTTGTGCTGATATGCACGGGCGAGCTCTTGAAATTATCAGGTCATGAGATCTCTACTTGGTGGATCAGATCTTGGCAGGCTCAGCAAAATATTGTCTCCCTTCTGGCCACCTGCCCCATTTCCTCTCTTATCACGCTCTCCTCCGTCACACCCCATCTCTATCTGTTCTGTTCAAGAACTCCTCCTAAACAGTAAGAACTAGGGCTACCAAATTTGGATATGGCAATCTCTTATTCTAACTTAAAGCAACGTCAGGGTTTGGTTGTGCCAGGGCAATGGGATGTGCCTGGGATGGGATTGGAGCTCATAAAACCGTAGAGAAAAGAGAGAGAATCACCAGGGAGGTGAAAGAGGCTGGCTGGGGGTGACCCTCTCCCCCGTCCGGGACTGTCCCAGCCCTGAGCCTCCTACCTCTCAGGTGTCCTTTAGGGAGAACAGGGTGAGCTGAAGCGGCCCCCCTCCCCCCTGCTTGCAATTTGTATGGGAAAAGAATGAGGGGAAAGTGCACAGTTTGCTGTATTCCTCACTCTGGCTGGGTAAGGGGGGCGGGAATGGACCTTCCCTAGCCCTTCCCCCAGCTGTGCCTGTGTGGTGCTGCAGCAGCCGTGGAGAAGCAATTCTCATTTAGCCCCAAGCTGCTGTGGTGAGAGAGAGCTGAGGTTGTCCCCTCTCCCTGGGCGGCCTGCCTCCTGAACCCCTCACCCCCTGCCCCCACCTCAAGCAATGATTTAAATGAAGAAAAAAAATTGAGTTAAGAACCCGAGCAATGCCGGGTAAATCTTCTAGTTAAGAACACCAACGCTTGTCGTCTGTTCTTCTCCTCTAACCTCTCCCCTGCCACACTGATCCCATTCCGTTCCCAACCCCCCTAACCCTCAACCCGTCTTCTCTTTAACTTCCCACTCCCCTCTAGTTCTTTCCCTTCACAATGCAGACGTGCACGTTTCCCTCCCCTTCAAAAAACCCAAAACAAACCTCACACATCACCCTTCTTGCCAATTCAGCCACCCCCATCTCCCTTCTACCATTCATCTCCAAGCTCCTGAACACAGAGTCCTTAATTTCCTGTGTGGCGTTCCTCTCCTCCAGTTCCAATCAGGCCCTCTCCAGTCCTGCTATTTCCCTGTTAGCCCCTCTAACAAAAGCCACTGATGCCGCGGTCCTGGCCAAAGCTCAGAGCCAACATTGCCTCCTTCTCCTTGACGTGTCAGCTGCTTTTGATACTATTGACAGACTCTTGTTCTTGGTATTTTGTCCTCCCCTGGCTTTCTTGACTCTGTCCTCTCCTGGTTCCCTTCTTACTTCTCTGTTTCCTCCCTTGATGTGTCCTTTGCAGGATTCTTCTCATCCCCCCCTATCCAACTTCCACAAGGCTCCGTCCTTGGTCCCGTCTTTTTTCCCCTCTGCATCTCTTATCTCTGGGTAATCTCATCTGCAGACTTACATTCAAAGGTTGTCTCTGTTGATGACATGCACATCTGCTTCTCTGTGCTGTATGTGTCTCGCCTGCTCTAAATCTGACACAATCAGCTTAAGCTCAAGCTGGCTAACACTCAACCCTGATCTACACTACAAATTTATGTCAGTGTAACTGTGTTGCTCAGGAGAATGGAAAATCCACACCCCTGAGTGCAGTTATTACTGACCTAACTCCTTGCATAGATAGCGCTGTGTTGAGAGGAGGGCTCCCGTTGACATAGCTACCACTCTTGGGGAGGTGGAGTACCTAGTAGGGATGTGAACAGGAATCCGTATATACGGTTAACCGATGAGCCTGGGCTCATCTGTTAACCTCACAGAAACAAGCATCTCCCCCAACCCTTCGCTGCTGCCTCTGTATCAGGGAAGGCTGGAGTTGGTATGCCCACAGAGGTAGCAGCACAGAGGGAAGGGGGGGCAGACGGCAGCCAGTGCTTGGAGGGACCAGTTCCCATGGAGCTGCCTGCCCACTCATGCTGATACAGAAGCAGCAGCACTGTGGGGAGGAGCCAGGCAAGAGCTGTTGCATGCAAAGAACCAACTTTCATGCTGGCTCCCAATGTGTACTGGCTCCCACTGAGCTGACTGCTCTGTCCCTTCCCCCTCTGCACTGCTGTCTCCATGGGAGGCAGCCCCGCAGGTGGGGCTGCAACTAATATGCATGAGGAGCCGGTTTTTTAGCTGGCTTTCTGCGGGACTGCCTCCCCCACTCCATGCTGCCTCCCACAGAGGCAGCAGCCCGGTCGGGTGGGAGGCAGGCAGGAGCCGGTGCTGCCCCTGCATGAAAATTTCAGCAGTTACACGTTTACAAAAATAAACACGTTTTAATCTCCCTAGTACCTATGACAACGAGAGACGCTCTGCCATCAGTATAGGTAGCACCGTCGCAGTGTACTCCCGTGCTGTAAATGTTGACAAACCCTGTGCTCGTAATCTTTCCCTCTAAGCCCCCTCCACTGCCTCCTTTCCCAGTAACCACAGACACCACCATCATTCTCCCTGCCATTCTAGAACTGGGCATCCTCTTCATCTTAGCCTCTCCAGATCCTTGCACCCAGCTGATGTCTGAATCTTGCCCAGTCAGTCTGCTTAGTACTGATGCAAAAATAATTTTCCTGGTTCATTGTTTTGACCACAAAGCTGCTTTCTTTGCATCTCTCCATGGCTTCCCCTTTCTCCATCATACCAAACACAAACTACTTGTCTTCTCTCTCAAAGACCCCTCCTTAAAACTCTCTGTGATGCCTACAAAAAACTTGCCAGTGGTTGGGCTGCTGGTGTGCTGAGACGACTTCCTCTCATCTCAGCTGACACTCTCTCACTGATTCCTTGTACTCCTTTCTCTTTGTCTGTATCCAAGTGTTGTCTCCCTCTTTATATGCAGTCCCTGACTTCAAGCATTTGCAGTTTGTCATCTTGTTCTGCGGTTGTACAGCACCTAGTACAGCTGGGGCCTGTTCTGTGCTCCCGGATCAATATGAATAATAATTGAGTTCCTTGAAGTTTACTGTGTCAGGCTCTTTCAGGTGAGGCTTTAAACACCTGTGCTGTGACTGGACACTGACATTTCCCCCTGTCCATTTCAAGAGACAGGATTTGCTGTGATGGCTTGTGTAAAATCTCCCATCCCTCCTCCATTGGGCAATAACCAGCCTGGTGGGTCATTGCTACCCTCTGTTGGAGAGGTGGCTGCATTTTAATTATGTGATTTAATTTTGGGGAAATCTTTTGAAAAGAAAAGTGCTCCAGAAATGTTGGATATTGTAATCATTGTCCTTAAATTGCTTTATCACAATACATGGTTCTCTCTTTATGGTATTGTTTCAAAACAAGTTCTGAGTCTCCTCTGAGTTTCTAACTTCTCATTTCATATGGAAAATCTCAGTCCTGTGCTAGGATGAGAAATCCCCAATCCCACCCCTTTGGATGGTTTCTGTCTCTTCTTTAATTAGATGCTACCACTTTGGAGCAAGGGGTTTGTTCTCCTTTCTTACCTGCCTTCTGACAAAACAGCCCTGCTTGCCATTGCACTTTGCTGCTTTGCAGGGTACAGGAAAACAATTCTACTCGTCTGCTGGGACCCACTTACGCTGATTACACAGAAGTAGGAGTAATTATTCCAGAAATGCAACATTGACTCTAATTAGTTAATATTTGCGTAGAGCTTTGGAAAGTGCATTAAAAGTGATGATAGTAATTAACTTCTGTCTAATCTGAACAGCAGCTGATGTAAAATCAAAACCAACATCCAATCCAAACTGTTCCTAACCCTCTTTGCTCCGGCCTCCATGTGTTTTCCTTTGAAGTTGCCTGGGCTGATTGGCAATGAGGGAGTTGCGTGCCTCGCCATATGACCACACAGGTGAGAGTCCACTGAGGCAATACTTTAAAAATAACCCTTCTCTGAAATACCGATCTCTCTTTGGAATGTTGGGGCTCTAGCACTGTTGTACCTCGTACCCAGGGGAGCTGTCCACACCCGTCTGCTACTCTGCACAGCCCTGAATCTGTTAAGGACTGGATGGCTGTTGAGATCTTTGTTTCCTGATCATTTAGAGGCGACCGTGGTTGGGGTATTTTTGTGTTTAGTAAGGGAAGCCACTAAGCTGCAGTGTGCTCTCAGTTGCTCACCTGTCTCAGTTACTATCCTTTTGTTTGCGCCAGTTTTCAGCTGCATCCTCAAACAAGGGCACCTATATACGCAATAGGAGAAAGCAGGAGGAGGCTTCTGTAGATTAGGGATGTTAACGTGTAGACAACTACATGATCCCCCCACCTTGCTGCCTTTATATCAGAGGCA
>JANRFK010000961.1:10214322-10227915 GCA_030068395.1 Apalone spinifera | reverse complement strand
CCCTGTGTAATTGTAATTTTTGAACTGAAATTGTGGGCGAAGTTCTGTTCCAGCCTAGCAATGTCAGGGAAATGGGAAATCCCACATGGACAAGCTGAGTTTTCCAAGTGTTTGAACTAGTTCAGGAAGTGCCTCTAATCATCCATTTCAGCTACTGAAGTTTGGATTAGAAGGATCTTCTCCAGGATCACCAGGCCATATATAATTGGAGTAAATTGATACCTCGGAAATACAGTAGCTGTTTTTTTGGCCTTCACAGAGGAATGTGTTGTAGTTTAAATATGCTGCTAAAAGCCGGTTTTAGATCTCTCTTAACGTCTCACTATTTCTCAAACCCACAGGAGCCCTGAGGCGTTGCCTGAAATGTTATACATTACATCATCCAGAGCCTTTTTAGCAACAGGCTTATTTATTTCAAACAGAAACATACAGATGTTGTTCTAAGGAGGGGAGAGCAAGATTTGCTTTGCTTTTGCAATCCAGGTCCAATAGGGAGTCTAGGGAGATTTTACTAAACCTCAATAATATGCTGCCTTGTCTAGGAGCAATAAAGAGAATCCACTGAGCTAACTAGGTCAGCCTCAGAATGATAAATAAGTGTCAAGTAATGAAAATTACTTCATGCCTTGGAAACAAAAAGATGTAATTGGAAGTGTTATGCTTTAGGTATCTGAGTAGGCATCCTGAGAGCCATCTTCGCACATAGACTGCTG
Organism: Apalone spinifera; assembly: GCA_030068395.1. Classification (NCBI taxonomy): domain Eukaryota; kingdom Metazoa; phylum Chordata; order Testudines; family Trionychidae; genus Apalone; species Apalone spinifera. The sequence continues at coordinate 10,227,202 of JANRFK010000961.1, read as the reverse complement.
GTTCTTAATAGCCAGGCCAGGTGGAATTATTTTAATGGTGAAAAAGCATGGATGATCTTAGACATCTAAATTATTTGTCTTATAAACATGTTAAACATAGAGAGTCGCTGACTTAGTACAATGAGCACAAGCTGTGGAACCCTAGAGAAAGGGAACATTTGCATACACAAAGGATTCAACTTTGGAAGCATGGGGCTGTTGATAGAATAGGCTACAAAAGCTGCATTCTTTATAGCTTTGAGCAAATATTTGTTTCACTGAGTACCTGAGGCAATGCTGGAAGCCTGGCTGATCATTTTGTAGATGAGATCTTGCCCACTGCATTGGTATTATGATGAATTGACTCATTAATTCTTTAGAGATATGTTATTTAAAGAATCAGAGTGACTGACTGGAAACGGGCCCATGTTGTAATACTCAAGCAGAAACACATGAGACCATTTCATTTTGAAAAATAAAATTACACCTTTGCCCTTCTGAATTCTTAGAAAAAGCTGCTACTTAACATCTGTGAAGGGAGACGTGTCGCTCTTCTGTCCTGCAGCGAGAGGGTGCTTCGAGCAAGTGGATGGGAATCGATGCTCCTGGCTTGTATTCCCATTTCTCCCATTGCCTCACTCTGACTGCGAGCAAGTCTGTGCCTCGTTTTACCCAGCAGTAAAATGGGAATCGTTACACTGTGTCTTTCTGACAGCAGTGTTGTAGGACCTTATACCAAGATTTTAAAACTGATTTTGCAATGCGTAAAAGGTGCTACAAGGCATAAATTGTCACTATGGAAGGTTATTTGATTGGCTAATTCATTTAAAACATATTGGCAACAGGAGAGTGAATATTCAAGGCCAAAGAGCAATTTGTTCAAATGACAGAAGGAGAAACAGTCACGGTCGTAAAAGATTTGGTCCTATGGCACCTTACCATCATTAGGTTTTATCTAACAGAACTGGCCAAATGAGTGGAGTGGGGATGGGAATTGCAAATACATTATTTACATTATTTACTGATTGGGGGGAAAATTTTGATTAATGGTATCTGACCAGCTATAGAACTGGCTCAACAGTGGGTGAATCTCCATACACAAAGAAATCATTCCATGCTATATGGGGAAAAGATATCTAGTATCCTATTTGAGAAATGACATTCAGCCCAATCTAGGTGGCTGTGCGATGGATGACGCCAGTCCATATCTATAAGGGGTGAGACCCTTGTCAGAGCTGCACTACTATTGTTATATTTTCTGTGACACTCCGAGAACTAGCTTCTCTACATGCTTTTTATGTTCTATTGTGATGCTAATAATGTCCTCTGTCTGCAGATAGATGACCTGTATTTGATAGCCATCTGCCACCGTCGGGGGATAAAGTCACTGAGAGACCTCACCTCTGAGCACTTGCCTTTGCTGAAGAACATCTTGCAAGAAGGGAAGGTGGGTGTTACTTCACTTACCTACCCTGCTTCTAATGGCCTCCCTCATTTTAGTATCTAAGCATTCATCAGGGCCTTTGTTTTAATCCTGGATGGGGACTGTCTTGGTTTCCCATCAGCAGGGAAGAGCAGCCCATGTCACCCTGCTTATGCTGGCTTTCTGCTAGTGAGGTTAGGGAGTTGAGCTGGGCTGTCATGGGGAGCAGACTGGAAAATGTCCGGCTACGCTTCAAGCGGAGTTCACAGACTCTCCTCCTGGTTTTTTTCTGGAGTGTTTCGTACCCACAAGCCTACACACCATGGGCCTGCATTTCCAGTTTCATTCTCCAGCCACACCTGTTCTGCTGGAGATACTAATTTGATTGTGATTAATTTTCTGCTGTCAATGTCACTGACAAAATGAAAAGTGGCTCTGTGTGATCAGATGTTGGACGTGGTGTTACAATGCCCACCAGCTGTTAACCAAATGGAATCTCAAAGTGGAGGCTTAGAAGTGTGAGGATCCAGTTTGAAAAACCTCTGTCTTTACTGCATACCTGGCACGTTCCTTCCCACCCCAGAGATGGCAGCAATTTTAGTAGTGCTGAGTGGTGTTTGTGAAGCTCTGAGGCATGAAAATTGTTCAGTAAATACTAATTTATGTATGAACATGGCAACCCTGCATCATCTAAGTCTAAGGGCACCATCCAAGTCCTGTTGTGTTACCACATATGACGTGTGTGGTAGTGGTTCTGTGGTAGAAGAAGAAATGGGCAAAAGAAAAGTCTAAGGCCATGTCTATACTGGCAGATATAAAGCACTAGTAATTACAGCTCTGTTCACAGAGCGCTAGAGGGAAACCACTTTGTGTGTCCACGCTGTGCTGGTAGTGATGGGGGAGTGTGTCCGCATTAACAGCTTTTGCAACGCCACAGAGAGCAGTGCATTGTGGTAGCTGTGCAGCTGGCTGCAGGGTGCTTTGGGGAGAGTTTGCAATGCCACATGGAGCAGTCAGTGTCACATGTTGCAGGTTTCCCAGTTCCAATGCTCCATGATCCTCCTGCTACATTGACTGCTGCTTTTCAACAGAAATCGGGGGAAGGGGTGAATGTGTGACTGTGACTGACTGTGTGTGCGTGCGTGCGCGCATGCACGCAGGGTGGGGGGGAAGACAGTCTGTTTTGGGGGATGTCAACATACTGTCTTGTAAGTTCATACAGCAGCAGGAAGCAGCCCCTCCTGAGACAGAGGGAGAGGAAAACCCTGATATCTCAGCCCCCTCTCCCCGCCTCCCTACCCAACTCTTTTCACAAGCTTTCTCTTTCACACTTGCTCACACACACACCCCGACACGCCCTCCCTCCGTTCAACAGCATGAGCATTTCATCTGAATGGTTTGCTCTGTGTGCTGGAGCAAATCAGCACAGCATGGAGGTTGTCAGAAATGGAGCTCTGAAAGGGGATGTGCGCATGCCTGCAGGGCAGATGGACGAGACAGGACTTGTGGGATTATGGGCTATTTCTGGAGGGCAGTCCGAATGCAACAATCAGTTCAAGTGTCCACACTGGCTCCCGGTGCTGTATCTGGAGCATAGCAAAACCTGTGCTTCTCGTCACGGCGATTTACCTAGAGCGCAGCAGCTGCGGAGTTAGTCGCACTAAGTGCTTTGTCAGTGTGGACACCTTGGAAGTTACAGCGCTGGGAGATGATTTATGTTACTTCAGTAACTTGCCAATGTAGTCTTAGCCTAAGTGTGATGCAAAGTTTATTCATTAGAGGCCAGATGAGTTACAGCAGCCCAGCCTCAACTGCCTCCAGCAATAATAAGGGCATAGTACCTAGGAAAGCAACATGTCTCTGTAGAGCCGTTGAGGTATTTTCTGGTTTTCTCCCCTCCATCTCCCATGGACATAAGTGTGGAATCTCAGTTGTTTTACCAGCCTGGTCTCTCTCCTGAGGTCAGAACACAGAGCTCTAACGGTTAACATCCTCTTCTGTAGCTTTGCCAGTGTTGTCTTGGTGGGACGAACCTGATCAGCAGCTCCCAGTTCTGGGAAGATGTCCCAAGAAGAGCAAAAAGCTCCACAAGCTTCAGAATTGGAGTGAGGACAGGGCTTCTCCATGGCAAACTCGTCCATTCCTTATGCTGGGGGGGGGGGATGAATTTTGATGACAGCAGCTCACCCTAAGATGCACTTGTCTCAAGCTCTTAGTAGAGCCTGTCTCAAGGCCTAGAGCAGCAGCATCCATCTTCACTGGATTCAGCCTCCCACCCAGTGATTCTCTTCTGGCATTAGCTGGCTCTCTGGGCTGTGATATTACCCACTCTTTGGAGCAGAATCTGAGACTCCTTTTAAAAGAAAACACCCTTTTCCTCTTGGCACCTGGGTTTGGAACATTAAAGTCTGAACACAGAGTCTGACATGGAGGTGGGATTTTCAGCCTGAGCCAAGTGAGTGCTCCACCCATTCTCGCAAAGCCTCAGCTGAAACTGGTTTAGCCGTATGAGGCTCTAGTGCTGTAACTATAACTGCCATGGCTTGAGCTTTGCCCGATGGGTGGGCACGCTGGAAAAAGTTCACTGCAGCTCTCTGTGACCTCAGGCTGGCTGGAGGATATGAAACGCCAGACCCTGGAGAGGGAAATAGGACAGTAGTGGTTAGAGCAGGGGGACAGGGTGTTAGAGCGACACATTCGATTTCTTTTTGCCACTCACTTGTGTGATCGTGGGTTTCCCCTCTGTAAAAGGGGATAATACCTTCTTTGCCAGAGTCTGACAGATGCACTAGGTAATGTGTGAAGTGCTTAGAAGAATTGGGAAACAGACCTTAGGTTCTATTTAGCTTGCCAAAGGAGAAGTTAAGGAGTGACTTGATCACAATCTGTAAGTACCTGCCTGCGGGAGAGAAATGTAATGATGAGTTTGTCAATCAGTTGGGAAAAGGTATAACGAGATCCAGTGGCTGGAAGTTGTGTTTAGACAAATTCAGACTGGAAGTAAGCCAGATTCTTAAGTGAGGGTAAGTAACCACTGGAACTGCTCACCAAGTGTTGCGGTAGATTCTTCTATCACTGGGAATGTTTTTAATAACGTCTGTGTCATGCAAGAGGTCGGACTTGATTGTCACAGGGGTCTTTCTGGCTTTGAAATATCTGGACACACAGCGTTGTAGAGGTGCTAAGCATTATTACCGTGACCCCTGCAGAAACTGTCTATTGGAGGGGAAGGCAGTTACTCTCCTGAGCCAACCACAAGGCGTGTCCCCTGCATTAATAACTTGCTTCTATACTTCTACCTATTTTTCTGTTCCTGATGATCTTTTCTAGGCCCACGATGCAGCTTGTTCAGTAAGAGGGAGTTGAGTTTTTTCTCCTTCATTGCACTGGCAATTCAGAAAGTAATTGCGCCGGGGAAAGCAGAGATTAATTAAAAGATTGGGTGAGGAATCAGCGTTCCCAACCAGCATGCAAGCACAGCATATTGGAAAGGTCCCTGACAAGTTCACTGTCGCTGTTTATAGCTTTAATTACACCGAGGGGTAATAGGATCCTGTAACTCACCGAGCAAACTGGAGCGCTAAGGCTAGAATGGAGAACAATAGAAGCTGAGAGAATGCACTCTTAAGGGAACCATGCTGTGCGTGTTATCCAGCCCCCACAGGCCTTATTGTGGAGATACTTAATGGGAAGGAGGCAGCTTTCTGCACAGCAAACCTCCATTCCAGCAAATCAGCTTTTACGGGCCCAGCTCTAGGTCTGTCTCACTGGTCACACTGTGGGCACGGACTCTAGGGCCTTCAATGGAGTCGCTCCAGATTTACACTGGCGGAGCTGAGATCAGAATCTGGCCTACGGTTACTGCTCTTCCTGCGCTGGGTATGTGCTGAGCTGGAGCCCTTGGCTTTGCTACCCAGGTGTCCTGTGATTTGCACAGGAGAAGAACGTGTCTGAGGAGGCATGTGCCATTAGGCTCAACAGCATGTGTGGGTGGTGACCAAAACTCCTCCCAGCTCTGCCTCTACAGCAGGGGTCTCCAACCTTTTAAAGCACGAGATCACTTTTTGAATTTAAGTGCAATCCAGGATTTACCTCAAACCCAAATACCCTTGTCCCACATCCTTCCCGCCACTTCTCTGAGGCCCCGCCCCTGCTCACTTCATCCTCTCTTCCTTCCCCATTTTCCCTCCCTTTCACTGGGCTGGGGCAGAGGGTTGGGGTGCAGGCTCTGGTCTTGGGGATTTGGAATGTGAGGGGGCTCTGAGCTGAGTCTGGGGCAAGGGTTAGTGTGTAGGAGGGGGTTCAGGGTACCGGCTCTGTAAGGGAGTTTGGGTCAAAGGGGCTCAGGGCTATGACAGGGGTTTGGGGTGCAGGAGGGAGGTTCATGACTGGGGTAGGGGATCGGAGCTGGCTCCAGCTAGACACTGCTTATCTCAGGTGGCTCCTGGGTGGTGGGGCTGTGAGGCTAAGGCAGGCTCACCCCTGCTCTGGCCCTGCACCACACTCCAAAGTAGCCAGCAAACTCCCTCCATCCCAAGCCCTGTTGTGCCCCCACCCTCTGTTCTGTGGAGATAGAATAGAGGGTGGGAGAGGGGGCACCCTGACATCAGCGCCCCCTCCTCTCCCTGCTCTGTATCTGCTTGCAGCTCTAAAGCAAAGGACAGGAGATGCACAGCAGTGTGGGAAGGGGCAGCTGAAGTGCTGCTCTTGATAATAGACTCTTGGCCAAACCAGTCAGGATCACCTGTCAGAGGCTCCAAGATCTACCAGTAGATCCCGATCTACTCATTGGTGACCACTGCTCTACAGTTACCTCCAGATTGGTTGGGAAAACTGACCTCCCCTCCCTTTCCCCCTGCGTCTCTAGCTGTAGTGCTGGGATGCTTTCCTCCACAGCAGCCACCATCTCCTCTTTTTCCACCTCCCTCCTCCCCATTGCTTGTCTCCTGCCTCCCAGCTTCTGCTTTAAATGTTAGATAATGGCTCAGATGCTCAGACGGCATCACAGCCTTGACATCTGCTCCTTTCAGTCCTTTCTGGTAGAGTACAAGCAACAAGTTCTCATCTCTGTTTTTGCCACTCTATCCTTAATGGTTTTCCTGCATGGTACATCTGAACCTACCGTAGTTCTCCGTCCATTTAAAATTCTTTTGCAGGCCAGCCAGTAAGCTCATCTTGTAACAGGCTTTTGGGCAGGGCTTGGCGAGTCTGTTCCTTTCTCTCTAACAAAGCTTTCATTGCAGCTGTCTGCTGTCTGCACTGGGCTAGAATTTTCACCGAGACGCTGAGCAGAGGGTTTACATATGGGCGGACTGCCGGCCAAGTATCTAGTATTTCATGACCCTGTTCATCAGTTTCCTTCTGTAGAAATCTGAGAAGTCAATAATATGTACAAACATTGGAGAACCAATTCCTTAATGTGCAATCTAAACTCTGTCTCCTGTCATTCTCAGACGAGACCTAGAACTGAGGGTACGGTCATGACAGGTCCCATGGCAATTTCTGGAAAGCAGGAGTATTAATCCTCTTGTCCTGGCTAAATTCCACTTGAGTAATTGAATTCTGCTACCTAAAACATATCCCCCTCCTCTTGCTATTTAGCTGGTATTCTGCACTTTCTGTATTAAATGATCCACAGCATTGCTATGAACTCAGCTTTTGTGCTCCACCTCAGAGGTTGCTGTATTTCAGCAATTTGGAAGGTTTCTCCTGAATGTTTTGGGATCATTAGATGAAAGGAGCTGTTTTGAAGTTTCTTGATGTTAATTCATCCCTGACAGGAGATGGGGCTTGCTCATACGTTGTACCAGTGTACATCCTCTACCCTTGGATATGATGCTAAAACATTTCAATGTATTATTTGGGAGATTAAATTCTCTACCCTTTCTCCCCCAGGAAGCCATATTAAAGCGCTTTGGCCTGGCTGGCTCCCAGCTGCGGATTTACCTGCATTATCAACCATCCTACTTCCACCTGCACGTACATTTCACCGCTCTGAGCTACGATGCACCAGGCTGCTCAGTGGAGAGAGCTCACCTCCTGTCGGACGTTATTGACAATCTGGAGCTTGACTCCAAGTACTACCAGAAGCGTGCGCTGACCTTTGCCCTCCGAGCGGATGAGGCTTTGCTGAAGAAATTCCAGGAAGCAGGCAAAGCTTGAGAGCTCAGGGACTGGTGACTGGGCTGGTTTTGTACCTTTTTAATGTATGGATTATTTGTATCATCTTTGACCTTTTTTTAACTTAGTTTTGTAAGAATCGGGATTCCATTCCCATTGCCATAGTAACTGTTACTTGTATTTCTATCAATAAAATGTTGTTTGAGCAGAGACTGTTCATCATTGTGGTCACATGGCATCGTGTCCCTTGTCCTCCGCAGAAAGGTGCACCTAACTTCTGTGACAAACTAGAAGCAGGCTCGCTGACTCACAGGGTGGTAGATCAAATAAAGCTTTCAACAGCAACAGAATTTGTCCCTTTCTTCAGAGAGAGTTTATTTCTGTAAACCAATTCCTGTTGTCCTGGTCCCTTTCCACATTCTTTTCCCTGACCCAGGTGTCTTCTGCAGAGCTCTCTCCAACAGAGGTGCTTGGTTGACCTTTAAATTAATGACCCTGTGACCTGTAGGCTATCACCTGAGCCCTGGCCTCACACCTGTGACTTAGAAGGAAGCTAATAAGTCACAGGTGGGGCTATACCCACCTCTCTTGGAAGTTTTCTCCCATTCTGTCTCCTGGATTTTGCAGCAATTCCTCATCAACTTTAGATAAATGGAAAAAAAATTGAGGATTTTAACTGAATTAAATCTGAAAACGGATAATAAACCTATGGGCTGCAAAAACTTGCCAGCTGTCTACACTGGCCGCTTGAATTTGCGCAAGAGCACTGACTTTGTAATGTACAAAATCAGTGCTGCTTGCGCAAATACAATGATGCTCCCACTCGGGCAAAAGCCCTCTTGCGCAAATGCTTTTGCGCAAGAGAGCCAATGTAGACAACCCAGAACCGTTTTGCGCAAAAAAGCTCCGATGGCTAAAATGGCGATCGGGGCTTTCTTGCGCAAAACCATGTCTAGATTGGCACAGACACTTTTGCGCAAAAGCGCTTTTTGACCAAAACCATCCATGCCAATCTAGACGCTCTTTTCCGCAAATACTTTTAACGGAAAAACTTTTCCGTTAAAAGCATTTGAGGAAAATCATGCCAGTCTAGACGTAGCCGTGGTGTTTTGATATTTTTGCTGTCCTTGCATTTTCAGTGTGCGATAAGATGTACTCATAACTAGGGGTGTTACATTTTGATTAATCAAGTAATTGATGCAGTTTCCATCCATTCGTCGATAAGAGGGGCACTCACTATCCCACTGCACCTCTGCACCACAGGAGTCTCTTATACATTTCAAAGGGAGAGGCATAGCAGTAGGGACACCTCGACCTCTCTTGCCTCCTGCAGAGAAGGTGCTGGGGGAGCCAGCTCCTGCTCCCCGCCCTAGCTGCCTGCCTCTGATAGAGGTAGCGGGGAGAGGGAAAGTGACTCGTTAAGTTACTACTCAACTATCCGATAAGCTTACTCTAATCGCCTACATTCCTACTCGTAACACATAATTACATCTTAGAAAATGCTTAGGGAAGAGGAGGAGGGCTTGGCACCAGGGCAGCAATTTGGGATCATGAAACAAACATGTGAGTTGCTAATTTCTGCTAAAATGAGCAGCAGTGAAATAGTTAACAGTGCTGACATGTAAATTGTCAATGTTAGGGTCCAGCGCTCTAGCTAAGAGATGAATAGGGCAGTTCATGTACAGACGGTTTCCTTCACAACTGTTTTTAATGAAATCAACTGCAAACTTTTGCTGCTGGTGAATGGCACAATGTAAGTCCTCTGCTCTGTCCAGTCTGGAAATCTGAATGCAGCAAATCCAATAATCTGTGGGGAGGAGAAGGCAACTTGCTATCAAGCAGCAGAGCTATGGGAGAGTGGAATTGCCAACTCAAATCTGCTGATGACTGCTGTGGCAATTTCCTGCAGAATCCAGGAGAAACCCTGATTGAAATAAATATCGTAGGAGTTTTTACTGAAAATGCAAATGTTCACATAGTCATGTGGGAGTGTATGTAATGTCTGTAGGAGGGAGACATAGCTTATGTCAACCCTGGAAAGTGTTTTGCGCTTCAGTGGATTTTTTAAACAATTTGCCAGGTAGGAGTGCACTTCTAGTTCAGTCGGTTTCCTAGGAAATACTTGTGAGGAGGGGAAGGCAAATTCTCACTGCCGGAGCCAGCCTTTTCAAGCTACACCCTACGGAGCAACCCATCTGCTTATCGTCCGTTCCTCAAGGCCCACCAGTTGAAAGGAGTGATGGATCTATGGGGATGCTTATTCTGAGCTAACAGCTGTTCTGAGTTGTGACCACAGAAAAAAACTCTTGCTGGAGTTGGGCTGATTAGCTGCTATCACCTGTGTAAGTTTTTAGGGTTTCACTATGTTTTCACTGTAATGCTTTTCTTTGAAGAATACATGTGCTTGCTTAGACAGGGCTGTCTGGGAATTTAACTGGGCATTTATGCTTCTAATAGTCTGAGTGGAAGGCAAGCAGGCCTGCTTAGGCAGACTTACTAGGGAGTTCACAGTGTAGGCCGGGAACTGCAGCCTGGATACACCCCAGCCAAGAGGAAGAGAGATGTGGGTCTCTACCCAGGAGAAGTCTTGAATGGGTGCCCTGAACTGTGACACTCCTTACATGCTGTGTGTGATTTCACTGCTTTGAAAAGTAGTGGCATGACTGCCCTCGCCACTGAAATCCTCCCTCTCTCTCCAGAACTTGTGTAGCTCCGTCTCATCCCCTTTCACGACTCCCCACCATTATGACTTAACTGACCTGAAGGGACTCCCTGTAAAGGAGAGAGAAGAATTTGCTTGCCATGGTCCATTCGAATCTTTGCTGCTCGGCTGACCTGAGAGCAAGGAGTCACTCAGCAGCTGAAAGGACCCAGAGAGAAGGAACTCCATGTGACAGATGGTTACGTGGCATAATGCAGTTCTGGCAGATGCCCAGATACAGCAAGGAAGAGAGTGGGGTAAAGAACCTTTATGGGCTAGAACTGGTAATGCAGAAGTGAAAAGCTTTCTAGCCTACTGTGGATCCGCTGACATTTAACCCCTTCCCCTCCCCCCATGTCTACTTGCTCTCTAGCTCTCCAGAACAGCAGGGCTATGAATAACTGTGTGTGTGCTCACTTCCTGATTTACTAAGGCTTTCTCTACACACATCTCCAATACTCTGAGTTTTCTCACCTACCCTGAGGATATTCCCCAACTTGAAAACTGCTGCCTAAAGAATCCTTCGCTCTTCCCCAAGCCCTCCTTTCCCACACCTTCCGTTAGGTAGGAATATCTACCTCCAGATGCTAGAAGGGTTTTAACATTGTTGATGGGATAGTGCTCTGGAGTTAAGCCCCATTATAGTTTGTCTGTGAATTCCCCCAGGAGCTTTGGGTTTGCGAGGGAAGCATTTGTCTACTCTGCTGTTTCGGTTGCCAGCTCTAATCCATCTGATGAAAATGCCTGGGGAAGAGAAAGCCTCTTAGATTTATCAGCAACCATAACGGCCAATTCCACTGTGGAGCAGGTCGTACCCCATGTAATTGTTCCAGACACACCCAAGCTGGGCCAGGATCAAGGAATTATGGTATTTCGAATCCTAGGGCTCGATGACCTGAGTCCAACCCCAATTAAATCATCCCAGCCAGGACTTTGTCAAGCTGAGACTTAAAAACCTCTAGGGATGGGGATTCCACCACCTCCCTAGGGAACCCATTCCAGTGCTTCATCACCCTCCTGGTGAAATAGCTTTTCCTAATATCCAACCTAGACCTCCCCCACTGTAACTTGAGACCATTGCTCCTTGTTCTGCCATCCGTCACTACTGAGAACAGCCTCTCTCCATCCTCTTTGGCACCCCCTTCAGGTAGTTCAAGGCTGCTATCAAATCGCCCCTCACTCTTCTCTTCTGCAAACTAAACAAGCCAAATCCCTCACCTCTCCTCATAGGTCACGTGCTCCAACCCCCTCATCATTTTGGTTGCCTTCCACTGGACCCTCTCTAATGCGTCCACATCCTTTCTATAGTGGGGGGCCCAGAACTGGATGCAATACTCCAGATGTGGCTTCACCAGCACCGAATAAAGAGGAATGCTGCTATGAAACGATGTTCCTGTGTGTGAGGCAGAAAAGGCACCTTTCTAGCACAACAAGAAATGCAACCTGTCTTTCCTTCTCTCCTGTGATGACCAGCCTCTACTGAAGCAAGGGGCTTCCTAGCAATAGGGCCGTTGTCTCTGAACAGCCCTCCACACACAAGCCAATGGAGATGAGGAGATAGTGGGGGAAATGGGACAGAGTCAGTTTTTAAAGAAGGGTGCTTCTCTGAGCAACCAAACTAGCTTAAATGTATAGGCCAGGCAGCCAAGTAGATATAATGCTTCTAGCTCTTCTTGGAGCACAAAGCAGGGAAGGGCCCGTTTCTTCCAGATGTGACTTCTTTAGGGGTAGTAAGTGGAATGACATCACCTAAGGCAGCAGCAATTGATACTCCAGCCCCACCCCCCAGCCATGTTACCTTAATGTGACTAACATGGCCCAAGAACAAGCATTTCCACAAAACAAATAGCATCTGCTCCAGGGGAGAATCTGAAGTGATGAACCTTAATGAATGCATGCATCCAGCAATAGGGTGGTGGCAGCTTTTTGGACATCACACTTCAATAGCTTTAGGAAGAGCTCTGAAATGTTGCATATATTTTAACTCAACCAACCCCTTTAAAAGAAATAGAGCAGATCTCATCTCCTAAAGTTGCAGGAGGGGAAATTAGTGCTGATGTCCTATTTAGATTGCCTATTGCCTCATTTGATAACAGTGCTGAATTTGAAAGACTTTGGAGGTGAGAACTCTGATGACTGTATAATATTGGTTGGATTTGTGGATAGTACCCTTGCTGACAGTTCAGATGCAATTAATGGTGCCTCTAGTTTTAGAAGAGTTCAAACACACAGGTATAATTAAGGGGGATGTGGTGCTTTGTGGATTTCTTACTATTCTTTGCCTGAGCTAAACAATTTAGGAATTTTATAGCTAGGCTTTTATTGTTCCCAAAAGCCATTTCCCTCAAGTCCAGCGTTGAATGAGTCTCAGCCCTGTAGTAAACAGATTTTATAGAGCTGTTTGATAAGAAACCTCGCAAAGTATGTGGAATAAGCTCCATCTATGGGCTTGGAAGGATTAGATTTTTATCAATCAGTGAATGCTGGTAAATGTTGATTTTTGTTAGATGCATAAACCAATAAAAAATTATTTCCATTGGGCTCACACTTACAAGTCTCCTGGCTTCCTGCCTCCATCACTCACAGCCTAGTCTCTGCCTCAGCAGCCAGGGAAACCCATCAGTGCACATGGCTTAGCTCTGACTTAGCTCCTTGGG